>JAAGKR010000294.1:0-62092 GCA_011419295.1 Clarias macrocephalus
AATATTTAATTATACAAACCTTATAAAATCTTGCAATCCTGAGAATATTAAAAATGTTCTCTAACAGGTATATCTTTCTAGTTAGATCCAAAGCAGATTGTGGAAAATGTTAGGACATTTAGGGTATCAGCCAGAAATGCACATCTTGCAGTTTCTCTATCTGTGTGAAATGAGCTTAATGTGTTGGAGCTTTCGTAGTGTATTAATCAAGAAGATGTGTTCAGACATGACTACATGTCTTCCCAATATGCGATATTCTGTTACACAATTGTGTACACTGGTTAATTTCTGCATAATGTTTACTTCTGTATATTGAGTTAACGTTTTGCACAAGTTTTTGTTTGGACTTCTGTTTTGTATCCTGTGGGAGTACTGTACAGAACTGCACTTTTGGTCGGGAATAATAAAGATTAATCTCTCTATCCCTCTCTCTAACATTTCACAAACGTTCCCATTTTCAACGGATTTTTTTTTAAGAAAAAAAAAAAAAAAAGTAAAACGCCAGACAGCGCCAGTGGTCCGAACCAGGAGACCCAAGAGCCGCCCGATAGTGTCGTGAGAAGTAACCACTCAGCTACGCTGGCGCGACTGCAGTAGCCTTCTACAGTTTAGTTAACTTCTACACGAAAACCGCGTCTACCATTTCAATGTGTCAATAAAGCACAGTAGTGAAATTATCAAACAGTGAATTCTCTCTCTGTCTCTCTTTCTCTCTCTATTTATCTTTCTTTCCTTCGCTTTATTTCTCTCTTACTCGCGCGCGCTCTCTCTCTCTCTCATCATGTAATACATTCTTCAAGTAGCCAACAGATGGCAGTATTGCTCCACTATACGCCCATAGTTCGTGAACTAAACGACCTGGGTTCTCTCCAATCAGAGCAAGTCTGGACTTACCTGCTGTGCCTTCTGTTAAAAGCATTTGAGTGATTAGATAATTAGGAATGAAGATGAATAGCGAATAAATTAAACATGCCTGCGGGTACATTTAAGGGTTTCTGAGAATCTATAGTTGGGGCATCCAGAGTTTGGCCACCCTGCTGTTTGAAATAATGAAACCTATTTCAGGAGGGTTTTTTTTAGTTGACAGGTTCTTATATTTGGCAGCCTTTCTTTATTAAAAAAAATGTGGTGGTGTGATCGATGTTGATATCCTTTCTTGCAGTCATAATTTTATGGGTGCAGTATTCAGATGTCATCAGGCAAGTTGCAACAGTGTACAACAGCAAGAACTCACTTCAGAGCATGTAGGCGGCACAGCTACTGATTAAATACAATGTCTAAAACTTGCATTTCCCAATTCAGGTCCTTGAGTGACCCTGCTTTTTACAGATCAATGCCTGTTCTTCTTGAGCACACTTGATTAACTTGATTAACACATCTGTCTTATTCAGCATATGAGTGATTGCCATATTCAGCAAGAACTTCAGCACATTTTCCGTTCCTGAGAAACGAACCCCCAACTCTTTAATCCAAAACTTGTTGAGTCTTTTGGTAACTGTTCAGACAAAAGACAGATTTTCATTAATGGGGCTCATTTGTCAAATTCCATGCAAACAAATTTATTTGTAAATTGTTTGCAAGATCAAAGGAAAGAAATGCAATCAAAAAGGAATCCATAAACTAAAAGAGACTGTTCACGCTCTCTCTCTCTCTCTCTCTCTCTCTCTCTCTCTCTCTCTCTTTCTCTCTGTATATATATATACACTGCTTATCCTGAACAGGGTCACAGGATGCCTGGGGCCTATCCCAGGGGTCTCTGGGCACAAGGCAGGATGCACTCTGGAAGAGGTGCCAGTTCAATGCAGGACTGGCATGCTCGCATTCACTCACACAGTACAGGACATTTGGAATTGATAATTAACCTAATCTGCATGGCTTTGGATAGCAGGAGAAACCAGAACATCTGGAGGAAAGCACTGGCAGAACCTTCCAAGTCCAAGCACACAGACCCAAACCTTCAACCCTAATCACTACACCACCGTGCTTCCACTATCTGTTCAATTTGGACCAAAGCAATACTGTTGTACACTCTATTACTGTAAAAATGTATGAGGCATTTTTTCAGTTTATTCATCATTGTGTCATTGACAGCATTCTATAAGCTTTGCCTTTTACAGCTTTTTTTGTGAGGTGGGGGATCATTATCATAATTGTGGAGACATTTATAAATTTGACAGGGATCTACAAAAATATATATATACATCTTTATTAAATATTATAAATATTGTATGCAAAAAAGACATGGACTTTTCAAGAGTTTTTCACACTGAGTTTTGTTTTAAATTCAATGTAAGGACAGGGCGATGTTTGCCTGTAGTTATACATAAAGCATAGAAGCAGTATGTAGACATTAGGTTCAAGACTGCTCCTTTAATAAAGCGAGGGAAAATGCAAAAAATGTGTTCAGCAGAGGCAATCCAGAGACAACACTGTTTCTAATTTACACACAGATTTATTTAGTTGTTACTAATCCATGTTAAATGTGTCCTTGTTTTGTGTGTTTATCTTTTTCTAGTGTTCCTTGCCAACCCCCTGAAACCAATTGCCAAAGTTTAAAAGAGCTATTAGTTGGTTAAAACATTACGATTAGGTCATGATGTATTGTTAGTGTGTGTGCATCTGTATGTGTGCGTGTGCAAGCATGCATGCATGTGTGTGTGTGTGTATATGTGTAAAACGTGTCACTTGTGGTGTGTGCACAAGCATGAGGGCATTTTGTGTGCATATTTAATCACTCATTTTATATTATGGGTCTGGCTGCTGGGTTCTTGTGTAGTTGTGGTTTACCACTATTGTGTATGAGGTCATGCGTTTGTGGTTCTCTGTGCTTAGTGATGGTTCGCATTAAGACGGCACACAATGTGGATTTACGGAAGCAGTCATATCAGGCGCATGTAAATGGACAGTAGTAGCGCTTGCAGAAGTGTCCACTGGGAGTAGTTTCACATTTTAATGTATTGTGCGTACTGTATGTTTGTGAGAGATGGGTGGATCCTTTAATCCATGGTGTAATGTGGTATCCTCCTAATGTCTGTGAATTCTCTAATCCGCTGACACAGGTTTTTGTATTCACACACATACGTGGGACTGTGATCACTATATGATTCGAGTATACTTCTTCTGGTGTATGATGTAGGGTGTGTGTTTCCTGTGGGTTTTGGGGATATGTTTTTTTTCCCATAATTCCTGCAGGTCTCGGGTCACTACTCAGTTCTCACGCAAATTTTTAACATTCCTTCCTGCTGCAGCCTTACCATACACCTTCCTCTGGGTTTGGCTGTGGAATCTTTCCACCATACTGCTTCCAGAGGCCGTTTTTCTATCTCTCTTCTCCCTTTTCTGTTTCCCTTCTTCCCTCGTTCACCCTCCTTCTCAGAACCTTCCACTTTCCCGCTGAGTCAGCTGAGTGGAATTGCTGGGATTACAGGTTGGAAGTGATGGTAGTGTGTGCGTAAGTGTGTGCAAGACTCACTTAATGATTCACAGATCGCAGGCCTAGGTTTACCACCAGCTGCAACAGGGATCTTTGCGTGTGTGTGTGTGTATTTGCTGGAATAATCCTACATCTCATCTGTCATGACTGCTTGTAGCTTTAGAGGATAAATCATTATTATATACTTTGTCCAGAATGCAGGAGGATCTTGATTCTTTCTAGATGTGTCACACACATGTTTATATCTAGTGGCAATTTAATGTCATGAGGCCACATAATGTGAGAGGAAACCAGTGAACATGGAGAGAGCCGTGACGTTACCTGCAGCAACATGATGTTGCTCTCTTATTATCATGATATTGATCATTTTGTTGAATAATCATTTCTGTTGTAAATAATCGTGACTAATTATGCCTTTTGAAAATCATGGCATAGTTGATAATTAGGACAGACAAACAGGCAGACAGACAGACACTGCAGACATTGTTTAAAACACAGACACATTTCCATAGAATTTACTGGCTTAAGAAAGATTGCCATACACACAGATGAAATAAATAAGTGAAATAAACTTTATAGTAACAACAAATATAGTAGCAGTCATTGTAATATCACTTATTTAGCTTTCACTATTTACAAATATATAGTTTTATTTATTGTAATGCTTGTTTTTCTTTCTTTTAACAATAACATATATGACTTTGGTACTTTGTCTGACTTGTCCATTAGCAGCATTCCAGTTGGAATCCAAACAGGAACATTGCTCCTTGTGTCATTTCAAAAGCAAAAGGGATATAGAGGAAAGTCTCGGCCCCTTTTCTGTCCCAATGCTAAATCCTGCACTCTGATAGGCTGCTGGATTTAAAAGTTTTAGGGTGTGGGGTACTGTCATTTTGATCACTAGGCTCCAGTTCTCTTTGGTCATTAATTCATTTTGGTGCAGCTTTCTAAGGACGTTCTTGGCCTTATTATTATTATTATTATTATTATTATTATTATTACATTCCAGTTTTAGTAGGTTCTTCCAGACAAAAGCAAGCACTTTTTTTTTCTTAAGGTTCCCTACGCAGATGTACTCCGCAACGTCATTAGTGGGAGCATCCAATGTGGTCTTTGGTGCAACCTGAAATTTTTTCAGATAAACACTCACACACACACACACACACACACACACACACACACACGCACACACGCACACACGCACACACGCATACACGCATACACACACACACACACACATACAATTGCATACAAACATGCACACAGTCTTAAGTTCATACTATCTTGCAGGCAGGTGAAGAAGGAGAGATTTCAAATGTAGTCTCTCCTATATTTCACTCCTGAGTCTTTTTTAATAATTTCTCAATTTAAATCTTACACCCCTCTAAATGATTCCAGAAGATTCAGTCTTCTCTTATAGTCACATTTGTGTGAATCTTGCTCTCGGAATCCTGAGTGAAGCTTTTGTTGTGTGCTGTCTTTATGAGAGTTTGGTTAATTGACTCTTCAGTCAGGTGTCCCCTGTTCTGTGTAGAGGGTTGTTAGTTGTCAGTTTTTCTGCTTCTTTTCTTTAGTCTATAAAAAATGACTACCACCCATTGCAACATCATGTTTGGGCTTGGTTTAGCATGCCAGCGCCAAGTCAAGGCTCTGGTGGGGAATAGCACATTTTGGTATAATAGCTGGTCCAGTTTAGATCCTGTTTGCAGAATATTACAGTACAACTTAGCTTAATCTTCAAAAGAAAAGCGGTCCACATTTAGCCAGTGAACTCGGGTTGGACTTTCCATCCACATCAGGTCCTATAAACATTGACATTGTCCCATTAGTCTCTTTTTTCTTAGCAGGTCCTGATTTAAACGTTATCAAGGTCCCATTTACTGAGATGTAGCCTAGGGCTGTCTTTTGTTGTGAGGCCCTGATTGAAATGTTAGCATTGTCCCTTAGAGGAACAGTGGGTTTTAGGCTTTAGTGAAGCATAAGTTAGCGTGGCCGTGCAGCTCGGACTCTTTTGCTCCTCTTGCTGACAGTGGTGAAACGAAACGGTGTGTGGTCTGGCTGTTCCCCTGGAGGAAGGCGCTTCATGAAATGAACGTCTTGCTGGTTTAAAAGAGTCTGAGGGCCACGGCGAGGGCGCCCCCTCTTGGTGAAGCCCACGTACCAGTCTTTGTAACGTGCTGACATTAGTGCTGTGTAGTTGTTCTCAAGCACCATTTCAATAAAGACACAGTCTTCACTGCGATTACTGGCCTTCTGGGAAAATCCAAAAAAATATCCATACAGACAGAAGACA
This sequence comes from Clarias macrocephalus, assembly GCA_011419295.1. Taxonomy (NCBI): domain Eukaryota; kingdom Metazoa; phylum Chordata; class Actinopteri; order Siluriformes; family Clariidae; genus Clarias; species Clarias macrocephalus. The sequence continues at coordinate 5,727 of JAAGKR010000294.1, forward strand.
TTGAGAGAGAGAGAGAGAGAGAGAGAGAGAGAGAGAGAGAGAGAGAGAGAGAGAAACAGTAAACACTTGTCAGTTTGCCATGAACTCAGATTGTCTACACAGAGAATGAGATAAAGCAACTTTAGCTAATATAGAGATGTGTCACCTTGCCTACAAGTTTGCCCCTGCGGTTCATACACAGGTAGTAGTTGGTCTCCTTCCCCCTGATTCGCACCTGGCTGCCGAATGTGTCTGCCTCCACTACAAGCTGGGCTTGTGAAGGGACAGAAAGATAGGCATACAGAGGGACATTACAAAAAATACAGAACACTAAACATTTACACTGAACATACAACAAAAAGAAAAACATAGCAGGTGACAATCCAGACATTGCCTTCTGCCTCTCTTGCTGAGGATTATTCCAGTAATTTAAGACATTGATTATTGTACTCTATATGACCACTGACCTTTATTTACAGTAGTCGACAGTAAACAGGCAAAAAAAAATCATTCTGGATTGAAAGCTTAAACTACAAATATGATTAGTGAGGTATTCAACCCAAAAAACACTGTATGCATGGTGGTGGTAGCATCGTGTTTTGGAGCTGTTCTACTAGTGAAATTGAATGGTGGAAGGAAAAAATAAGTAAGGCCACTTTAGAATTATTCAGCATAACATCAAATCACCACAGCTAAAACTTCTTCTGAAGACATCTTCTTCAAACAGGACAGTGACCCCAAACACACCTTAAAGCTAGTTGAGCAGCTTTCAGCTTTTGAAGCCTCAACTGTATGGAGAATTTATGAACTGTGCAAGTCAGATCACTGTCAGAAAACCAACCATTTTAACTGAACCTTAACAATTCTACCTAAAGAATGTGGTTAAATATCAAACTAGAATACTGCCACAAGCTTACCAATGCTTTCCAAAAGCATCTGCTATAGGTGACACTTACAATGGGGAATTCAACTAAATACTGTATATGCGCATGTGTTGATTTCACAAAATAAATATAAATTTTTGCACCAAATTTCTGAGATTTTCTTCTATTTAAGGTGAATCATGTTGTATAATCATTCTGCCACAGAAAAGACAATCAAACATTTATTGAACGAAATATTGTCATGATATTCATGTTCATGGTATTTACAAATTGGTTGAAATAACAATACTTTACATTATTCTAATGTTAGAGACGTATAATGTATAATGTAATAATGAGTGATAAATGGTCATGATCCATTGTTGGAAATTTGGAGAAAACCGGCTAATACAGGCTAATATCTAATTCTAAGAGCTTTCTAACGCTTCATTTGTATGAAATATTTATTGACCGTTATAAAAACTAGTCTTCAACTTTCCTATTTTTTTTTAGTTTGTTGAAATTCATTCAGTCATTCATTCATTTTTGGCAACCATCCCATGGTAATTGCATATACATTACAGAAGTGATCATGAGACTTTGGGTTTATAAACACTAGAGTATTTCCTTAAGTTTTAGTATTACAATAATCCTGGGAATGTGTGGGGTTACTGTTTCAGGTGAAACATTCACCCTTTCCTTTCAAACACAAACATTACGTTCAGTTTAGATTGGCTGTTCAAGATGGTTTGGGTTTAGGCAGTGAATTTGAGTAGTGTCGTAAATACCACACAGAAACTGAATAACTAGCCTTTAATGATTGCTTTAAGTCTATAATGATTGACTTCCTGTGCTAACATTAACAGTGTTAGCAGTAGTGGAAAAACAAAATCAGACATACTGTAAATATGCTGAGGGGATATTTTCAGTAGTGTAACCCTGCACTGTTACTAAGTGTGGCTTTAGAAGTTTAAGAATGAGGCAAAAAAAATAAAATAATCACAATAGAGACTGTGATAATTAAGAAAAACTGAAGTGTTTACATTTTTAAAACATTGTTGTGTCCAAAATATATATATATATATATATATATATATATATATTTTAACAAGCAATGAAAGATAAAATTAACCTATAATATCAATATTCTTTATTAATGCACTTTTATGATACACAGTACATGGTCCATTTTATCATGAAATTGACGTTATATATCAGAAAATTGGCCAGTCATAAGTGGCCTATTAACCTTTTTGAGTCTCATATCTATTTTGTTCTGTAAAAATAAATGTCTGGTGTATAATAATGCTTTACCGCCCAAGAGGTTATTTTATAATCAAAGTCATTTAGTAAGTGCATAGAAGGACTATATCTGTGTTCCTGGTTTTCATTCATGTAGGCTGTGTTTCACAAGGGGTGTGCCTGTTTAAACATAAACCCCTAAAATGAGATCCTGGATGACCTTTTACGAGTGCAGGGGTCAGCAACGATCAATGAGATCCTTCTCTCCCTCCCGTTTCTCTTCCCCCAGTATCATTCTTGTTGTTTTCATTCTCCATCTTTCTATTTTATCCTATTGCTGCCTGGTAGCATCAAATTAAGAGCATGCAGGAAACTATGTAAAAAGTCACACAGAGGACATCACAAAAGCAGAGGAAAGGTGTTGCAGTGTAAATAAATATATTAGCCATCACTACTATACTAAGGTCACCTAGGTAGGTACAGATCATCTTTCAACTTCCGCTGCCATTGATTATGTGGCTTTGCAGTGCATCACACAGCATCCAGAGAGAGTGGGGGAGGATGGATGGAGGGATGGATAGATGGCAAGAGAGAGAGGTGAGATGAGGAGTGAAAGCAAAAGAAGGAGAGAGGGAGAGGGGGAGGAAATGGTCAGTGTGCTGTTTAAAACCATTCAAGGAAAAACTACCCACAAGCGAAATGCAGGATCAATGGAGAGATCAATGAGGAGATGAGCTGCTAACACACTAACACCCAGCGCTGACTTTGCTGTATCCATCTCTCACTCCCTCTTCCTCTCTCTTTCATTCTTTCCACCCCCCCCCCTTCCCCTTCATGAATCACAGTGTCAGCAGTCGCTGAGGTGTTTGTTTTCCACACAGAACTTCCTCACTACCTTTTTTCTTACTGTATGTGAGTGTGTCTCTGTGCAACAGAATAAGCAAGATATTCGTCTTCGAGTCGATATGCCAACATCTTGTCTGCAGATACATACTTTTCCTTCTAAGACATAATTTTTCTGGTCTTTTCTGTACCGTGCGAAAGGGATTGAAAAAGACAGGCAGAGTGAGTCAGACCGAAAGGGGGAAAGAATGAAAGAAAGCCAGAGAAGTAAAGTAAATATAGTGAGATTAGAGATTAATTCATTGTACAATAAATTATTTGTAATGGCATATTTATTTCTTATTTATTTGGGTGTTTTTTTTTTCTTTTTTCGCACAATATTAACACTCACCTACTGTCACTAAACACCTGTTCATTAGTATGCGATGTACATTTACAGTTAATCAAATGACAGAACGCTCAAACTAAATTGGCGGAATAACTGTGCCAAATTATTGATTTCGATATTTCAATAAGTTGTATTTAAAATGTTTCCAATTTAGCCAACCCTGGAATGAGACAATGGTCCAAAGCCATTATGTATTTGTGTGTGTGTTGTTACCGAATTTGTCTCCGTCCTCCCCGCGGGCGCTGATTCTGCGGCCGAGCACTTGGACATGTTTGCAGCTGGTGCGACTGTAGAGCTGGTAGACTCGAGGCTGTCGCCGGCTCATGGGGTCTCGTGCACGAGTCTGATTCTCCACGTGCATGCTGAAGTTCACGCCATCAACTCCAAACACCTGCAGGCAGAGGAACATAGATGCAGGTGTCTTATCTCTCCTGTGCCCTGATATCTCACTTTTTCTCACAAATGTACATTCCTAGAAATACAATAGAACCTCTCAAAAACAGGGGCTTTCATCCCAAGGATTCACAACACTGGAACAGTTCAAATCAATGCAATGTGTGAATCTTTAATAAACGGACAAAAAGCTACATAGCGTGCATTAATACAGACTCCAATACAGAAGTAATTACTGGAATATTTGTTACAGGCCTTTAAAGGTTTTTTACTATACCTAACTTTAAAGATACATATTTTTACGCATGGGATTCTGATTCTAATCAAATTTTTCTTAATATAGTGGGTGTCAGTCACTTTATCTGTGAAGCAGGGTTGACAACATAGCAACATTATTTGAAAAGAATTAAGCAACATATCCAGCGATTTTATGAGCATTAGTGACTGTCCTGTACTAAATACGTTTCTCCATCAATACAGCTGCTGGTGAGTTAAGATAAGCAGGTATGGCCGACTCATGGCCAGTGTGTAAAACCTGCGGGCACAAGGTTAATAACATTGCAATTATTTACTTTGCCTACTTCGTTTACGCAATTTGTTTGTTTGTTTATGCAATTGTTTACTTTGCGTACTGCTCATCACTGCTTCATTTTCTCTGCATTCTTAATGGAAATTATTTTTTAAACATATGAATAGTTTGCTCATTTTCCATGAGCAAATAAATGTGTAAAAATCTTAGACACATGCATATAAATGCTGTAGAGCAAGGACAAAACAAAGTAAGTATTTGGTGTGACAATGCTTTGAGGACCCTTTATTCCACACAATTAGCTACTTTTTATTATCTACTAAGTTTAATTAGCATCGTGCAGAACAACCCTGAGGACTTTGATGTTGCACCTGCTTCTTTTTTTGCATGCCAAATCCAGCAGCTTCCAAATATTTTTATTTAACTTTCAATTTTGTGGGAAATACTGATGTTTAAAAAAAAAAAAAAAGTACTAATCAATAATAAAGTCTAAAAAAAAAAAAAAGTTTGTTCTAAACAACATAAGGTTGCACAGACTATGGCACAGTACCGTATTACCACTTTCTATGACTTCTCTATTCTCTTGTTTATGAATATAAAAAATTAACAATATACAAAAGTATTTCAACTTTAGCCGAAGTGTCATCCAGTGAATTTTTTTTTACAAATTATGGCCACAACAGTGACTTTTTCCCACCATAAGGTGAGCCTCTATTTGTCACATAGACCTCACTACTCGAAATTCTTCTTTCACATATCCAAGTCTGTAAGGTAGCTGAGGTGAGACATGATATGACACCACTGGAGCAAATAGGATCAAGGACCCAACAATGGCAAGTTGGTGGAGCAGAGGCTTGAATCACTGACCTTATGATAAGTTTAATAAGGGGACCTTAACCCTCTGAGGTAGCACTGTCCCCTATGCTTAAATGACTTGCTTTACTTGCTTATCTAATATTTGTCACATAGCCTAATAGACCAAACTAACTTTAGTATATAAAGAATTCTGCATTGTAACACAAACACACACACACACACACCGGAAATTCAACTCACCTGCAGAGGATTGCACATCACCAGCATCATCTGGATACACCTGAAAGGGAAAAAGAGGGGGGGGGGGGGATAATATAATGTTAAGAATTTAAAAAAATGTATAACACAGATGAGTACTGATGCTTATTTCAAAATCCCATATAAGTTATCATCCGTTCTGCATCTACAGTACACAGAGTTCCTAATCCACTTAATTTATCAACAGTGCATCAAAACCTGGAATGCCGAGGAAAAACACATTATGATTTATACTGCCATGATGCTCTGGCACTGAATTTGTGGCATACACCAGATGTCTGGACTTCTGGCCGTGCCAGCTATGGCCAGGTCATGAACCCCTTTTCAAACTGCACTCATACAGAGCCTAGTTCCTCAAACACTGACTACAAAGGTTGATGATGAGTATAGTTTATTTGGGCCACACCCTAATGACTCCTGTAATAATTTGAAAACGCTCTTTAATCCCTAACCTCTTGTAGTCATCCTGCCTTAAAACCATTTGGCTAGATCCTAAAATTATACAAATAAAAAAAATAAAATAAGATAACTACTTCTGTACCTCCCAGTGTGCGGGATGCTGAATCCATCAGAATGTTAAATGCCTGCTAATCTCCTTATTCATCTCCACAGCCCAGGAGGTGGGTGGGAGGGAAGGGAGTGTGCCCTGATTTTGGATAGAACCGTGTTCTCTTTTCCCTTCTCTGTCTGCCTTCTTTAATCTTCTCACTTTGGGAGAGGAAAAAGTTGACATTTGAGGCATTGCTCACATTTGTATGGAAACTTGGACAGTGTTTTGTGCAGGAACCATTTGTGCTGCGTTTAAAGAGCGAATGGGGTAGTTCAGAGCAAGGGTGAAGCGAGCTCTTGCCAGGAGCCCTTCAGCCCAGACTAGCAGAGCTCAAACAGTTGCTTTCAGGTTCTCTTCAGGGTGCGTGAGCCGAACAGTTTTGTGTGAAACATCAAAAATTGTGACAACAGCTTTAAAGCAACTCTTGGCTTGGGTCCAGCGGTTGTCTAAAACAGATGTCAGAGGCATAGTTGAAAGCATATTTGAAGGAGAACAAGAGAAGTAGCATAGCTGGTATTTATTGTAAAAATCCCATATAAACATCAAAAATGTAGTCCAATAAATCCCTTAAAGGTGTGCTCGGTGATTTTGAAACAACAAAAAAAAGCCAGATGTTCTGAAACTTCAATTACAAACTTATAAAATGTATAAAAATGTGCATTGCACTGAACACTGCACATTATGATTATGCCATGCCTTCCTGTATGTTAAGAACAACCTGAAAAGATGAAAATGATGTATCATAGCTAAAGATTGGTCAGATTAATGCGACCAAAATTTTCAGCTGCTTTTATATTATGATAATTAAAAGACATATAGATTGGTCAGAGTGCTCAAAAACATTTAATTTAATATTAAAAAGGTCAATATGGTTATTTTATAAACAATTTACAGACAATGTAACCCCTCCTACAAACAGTCCCTAATTATGTTATAATGCTAATGCAGGTAAAATGCCAACTTGGTTAGATTTATAAAAGAGCATCTATTATGCAAAATTACCTTTTTTAAAATCATTTTTGAACATTTACGTGGGTCTCCTATGTGTGTGTGTGTGTGTGTGTGTGTGTGTGTGTGTGTGTGCGCGCAGACAAAATATGAGAAAAAACATTCCCTCTTTTTTTTCTCCATTTCTGTCCATAAATGTGCTTGAACATGCCATTTAAATTTCCCGGCTGTTATGAGATAATTCCAGGAAAGTTGCCTGACATCGCCTGTCATGCCAGACAAGTATGCAAAATCATAGCCCCTCCTCCAACTCTACTCATAGACACCATCCTCAGGGTAGTACTATTTCCTGCATTTTGATTGCCTGTATGCCCAAGATCATTCTCATTATATCGCAACGCATGGTTGCCAACACAGAAACCCATTTATAAAAATGTTAGGTAACATGTTTAGCAATGTTTTTGAGCATTAGCGACTGTCCTGTACTTGATACATTTCTCCACCTCACCTCCAAGCTTCTGGTGAGTTCAGCTAAGCAGATATGGTTAACACATGAGCAGTGTTTAACACCCGAGTTGACAAAACAATCGGCATTGTTTGCACCACCTATACACTTCTTTATTCATCAGATATTTTCTTGAGTTTATTAATAATAAAAGCACCAGAATTGCTTGCTTTGTGTACTGCTCAATAAATTGACTTTTTAATGGAAATTATTTTATAGTTCCCCAACATACAAACAAGTTCCGTTCTGAGATCTCATTCGTAAGTCCAATTTGTTCTTAAGTCCAACAGATGTTGTCTAGATACTAGAATACTAACATGTCTGGTTATACACTATATACAAATAACATATTTCATGATCTTGGTTATTGTTCTTTAGAATAATGCCAATGGTTAAAAGATTCATGTTAATAAACATCTGCCATCTTTTCCCCTTGCTGTATTCTCTCAATTATTTTCACTTTTGTCTCCATCGTTATTGCTTTGCACTTCTTATCATATTGCTTTTATGCTTGTTTCCAGACATCCTGAGATGCACACACGTGACAATGAATGCAGCACATGCATGAACACATGTTTGTAGCTTCAAAAGTTTGTAAAGTTTGAATATTTGTATCTAGTGGACTTACTGTAGTTTGTTTGTTTGTGGTGCCATAAACAATGATGTTTTCTTTCCATTAGGTTCTCTAATGTTTTATCATTCATTGCACATTTACATTTATAGTATTTGGCAGACGCTGTTATCCAGAGCGACTAACATTTATCTCTCATGTTCTATGTTGTAATATTAAAGTCACAGAACAATATTTCTTCAGAACAATAACTGGTAAGACTCCTGTGTCCATGCATTACATTAAGAAAGAACCATATTTGCTGGGGAATCACATTTTTTATGCAAACCAGTGAACTGTTCACACAGCAGGCTCTCTGCAAGGAAGTGCCAGTGTCCTCTGACCTAGTCTTCAGGGTCCTAATGCCTGTTTTTTCCTTTCTCTCTTCCCCTCCTGAGTCAGGCCATTTTTGTGCACACACACACACAGGAGACAGTCCAAAGTCAAAGCAGGTCCTAAAAAGAGCAGCATTATAACTGCACCGCTGTTGTAAATAATGTCTTAAAGCTAGCATTCAAAATTCTGCTTAGTATAATAACATGTCTTACAGCTAAATCAGAGTCAAGTCATATGAATGAAGCACAAAGAAGATGAGGAATAATTTAATCATTCATTCTTTCATGGTTGATTCCTGCTGAGATTGACTCTGGTACGACATGGGCAGGGTGCATTGTGTGCTCTAATGAAGTGTATCAGAGTATATGTGCCAAAGGTGTGTATGTGTGTGCCGAGGCTCCAGGGATGTGTTATGTATGCTTTAATTGTGAGTGTGCACACATGTTCCATAATGCTGTGTACTCTGTAAGAACACTCCAGAGATGGGTGTGCCTTGTTTAAGTGCCCCCTACAAGAGGAAAACCTGAGGGTGAATGCATAATCTCACTGCCCTGCGTCTGGCAACTCTGCATATAAACAAGGCCTAAGAACGTTTCTACTTCCCCTCCCTTTTCCTCTTTCCTTTCCCCTGCTGTCATGTACTTCACTTGTCTTTGGCAGACCCTTTTTTCTTTTCTTTATATCTTTCTACACACAGCTATCAGCTAATCAAAAGTTGAAAACTCAATATTATCCAGCTCCCTCCCGTCTCTACTTTCAATCTACATATATTTCGAAAAATGCTTTCTCACTTTCAGGGTGGCGTGAGGGTGTGATGGCGACACAGACAGAAATGTTGTGATAGTAAACTGACCAGACCACTGCAGAGGTAGAGTAGCTGTGTGTCCTCAAGGTGTTTCACAAACTAAACCTTTTCTTGGAAAGAGGACCAAAACAACTGAGAAAAAAAACTGTAGAGAACCTGAATGGGTTTCTGGATTGTGAGCATTTCATAAGCTGTTGTAATTAATTATTGGTTGATCGTTTTTTATTTTTAGTTAGACTTTAGGGTCCAGGGCGGGGTACTTCATAGATGGGGTGGAAATCCTTTGCAGGGCATGCACACAAGAGGAATTTGGGAACATCAATTAGACTAATCTGCATGTCTTTGGACTGTGGGAGGAAACCTAAGAACCCAGAGAAAACCCGCCAAGCACTGGGAGGACATGTAAACCACATGCAAATAGACCCAAGGCAAGAATCAAAGCCTCAACCCTGGAGGTCCGAGGCCACGTTCAGTTTTCAGACATTTCAAAAAACTGATGGCCTGCACAAAAGAATCACTTAAAAGGTTCTTTTAACCAATGCTGTATTCAACTTGCCACTTGGAAGTGCAATTCCAGAATGTCATTTCTGAGTTCAATGCATTTGAGTTGGATGTGGATGGATGTCTACATGTCTGTCTTCTGTTGCAATAATTCAGAAAACTGCCTGTGATGGGTTGCCTCCTCAATACACTGAACGGTTTAGTCAGTTGTACATTTAACAAGCTAATACATCTGTATGTTGATTGAGCTAAATACAGTTTAAGGAAGTTCAGTTAAAAGAAAAAGAAAAGTGCTCAGGATTGAAGAGATGTTCTCTGTAGAAATCCGAACTTTCCTTGTAGAAATGCTGAGTTAGGAATACATTGTTTTTTTTTTTGTTGTTGTTAGTTTTTTTTTTTTTTTTAGTCAGGCTTCAGAAATGTGTGAGTGATGAGATTACTCAAAAGCAGCATAAAATTCATTCCGGTACCTCTGGTGGAAATACCCTAAAAACAGAGCAGGAAACAAGCTGACAAGTTCTTTCATCATTTCATTTTTTACCTTTTACAAATGATGCCTGACCTTGTACGCTTTTTTTTAATATAGTTTTCTTTTTTACATTGTTAGCATGGTGCAGCAGCAAATCAGTAATCCAACTATTTTGTCATTATTTCTATTGCCAATGGACATAAACAAGAACTTTGTTCATTTTATGAATTTGATTACTCTTCTTAACAGAGAACCATGAATTACACAACTTTCAGTGAAGTTATACCAGGCAGTACAGCATAGCCATGATCAGTAGTGTCTGAAAATATTTCTAGGATATTCAATGAAAAATACAGAAAGCTCGATTTGGTTTAATATTTGTCTAGACATTAAATCAAGTGCTGTGTAATATTTAAATCAGACCTTAACAATGCAGTAACAGTTTTGCTTCTGTTACTGAGGTTGACTAGTAAGACTAGAGTCATAAGAGAAATTATGTCACCACTCCACAATATCCAGACATCTCCTCCTACACTCCTGATTTAGAGTTATATGATGGCAAATGGACAGAGGTACTAAACCAGAGTGCAGATAGGGCCTGATTTTGATTAGTAACCACTGCATGCACACCATGCTGTTGGTTGTACAGTATATGCACTACACTACACTACCAGTCAAGTTTGGACACACCTTCTAATTGCATGGCCCTTCCTGATTTTTATTTCTTTATACATTGTAAAACAATAAAGCGATCCAAAATATGCCATAATCTACTTTTAACAGTTGATATTGAGATGTGTCGGCTACTTATCCTCTGTAAGGCCTTCATAACAGTTCTAATCTGAGGTGCTGGTTGTTAATTGGTGATTTTTAGGCTGGTAACTCTAAATGAACTTCTCCTCTGCAGTAGAGGTAAATTTTGGTCTTGTTTTCCTGGGATAGTCTTCATGAGAGCCAGTTTGTCGATGGGTGCTCGATGGGTTTTACAAATGGTTGTTGCTGTTTAATTACGTCATGCCATATGTAATATGTCATAGTTTTGAAAAAGTCTAGTATTGTTCTAGAATGTAGAAAATAAATCCAAACTGTTGACTGGTACTAGGTGAGTGTAAGTGAATACTATATTCAGAGTGGGTCTATTGTGGATGTCCTCAAGTAGCCCTCTAGTTCCAGCATTAATGGAACTCCAATCGCTCTGTCACACTGATATCTAGGCATTCAGTTACTGATTACTAATGTAACAGGTCACAAAGCAGTTAACACTGAGATTCCTAGTCAATTACACTTCGCTATTACGGCAGAATCTCTTTGAATTTTGGCCGAGCTGTGGCTTCGCAGCTAAATTAATGATATTTCTGTGAACACGATAAGCCAATGATTTATTCAGGAATGATTCAACTGGACCTGGTTCCTTGTTTACATCCTGAGACCTCACACCTCATTATTACATCACTACCATTCAGTCGGGTGAAAAACATGTGAAGGCGTCCCAAAAAATAAGCATAATGGAAAAGATATGAAAAGAATTGAGGGAGTGTTTCTCATCTTGTCATTTTTAAATCCTCTTTCCTTGCTCTCCCTTCCTCTCCCGTTTCCCTGTCTGGTGTTAGGAGAATGGGAAGACTCCCCCATGCTGTCCCAGCCACGAAGAGATATGAGAGCGAGAAACAGAATGAGGGAAAATAAAGACAGAGAAACAGTGTCGGCAGCTGGCAGCTGCAGCAAAGCAGACACACAGATGCTGAACACACACTCAGACTCCCATACATATAACTGTAATTAGGAACATGCACACACAAGTCACTTCTCTTCACATCAGATATTTCTTTACACACACACACACACAGAACACACATTCATAACCCTTTTATACACTTTGTCTTAACACATCAAAAAAAAAAAGAAGAAAAAAATACGTATTCCATTATACCGACCCCTGGTAATTAATCTGTAATCTCCAAAAAAAAGGGGGAAAAAAGAAAGCAGGTGTTCACATGTTACACTTGACATATCACTGTAGGCCATACAACATACACACACACATAGACATATGGAAATACTTTCCCATTGTACCCAAAGATCCACTTTACTGGAATATCCACAGTTTTTCATATCTCTAGTCTCTGTAACAGCTGTGCTATTTTTACCACTCTGCAATTTTAAAAATAGTCCATTATTCAACTGAACCTTAAACAATTCCATCTGACCAAGAGGACAATCCTATTTGATCTGAAAGGGATTTGGAACAACAACAAAACTACGTGTAACTACTTTTACTTTTTGCTGTAACCATAGCCAAAGCTTTTCTTCTTTTGTTCATCACGATTCAACAAATCCCTCACAACTTCAACTAAGCTTGACAGTATTTATCTTTAGGACGACAAGGTGTATCCAATTTAACGTTATCTCCTATGCCAACTTTATTTACAATGACCTTATTGGAACATTTTATCTTATTTTGTAGTGGATAACAAATGACAGGAACACGCACGCACGCACACACACACACACACACACACACACACACACACACACACACACACTAAAAAACATGCATTGACTGTCTCTATAATTGGGTCTTCTAAAAAGCTCCATACTCAATTAAAAGTAACAAAAATTAAACTCTGTCTGTCTTTCTCTCTTAACCGAGGTCATACCCCATAATGCTTGTCTGACATATGTCAAGTTCAACACAGGTTGCCTCAATTAGATTTTTAGAATATTTAAATATAGCCAAACCAGTGCAGTGACAGCTTTAACTACGGTGTCAATCAAACTAATTTGCCATAAAAATCGTTAAAAATGTTTTCGAAAGTTTAGGTTGAATCTTAGGACTCCCATCCTGAAACAGAGACAGACAGAAAGAGAAATAGACGGAGCAATTTGGTTGTAGAGCCTCATTAGTAAGCGGAAGTCAAAATGAGGGCGCATAAGAAAGGGAGAAAGATGCCTCAGATGTTAAAGCTGCACTGCTGGAAAATCATCCGAATGACATGACTTCGTCTCCTCGTCTCTTTCCATAACCTGTCTGATTCATACTGTCCTCATGCCGTCCCATACTGGCCCAATGTGTGTTTGCACTCTGTCTATGGGAATACGTTTATTGGCCATGCATAACTGCAGACTGCCAATGGGGTTGAACAGCACTGGCTTTATGTCTCTGTATATCTTACTGGCTATCATCCTTTTTTCACAGGGTGGTCGTCTTTGTATTTCTCACTGGCTGTCTTCCTTCTGCAAAATGGTCTAGAACGAACGCCTTGGGTCATATAAGCTGTGCATAGTATTGTTATATCCGAACAGACTGGTTCAACATGTGTGCACACTGGGAATGCACCAGCTTGGGGTCAGCGCATATGGAGTGAGCAGTGGTATTTGCTGGCAGGCTGACTGTGTGTCTGTGGTTTTTCTGCACCTGTGTGTGCTGACTGTGCACCTGTAGGTACAGGCTACATGGGTAGTGAAGTGTGTCGGCCAGGTGCTTGAAGTCATTGCCTACATCTGCTGACCAGGTCTATACTTGTGAAGAGGAATGCAGTGGTTTTGGGTGCTAACCTTACGCCTGTACATACAGGTCATGACCTATGCTCTGTACGCATTCTACTACTGCATTGATCCATGTTGTCTGGTTAACTACTGCTTCCTGTTGGCTCATATTAAAGGCATGTACATTTACAGATAAGTCCATAAGTTAGAGGACTATCACATCTAAGTACATAAGCTGACTCTTTGCGGCTAAAACTTTAAGAACCATACCATGAACAATCATTAAACGCAAGGGGCACATATACAGGACGTATACATTTGCTCACCACTAAATGTGAAGCAGCCAATTTATGAATGTGCAGGGAAATCTTGTAGAATTTTTAGTCCTGTGTGCTATATGAAAACATTTAAACATAATAAAGTCGCATCAATTGAGCCAATTCCTTTTTAATGTGTCCAATATGACATTCAAGGTATTAAAATCATCAGATGCGTCAAAACCATAAATAAACATGTTAGAGACCAAGACAGAGGTACTGCTCTCTTCTCCCTAGAAGTACTGTCAATGTCTAAAAGATTACATCTATAGACCACCACAGATATAACAGGTAAGTGGCTTCTCATTACTGTGTTTAGAAAGGCATAACTGATAAAACTTATAAAAAATTTTCTATTAATGCCCATAAATATTAGTCACCCTATCTCTAGGTCCCCGGTATCCCATGCATGTATCTCAGCATGCCTTAACTCCAGACTGTATCACTTTTTAAATGCATAGTACGTAAAACTGTGAAGCTGTGAAGTTTTACAGTGCATAGTCAATGCACATTAACTGTATGATTGCTGGCTGCTGTTCATGGGGTGTTATTGATATGTGCATTCAGGCATGCTATCTCCATATTTATGCATCCTGCTAGCAGACATATGAGCACTGACTGCCTGCTGTGATGTATGCATGCTTCATCTACCTGCCAGCGCTGGCAGTGCAGGTGAAAATGGCTCAGAGCTTGGTAAGAATTCTCAGCTGTTCAAACAACACAGTTACGCTGAGCGAGGAAGAAAGCTCAAAAAGAACAGAAAATGAGAAGAGAGGGGGAAAAAAAACCCTTCTAGCTGCAACTTCGGATTCCCCCTATCCCTCCAAAACCGCATCCACCCTGAAGCCAACTAGACAGAGAGTGTGTGTGTGTGGGGGGGGGGGGGGGTAAAGCTGGGAGCCCTTACTTTACAGCACTCTGTGGTCATGAGCCAAGACAAGCAAGGCGGTGTGACATCATCAGACCTGAGACAGGATTTGTCCTAAAGGTGTTTGAGTGTGGAAAGTGGAGTTCTATCCCAAATCACCATAAACCTCTTCCCTGTGTGCCTTTCAAGCAGAGTTCATTGTCTAGCACAAGTTTTGACTAACTGTCTCGGCTTAAGCGGTATGGCAAGTACACAACCCAGCTAATCAGCTTGCAATGTAGTGTTACTGCCACATTACACAGTGCACCTTTCACATCTGCGAGACAGGCCGAGGCCAAGGGCCCGGAGGAAGCAGTTGGTTCTGGACTGCACACAAGAGACTTGAGGGTGATGAAATACAAGAGTTCAATTGAAATAGATGGATCCTATTGCACCTCTCTCAGTCTGTGCAGGATTGAGCACTGCACATGTGGTAAGGTTTAGTGGTTAAGGTTTAGATGAGAAACACAAACACTTCATATTGACATTTGTAGACTTTGCGCTCTTAAAAATATGCATATGTGCATAATCACAAAATTACTTCTACACCTGATCCTGATACTTCACAGGGCTTCATCTTTCTTCAGCGGTGAGTGCAGCACTCAAAGAGCCACTTTTTTAAATACAAATCTAAACAGCATTCTATTAGATCATCTCTATGGAATGTATTTTTTTGCCTAACTCCCCCCAAAAAGGCCTTTTCCCATCATGGGACTGAACTTTTAAATACTCAGCTAATACATTTTAAAGCTGCTGTAATTTCTAGAACCTGTCCTCAAGTGCTATGTGTGTCAGTCTTCCAAGGCGATGTGCATACTCAACCAATTTCTTGACTTCTTTTACGCCACACAGACGATAAGGTGCCAATTTTATTCCAGTTAGTAGTATTATTAAATAAAGTGTTGGTTTTGTGAAGAGGGAAAGCTGGAAAGCAGTCAGCCTCTGTGCAGGTTGCCCGAAAAAATGACAACCATCTCAAGATAACTGTCATGTGTCAAAAAAGGGAAAGGACAAATAGAAGAATTTAAATATGGTTTGTAGTCAGACTTTGGAAGAAATTCTGCAGTTTGTTCTCTTTTGATGTGACATGCTTACCTGAGAGCATGCCTGATTGACATCCGTGACCATGGCAACCCTTAGGGGTGATGTCATTTTGTGCATTTGGTGATTATTTATGAAAGACTCACAGTCATGGGAAGTGAAGCGTAATTCCGCATAGCTTCTGTTTTTATAGAGTAAATATTTTACGCATTACAGTTTACAGGAAATGGCTTGCATTAACACGCATGTGCAGGAGTTCAGCATTAGGTAATTAATGACTTACAAGACAGCCAGGGTAGAGAGGAAGGACCGCATCGCTCCCTGCGTCCGGCCGAGTCGCTCCGTGCGTCTTGGAAAGCAAATGAACGCCGGGTCGCCTTCAGGTCCGCCAAAGTTCACGTTCCAATCCCGCCGGAAAGGTCACAAGGTCAGCGGACGCTCCCGCCGGCACCGGGCGGCGCGCATAGCTTCCTCCTTGGAAGGAGGTGTGTGCGGGCGTGTGTATGTGTGTGTGTGTGGGCGTGCGTACGCGCGCGCCCGTGTGTGTGTGTGTGTCAATGAGGAGTGCGCGGAGAGCGTGCCACCGGGAGCGGCTGTAACGGCGGCTGTTGCTTGCGCGCTTGGTAACGGCTCGGGGGCGGGGCAGAACTGACGGGAGGAGGAGAGCAGGAGTGGGGGGTTAGGCCATAACAGCTGGTATTCTCTAATGGTTACGGGTAACAGGTGAAGCCAAGTTTACCGGGCGTCCTCGCTCCACTTCCGGTCCCAAGATCACCCAAGGGGAAAGCGCGCGAAATGAAACCAGGATTCCAAATACGATACAATTCTCACAAGCACTTCCTCAACGGTCTTGTGGTCCTTTTAAATGTGAAAGCTTCCGGAACAAACATGACACAAGAGTTCCGTTGATGGGAATGGACACGCAGAGATGAAGAGGTGAAGAGGGACTCGGACTGACGGGCCGGTGCGACAAAGATTTGCGCGTGGCGCGGGGCACTTCAAGCGCCTCCAGTCAGCCCTGGTCATGGCTGCGAGGGGTCCAATAAGAAGAAGAAGCGCTGGAGTCGGCGCAGTGTACGGTATGGTCTGGTCCAGCTCAGATGGTGGAAGGAGAGCAAGAGGACTGATGCGCGTGGCAGATCTATGCACCCGCGGGGCTCAGCACAGCGGCTCTGCACCTGATTTTCCGGAGTTCACCGCGCTCTTTGCCTGGCTGTGGGTCTCCTGAAGCTCTGGCCAAAAAACGCAGTGCAGTGACATCATCTAAAAATGTTTGAAGAAGGGGGGTAGCCAGGGATCCAAGCTTTTTAATTATTTATCTTAAGGCAGGAAAAAAGTTTGCGGCTCCACTAAGCAGCAGTTGCAAATGTCTGCCTTCCAAAAGAAAAGATAACACGATCCTCCTGTGCAGAGACATCCACTTAAGCAGAGTGACAGATTGAAGCCCGAGCTGTACCACCTTCCTTCTCGTCTTCTGCCCCTCATGTGAACAATTAAAACAAAAAACGGTGGGAAGATACGCACTGGGAAAGAGTAGAGGAAAGGGTGGTTTCTCTGTACATTCCCCCTGCAGACCAGACGCTCCTCTTCGTCCAGAGCTGAAAACTCACTCTGAGAATGAAAACACAAGAACAAGATTTTAGCAGCGGCACATAGATCAGTCCACCCTCCCTTACAATCCCCAACCCCCTTCCCTCTCTCTCTCTCTCTCTCTCTCTCAGACGCACTCACTCTGCCTCTCTTTCAGACGCGCTTGATTTTATCGGCTCCGTGCGCTAAGATGCCGACTGACTGCGAGCAAAAATACACTCGTGTGTTTGTGTGTGTGTGTGTGTGGTGCGTAAGTTACTGAGGGCGCGGTGTGCGCGCAGTTTTAGCACCTTCCCCAACGGGACCCGTGCGCAGTACATGTCTCTATTACCACCGGGGTAGAAACCGAGACAACACAGACCCAAGGGGATCGTTGCCTGCATCTCACCTATTCTCTTCTACGACTGTATTTTCGCACACCCTACTCTCGAAGTCCCCATTAACTGCACATTATCATGTGTCCCTGCTCGGCTTGAGCACACCTGACTCAGCTCATCAGCTCATTAACAAGCTCCTGACGGTGTTCAAAAGGATGCTGGCGCATAGAAAACGCCACAAAGCAAACATGCAATGTAGGACTACTCCAGGATGCGGCGTATTAAGGTAATTAAAAAAATTATATATATATATATATATATATATATATATATATATATATATATATATATTTTTTTTTTTTTTTTTTTTTTTAAGCACCATATTCATTATTTAATTTACTTTCTAATATACTACTAGTAGACAACTTAAATAACAATAACTTTGTAATTTCCCTTTTTTGGCCTTTACTATAGTTTCAGGTTTATAATTATAGTTTTATAAGGCCTAACTTATTTTTCATCTTAGGGAAAATAATGCTAAACGGGAAAACAAAGAAATGAACAAACATACAAACCAGCAAAATGGAAAAGTCCCATTTTACTATCATTGAAAGGTCAAGACTGAGAGGTTAGTAAAGTGTGATTATGCTATAAAACAGCGGATGTACTTGTGACTTGTGCTGAACAGGTGAGACATTTATTTGTTCTTTAATTTTAATAATTGTTTATTCTACTTTGTTATTGGTTCTATAGTATTAGCTTTATCAACCTGACTTGTATGGAGGACACTGCATATGATTGAAGTCTCATAATTAACATTTTTTTAATGCAGATATTTTACAAAAGCATGTAATCATTGAAATGATAAAGCTTTCTTTAAGTTACGTTTATGAAAAGATTTAACAGTGTGGGCATAAGCCAAAGGAAAAGTTGTTTCTTTGTACTTTCTGCTTCTCAGCAATATGACAAGCTGCATTTTTCTGTTCACGAGAGAGAGATAAAAGATTGAAGACTGGTGAAGGTTTATAGCTACTATAATGTAAGTGATGGCAGGAGCTTTTTTTCTCATGAATTTCCATGACATACTATAACCTGATAAACTGTGTTTCTTTGCATATGGTCTGTCTCTGTGTGATAAAATATGGACCGGAAAATAAAAGTTGATATAAACTTGCTCAGTTTTATCACAAAGAAGAAATTTTATTCCAGATGGCACACTAATAAACTAACAATAAATATGACTACAGTGGAAAGTTTGGATCAGCTACTGCAATGAACAATGTTTTAGCAGACTCCCATTATAAGAGTACAATAAGCCAAAATATGGCTTGCTGGAAAATAATTTAGATCATTTAAAGTTTTTTTTTCAATAAAATGAATCAATATTGTTTGCCAGTAGAATAAAAAAAAAGCTCGAAATCATAAGAAAATATTTAATAATCTTAAATAATATTCATTATAATAAACCATTTATTTAGTATTTTTGTTGGAAATGCAAGATAAATATGAACTTAGCATTTTTTCTTTTTCACTTCCTGAGTTGTCTTTTTCCCCCACTATGAACTATCATGGTATGTTTACATTTATGAAATGATTTTAGTTTTAGTTAATTTTTTTTAAGTCATTCTTTGGTGAAATGATTTGGAGATATGCCTATTCTAAAATGTTTTCATAATGACTTAAATTTACCAGAATGTGGGGTATGTGTTTATCTCATTATGTAAGATAAAACTAAGAACTGTACTGTTGAGCTAATAAAAGAGAATTTTCACTGCTATGCTATGTTTTGGCAATTTTTGTCATCCCTGATACTTTTCACCTGGCTTCTGTAAGCTCTCTTTTACAGTTAGCACACCTAATCAGATTACAAGTATATAGTTTTTTTTTACTAAATGTCACTAAAAGTGCTCATTTTAGTGGAAATGTTCAGCAGTTCATCTGCATCTGGGTAGCAACATAATCAGTAAGGATATTGTTTCATTTTCATTTTGCCTTTAACATAATTTTACCTCTTGTGCACATTTTCCTTTCGTCTCTCTCCATCAGTGCATCTTCTTCAAAAGATCTTGCCTTTAAATTACCTGCAACTCAGGGTTAAACAAGTAGATTGTATGGGAGACATGAAACTGCATATATGGGAAAAAAAACAGGTCTACATATTAAGACTTTAGTTGTGCTAGTAAATGAGCATGCACATCTGAGAAAGGGTACTGCCTTAAAGTCTGCCAGAGGTCTTATAAATAACTCCGGTCTCTGGTTACTGCAGCTGTTACTGTGGATGATTCCTGTTCCTTGCACCGTGAGAGAGCTTGGTAAAATCTCAACAAGGCCTTGTGAACTTTTGGCAGTTAAGACATTCATCCCAGAGTTGATGCAAACTTAAAGTGTTTCTTAATACGAAAACAAAACACTATAAATATAAGGATTATATTCATAAAAAAACTTTGCTTTCAGGAGTAGATAAATTAAGTCAAGTTTAACATGCCTGGATGCAAGGTGATTGAGGAGTCATGTAATAGCTTTGCTCTACTTTATTTTATGCATACCTGCATGCTCTGGATTTTGAAAACAAATTATTTCACTTATTAAACGATATACTACTGTCAAACATATTGTGCCTCAGTTGATGCGTATAGTGCATTGGGCAAAAGGATGTTCCAGTATGTTCCAGATTTATGCCAGGTGTTTGCACCCCATGAAGGGTTTTCCTTATGCTAATTCTTTTATTTTTATATATAGATGTAATTGCGTTTTTACGTCTCAATGGTTTCTTCTATTTCAAAAGTGAAGCTTGTCTTGCTGTATGACCTGGATTATGGTCAAGGTGTGTTCAAGCCCTGGGTGGCCTGGTAATTGAGGCGGAAGTTTGGCAGATGCAGGCTGAGCCACTGAATCTCTTGCCTGGTACCCATGATCCCTTGTTGTCAGCAGAGCCCCTGCTGTCTCTTTAGATGCACAGCAGGTGCTAACGAGTCTAAAGCACTAAAGCAGTCTCTTGATCTGAATGCAGTGTACTGTCAGTAGCACCAAGGTTTTTTTTTACCATCTCCCGAAATCCCACAGGGACGGCCTCCATAAAGACAACTGCTGCTGATCCAATTAACAAATGAACATCCGCATGAGACCTCAGAGTTTTGCAGCCTATGATTAAGAAGCAATAACAGCCAAGGGAAATTGGCATTTGTTTCTGAAAGGGTGTCTGGATTTGTTCCAAGTTAGAAAATGCAAAAGACATCAAAGGTATTTTAGCCTCATCCTGTGATTTTGTGCTGCCACTCATCCAGTCTCTCCCTCACTTTAGCCAGATTTGCTTCAGTGAAGCATGATCCAGGGTGTCAAGCCCTGAGTGACTACATCACACACCTCAAAGCAAGGAAAAGTGGGCAGGTGTGTGTGTGTGTGTGTGTGTGTGTGTGTGTGTGTGTGTGTGTGTGTGTGTGTGTGTGTGTGTGTGTGTGTGTGTGTGTGTGTGTGTGTGTGTGTGTGTGTGTGTGTGTGTGTGTGTCTGGTTGACGGATGGATGGACTCTATATGTTGACTTTGTTTTAATTTTGCTTTTGCATTTACTTACTTACAGGCTCTGCTTGTCAGTAAAGCATTCATATTTTGAAAAGGTTTTATGGTTTATTTCTTATGCTTCCAGTTTTTTCCTCTTTCAACCCATCACGCTTTTCTCCATCATTTGCAGGGAAAAATACTTGCTGGGTTGTGAGCAGCTTTTGTTTCAGTGTAGGTGTGGGGGTGGGAGGCCGGGATGGAGGGTTGTTGGCTCAGCAGGATCGTGTTTCAAACTTTCATTTCCTGAAATGTTTGAGGGAACATCCAGGGTTTTATCAGTGCCCATTACACTGAAATGGAGGGAGGGAGAGGCAGGACTCAGGTTACCTGGCCTGTCACTCAGCTATCAATGGACAAACAGTATTCTCATAGCTAAGACCTGAAAGCTTGCGTACACTTCCAGCGATTCACATACTTTCTTTTTCCAAAACATATCCAAGTCATAATATTCACATGACGAGATGAATAACTTATATGCAAGTCACACTGCAAATTACTTGATCTGTGCTTGTAAAAGTGAAAGTGAAGAAAATATTCTTCTAAGTCTTTTGAACAAAATAATATCTGCTTCATTTTCTTTCTTTGTGTCTGAAGCACAGTGACTGTACAATGCTTACCAGATTGGCTCCTTCCACAATGCTCATATTCACCTGGTTAATTCATGCATGTCTTTAGCTCTGGTTTCTACAGGATTTACTGTCACTGTACACCTAGAGGATAAGCACAGTGAGAACATTTTAGCTTTTAACATATTATTATTATTATTATTATTATTATTATTATTATTATTATTATAGATTTGTTTATACCGTTTATACAGTGGAGGGTCTTGGGAAGTCTGGGGCCTATCCTAGGAACCTCCCGGAATGAAACAGGGTACACTCTGGACAGGGTGCTGATCCATCACATGGCACACATGCACATACACTCATACACTCATTCACACACTACATGAAATTTTTTGTACATGCAAATTAGCCTCCTCTGCATGTCCTTGGACTGTGGGAGGAAAATGGAGTAACCAGAGAAAACCCACCAAGCACAGGGAGATCCAAGGAGGGAAACAAACACTCAACCCTGGTAGTGCAAGGCCACTGTGCTTACCACTTACCACTACACCACAGAGCTCCATTATTTAATAATAATAATTATTATTATTAGCATAATAATAATAATAATAATAATAATAATAATAATAATAATAATCATTATAATTATTATTATTGTTGTTGTAATAATAATAATAATAATAATAATAATAATAATAATAATAATAATAATAATAATAATAATAATAATAATAATAATAATAATAATTGTTATTATTATTATTTAGCATCAACAGGTCAGTTCAAATTCAGGATATCAGCATGTAGCCACTGATGATGATGATGATGATGATGATGATGATGATGATGATGATGATAATAATAATAATAATAATAATAATAATAATAATAATAATAATAATAGCAATTATAGGGCAGTGAAATAAAGAAATCCATGGCAATTTGCAGCATGCCACACAGTAAATTTAAAGTACAGTATGTAAAAATACATTTCATATTTTCCTTAGCTTTTTTTATTTATTATTTCACTCTTACTCTACTCATGTTTTACATTTATATTTAGTTTGTTGTGCTTTTATTCAAAATATCACTCTGCCAGTGGCTATACAGTTGAAACTTTTGGGACCCTTCTCAAGGTCTATCTGGTGGCTTTCTTGTTGCAGTCCTGGGATTGAAACTCACAACCTTCTTGTTACTAGTAAAAATCTAAAGGAATACTCACCTTCTCTTAATCTACCAATATTGAAAAATAAAAAATAAAACCTATTCACACAAAATTCACTCATGTCTGAGAAAAGCTGTTGCCTTCTGTTGCTCAACACTTTAAATATTTAATTACAGAATAACTTTCCAAAGCTTAAAAAGTTTTATTCAAATTAATACAGAAGCTGAACTGTAATAATAATAATAATAATAATAATAATAATAATAATAATAATAATAATAATAATAATAATAATAACTCCAATTATTTACATTT
This sequence comes from Clarias macrocephalus, assembly GCA_011419295.1. Classification (NCBI taxonomy): domain Eukaryota; kingdom Metazoa; phylum Chordata; class Actinopteri; order Siluriformes; family Clariidae; genus Clarias; species Clarias macrocephalus. The sequence continues at coordinate 29,027 of JAAGKR010000294.1, forward strand.
TGAGCAAGGTTTTTGGCAACCAAATGATTAATGTTGATACTTTATAATATTATTATTTCTCATGATTTGTGAGTTTTATATAATGTGTATTTGTTAATTTTTGTAACAAATGTTTTAATGTGTATTTAAATATATAATCATAATGTGCAATATATTTGTAATATATTTTTATTCATAGTTAACAGAGAAAGTAAGCTTTAGCATGGTTTATTATTGAGTAGAATAATTGAGGTTATGTTTGTGTGTGCAGCTGTGTGCACTGTGTGTGTCACTCAGTTGTGCTCCTGCTCTAGTGTTGCTCTGTGGTCATCACCCACACATACCTGCTGTGTGATCCCAGCAAGGGGCTGACGCCAGGCAGGGTGAGAGCCGGAGCAGACCCCTGCTATATCACCTTAAACCTTGCTGACTGAGAGCTCCCGGCTTGTGAGACAACTGCCTCCGCTCGTCTATCAGCCTGCCTGGACTTTGAAACCCAAGCCTCTGTGACCGCCTTGCTGTAATCCATTATCCAGCACTGAACCAATCGGCCATGACCAGAGAAACTATGGTGAAGAGAGTGTGACCCTCACTCCTGACCATTATGAACATGAAGGGAGGTGAAAATTGTAGTACAATGCATGTTATTTTTTAAAGCATCTCTAGCTGACATGCAGATGACCAGCTACTGAAATTAGGGGTTATTGTACTGGCAAAAGAGAGTGTAGATAGAGCGGCAGGTGTGTAGCTGGGACCAATGTACTTCCTTTTCATGCATGTGCCTTTGTGTTGTGTTTGCTTTTTGTGCTTCTTTCTGTGTGTGTGTGTGTGTGTGTGTGTGTGTGTGTGTGTGTGTGTGTGTGTGTGTGTGTGTGTGTGTGTGTGTGTGTGTGTGTCTTTGAACACTGTTCAATTAATATCTTTTTTATTTTAGTATTAAGTACTACAATAAATATCAATTTGTATTGTGTCTGGTTTTGAGTCACCTCCTATATATACCTAGAAAGGCCTACAAATATTAATTTAGTTTTGTTATGGACAAAGTTGGTCTTGAAAAGTGATAAACTCCTGGTGATGACAGCATCAGTCATTATACTTGTAAACTGATATGATACGCTACATTGTTCCCACTCAACTGCCTTGATTTTCTATTAAGGGCAAGTAGAGAAATTCTACATAAAATCAAAATTTCTCAAAACCTCAGTTGTCTTGATTTATAATTACATTTAAAAACGATTGCTATACTTTCAGTAATTAGTACCAGTCATAGTACTTAACTTAGCTCATAACACGAAAATAAGCTGTTATTCCTTTGGGTTCATAAAATCCATATAGTCATTCTGGCATTTCAAATGTCTCCAAAAGGTCAAACCCCTTGATGCACCTCCATATGGAAAATTACTTTAACATACCTTTTTAAAATGCCTACCCTATTCCCAGCACTACAATAACTCATAATTAGCTGCTGAACAAAACAGTTAACAAGTTTGCAGTGATGATATACATAATTTAAGTCTTAATTGTCTCAAATCTGTTATAATTAATAATGTTTAATATTTAGACTTTTTATTATTATTATTATTATTATTATTATTATTATTATTATTATTATTATTATTAATTTTCAGTACATAATAGCTTCCCATAATGTGCAGCCCTGCAGGTATTTGAGATAAACTGTCATTTAGGCTGATACTTTTTGTTCTTATGGTGTTGTTTGTCTCAATATTAGTCATGGTTTGTAGTCCCCTGATGCCTCACTGAGTCAAAAAAAAAAATTTGAGAACTGGCAATAATGGACAGAAAAAAAGACCAGGAGACAGAAGGTAAGGGTGTAAGAGGGGGAAGGGGGTGATATGCGGCCCACCTGTTCTATTTCTGCACTTTTCTTCCCCACATTATAAGTGAAGAGAATGGGACTCACTTGTACACCCAACCTCTCCCCCACGGGGACTGCTCACATTACAGCCGAACCTTTTCTTCCCACAGAAGAAACTCCCTATATGTCTTATTCACATCTAGCACAGACTGACGCTTTGTGTGCTCACCTTGATTTAGTGGTGCGGCAGAAAGCTGGCTCTGGGAGGCAGCAACGAAAGAGAAACCTGAACCGTCTTAAAAGGTGCCTTGGCCAACCACCAAACTTTGGTACCAAGCCCACTGGCTTTCCGGGCAATAACTAAATAATGGTTCAGCTGAGAAAGTGCAGGAGTCAAAAAGCTAATTTGAAAAGTTCATCCATGGTTTAACGTCAATTGCAAGTAATAATTTAACCTTTAGAATATAAGCAAGTAATATTTTTTCGCAAGTAATAATTTCAACTTAAATTTTTACAATTACAGGTTCAGTTTACATACAGTATAATGTCCTTTTTAAAAAGTAATTTCTCAATGTTTTTAAAAGCTGTCTTCGTTTGCCAAATGTCTTTATATTACTTTTTATGCGGTACCTATGGTTGGGAGTCTTCTGAGACATAATTAATTAAAATAAATATTTGAAATGCTTTAAAATGGTAATATTACTTTTGTTAATAATGGGCCTACTGCAAAATTAGCTCAGCAAGCAGGTCGAATCAAAATTGATTGTAATGCACATTTTTAAAGCAACAATAAAAATGGGGAAATTTAAAGTTCATAGATGAGGGGTTAAATCACTTAAAAACACTTAAAAAAAAAAAAGTAGATGCTAGCTGCCAAGACACAGTCTGCGCTGAGTTGGTCAAGCTTAGCCAGCTGGTCATATGTTTTCCAGCCTCGTTATTAAGTTCTACTTGATTATATTAATCAGTTCTTGGTGCGTTACTGTTGCGTTATTTCCTTAAAAACCTAAAAAAAAAAATCAGTTTCCATCTACGAGCTAGCAATTCTGGTCCACCACTTTGACTCTGTTTTATACCAGCTCTGTTTTGCCAGCTGGTAGCCCGTCAGACCAAGTTGGATTTCAGCAGGGATTTGGCACTAGTCTGTTTTTCCGGTTGAATCTAAAACGAATAATCTAACCTATGTCTTGTCGGAAAGAATGACTGAAATGTCATTTGTTTAAGGTTTACTACAAATACCGTCAATACAGGATACCTTCTTATAGTATTTTCACACGGGTCTTGAACAGAAAGGAATGTAACAGGGACTGTGTATATGGCCAGCACTGGCTCTCTAACGCTGCTCAGTGCTGCTGCAGCGCCTGGTTCTGATTAGCGACCGGAAATCCGCGGTGCTCTCTGCGCAAAACTGAGTGTGACATGCGCGCGCCGGGCTGGGTGGGAGGCCGCGGGGTACCAAAACTTTAAAGCAAACAAAAGGAAAGAGAGTTTTACACGTCTAAATAATAAACACAGTTTTGTTCAGTGTGCTACCCGAATATTTCAGGCTACGTCTTAATCCGCCTACAATAATAAATAATGTGCACATTTGACACTTTATTATTCAAAAGCATATATAATTATTATCATGCTCTGCTGAAACGTATGGATGCTATTGAAATGGGCGCGGTCATGTTTGCTTAAAATGGATTGACGCCCAAGGTCAAAAAGTCCAAATGGGTGCTAGTCAGCTGAAAGTGCCCTGCATAGCCCCTCGTTCAGCGAAAAAAACGTATCAATCAAACATCACCAGATCAGGATATAGCACTGCATACAAAAAATAATACAAGATTTCAACTAATTTTTTTACTGTGTTTTTGATTTTTTAAAACTGTGTCCATGCGGTTTTTTCTGCTAGTTAATTTTATGTCGTCATATAGATACAGTACATCTGGTTGACATACTGCATAAACTCATTAGCTATAAATGCATGACGGAAATTTAATGACAGAATGTCAGATTGATCAAATATTTTTGTAACACGGCTCATATTGGGAGACCTTGTGCAGACCGCATTTATGAAATAATAATAATAATAATAATAATAATAATAATAATAATAATAATAATAATAATGGAAAAGAAGAACAGCAGCATTAAACCATTAAGTACTCAACGCAGTCCAATTTGCCCTAACTATGTTTGCATTCAACTTATTCTTTTATTTTTATGAAAACTTATGAATGTAGGCGCGTGATCGCACTAAAGGCTGCTAGTGTCTTCTCTTTGGCCCTGAACCGCCAGAGCAAACAGTGAGAGAGCGCAAAGCAAACAGGAGTCACAGGAACGGAACGAGGCGCTGCGAGCGGATAAGCAGCACGCGCCACCCGGGGTTCAGGAAAGTCAACAACCCTGCTCAGTGTCTGTGCACGAGCACTTTTACAATGACATCTTTTTAAAATCAAATCAGACATTAACAAAATGTATTATTATTATTATTATTATTATTATTATTATTATTATAATAAAAAAATCCATATAAATAATTTATTATTCATGTATTAAAATTAATTGTGATCTAAGCCAGCCTCTCCATGAAAGCCTTCCTGGGGAAGAACTGACCATACGTTCATCAGCTTCAGATGAAATTAAATGAAATTAAAATAATTAAATGTAACAAAATAAATAATGTTATTACGGAATATTCATACGGTCAAACACTGTTGAACGTCGTGTTTTTTTTTTCAATGTTAAAGTATATAATCTGCGGGGTTTTTTTTAAACCTTTTGATCATCTTGCTGTTACAATGAATCATTAAAAAAAAACGCAAATTGTTTCATGCTTGAACTTTGAAGATAAATAGCTGTAAGACAAAGTCGCTGCAGAATCAAACAGTGGAAAGGCGTCGTGAGAGTGATGAAGACTGGTTTTATTTACTGATAATGGTTTTGTCCTCTGTCCAGTTTAACGACTTGGCAAATGTCAGTCCATGGGGCTATCAGCCTGCTACTGCGGTATAAACCTAGAGTGAAACTTTACCAGGAAAAAAAACCCTACAGATTCTGGTGTTCACATTATAACTTTCGAGGTTTATATCTACAGTAAAGTGGCAGATTAGCTCGCTCTATTGATCCGTACAAAATAAAACAACAACAACAAAAAATAAATAGAATTTCAGTCTTAATGGCTTAAGAGCCCAGATCCACCAGGCTGGAGGTCAGAGGTCCCAGTATGGAGTCGTGGAGTTGGTGCTGGTGCGGGTGGCTCTGCATTGCCAGGCCGCTCATGCTGTAGGAGGAGGCGGGGTGGTTCATGTTAGCCTGCAGCAGGAGAGCCGGGTTCTGCTCTGGACTCTGTGGAGGAGAGAACTCGTCGTCTTCTGAGCTGGACATGAGCGACTTTCCGCCATCCAACGGAGACAGCTGGTTCTGTTTGTTCGCGCCTGCATTGCTGTTCTCGCTGTTCTCTCTGTCAAACACAAAGTACAATATGTTTGTTTAGTATCAGTATATTTTAGTGTCTGATTTATTTGAAATTGAAACCATGATTTTTCAATTAGGCAACCATGCTAGGATTTTATCAAGTTTGAGCGGTACTTGATCTCATAAGGGGATATAGAAAAGCATATTTATGTGCCGGTCAAATGTGCTTTAAAATGTTTAATCAGGGACTCAGGAAGTAATCAGTCTAATTTAAGGTGGGCCTTTGTAAATGATTGTACATTTATTTTCTATTAACCATTTAATCAGTGAATAACGTTACGTTCTAGGGCTCTTTAAACTACAGTTAAATAAACTGGTTGGTGTTGTACATTAAAATGATTTGTAGTAACACTGCTCTCTGAGAGAAAGGGCAATCAAAAATAAACATAAGTCACAGTTTAAGCTTGAATTTCTGTCTTATGTTTGAATAATTTAATTAATAAAACATGTTTTCTTTGCTTACAAGTCACATATGTTTTATGTGTGTATGATTTTTTAATTGATCTAAGCAATTTGCATATAAAAAAACAACAACTAATACCTGATTGGTTAAATATTTACAGTATTAATCTGGATATTTAATATAAATTATAATATATCATATTATATAAAATAACGCATTGTATTCTTCTGTTAGTGAAGGAATATCTCGATGACGAACTTTCACCAAATATGTAACTGTCAAATTGTTTACCAGTTAATCGGTCTACAAATTCTGCAATTACTTAATTAGGAAATTTAGTTATTCGTGCCTCCCTGTTTTGATATTTAATGTGAAACTGATACATCACGTGAATGTGACCCTGCATACTTGCGGAAATATGTTAAAACGGCAATTTCTGCGGGTAGTATTTCTCACACACTGCAAATTCACCAGTAATAAATGATCCCGTCTGGTTTTCAGTCGAGTCCTAGAAATGCCAGTCAAACTGTGTGTTAATTATTTCGGTAAGTGTTAATTCAATACTGGTGCATTTCTCTAGTCTACTTTTTGGTTGTATATGCAACCACGTTAACGTCGATTATATTAAAATTAGTTAAATGTATTATTTAAAAACGAATATTAAAAATAAATACGTAGACTTATGTGAACAGTTGTGAGAATAATTAAACATTTTTAAACACTTTTATCCATCATCCATTATACTTGGTCATGTCGTGTTTATCCTAACTTGTGCTCTGAAAGTGAATACCAGATTGATCATTTAAAATAATTTAAAAGTTAAAAATGATTGTTTTAATTCCGTGATCTGTAGTTTACCTTTCTTTGGCCTCAGCGGCTCGATCTCTCTGTCTCCTGTTTTTAAACCAATTGCTCACTTGTGTGGTTGTGAGCCCTGTGGCTTCAGCCAGCTCTCTTTTTTCTCGTGGAGAGGGATATGGGTTGTGCGTGTACCACTCCCTCAACACGCCGCGGCTCTTCTCTTTGAAACAGTAGCTGGTCTCCTCTCCGTCCCATATGGTGCGTGGTAAAGGAAACTTCCTCCGTACTCGGTATTTTCCCACAGCGCCCAGCGGCCGCCCCCTCAGCTTTTCGGCCTCGATGTAGTGGGCTTTCAGCCACAGTTGCTGCAGTTTGGGGTGGTTGTGTGGCGAAAACTGGTGGCTCTCCAGGATTTTGTACAGCTCCCTAAAGTTGCCGCGATGGAACGCCACTACAGCCTTGGCCTTGAGGACACTCTCATTCTTGTGGAGGTGGTCGCAGGCCGGCAGGGACCACAGGAATCGGCCCAGTCGCTCGAGGTTCCCGCCCTGCTGCAGCACCTCGCACACACACGCGACTTGCTCCTGCGTGAAGCCGAACGAGGGCAACATGGACATGACGGACGACGGTGGGCGCGTTACTCCTGTCGGCCAAACCGCTCTGTTTTTGGACGGCAAGAAAGAGCGGAATGGACTTTTCAATCCGGATGCGTTAGTGCTGTTGCTAATGAAATGCCTTCAAATGGGGTTTACCAAATGCCTCGGTTAGAGATGTCCGTGTCAACAAGCTCCGAAGTTTTGGACGTTGGTTGGAGACGCTGTGCTCCCCGTCCAGTGATGTCGCGCTAAAAGAGCGCAGCGCGCGCGCTGATTGGCTCTCCATGCGCCCTATCCGAACAGCGCTAAAGCAAGAGCTCTGCTGCCATTTCCTCCCTCGGGAACTCGGTGGTCTGAAACCAGATCTCCCGTCTCCAGTTTTACCTGAGGGAGTGGAGCACCTCGATACTAATCAATTACAGTGCGTCTCCGAAGGCTACGCTCACTCTCATCCCCAGCTGAAGCCCACTTTGCCCATTTACCGATCTTACATTTAACTTAACCAACTTTAAAGCCATTAAATTATTAATGAATTAACGAACATGCACACATGCAGTGCAATGTGTGAACTGGAAAGGGATGGGGGTAAACCTAAACAGACTACTTAAGAAATATTTCTCCAGTTCGAGCATGCAGGTAAAATATATAAATGTATTTTATATAATAACAAATATATTCTAGACTGGCCTAGATATATTATTTAAAAAAAAAAATAAGACACATAACACAGCAAGATTGCAAAAAGGGGTGGATCATCTGAGGTTGCTAATTTACTGTAATCGCCACTCATTTTCTTTGCTTTGTGTGTGTGTGTGTATGTGTGTGTGTGTGTGCCAGGTGTTTATTGTGAAGGCACACGCAGTGCGTAAAGTCCCAGGGCGCACAACACGGTGATTAGATACTTAGCGTCCCATTAAAAAACAATCAAACCCTAGAGGTGGAGAGATAACAGAACGCTGCTAAGAGATAAGCTCTAAACCTAGGAGTGCTGAAACCCCCACTTCAGAGCTACATGGATGTGTACATCCGATTAAATTTGAATCAGCCATACCCATGTCCAGTTCCTGCACCAAACCTATTGATAGGCTTATGATGAAGGTTAATGGTACAGTACTTGAACATGATATTAGAAATGTATAAAAACTTGCATTATGTTGAAGGAAAACAAATTATTCAGCCGAGGTATCACGCGCCTACTTTGTGCATATGAAAATAGATAGATAGATAGATAGATAGATAGATAGATAGATAGATAGATAGATGTAATACAAATGTAAGCCTATCAATTTTCATATGCGCAGCGTAGGCGCGTGATTCCTCGGTTGAGTAATTTGTTTTCCTTTAACAGCTTGCAAGTCTTTCCCCCTTTCCTCCCATCTCCCCCTCTATTTTCTTTCCCCATCTTCTGTACAGTGAAACCGAAAACCGGTGCATTAGTAAATGAGTTCTGTGTTCGTCGAGCTCTTTGCTACCCAGTCGCTGTTTTAAGGAATAGATCGCATTTCTTTATCTGCGCTGAAATCTGCAACATGACACCAGGGCGACGCGGAGCTCACGATCACTCACCCGGAATGGAGCACCTCTTTATAATTTAATTGGAGACGGGGCGTCCATTTTCAAGAAGACCACAGAGTCCACTCACTTGCCCACGCACTCCTTATCCTACCCTCCTGTAGGCTGACTGGATTGTCCTATAGATTCTGCCCTGGGTCACTAAGATAAAGTAAGGACTTAATTAGGTTTAGCGGGCAATTCAGGCACCTGTGAAAACATTTTTGCCCACTGTCTCTGGAGGGTCGGCGGCACGAAGAGCTTTGTAAGGATGGTCCATCCATCTGGTCAAAAGAATATCAAACGTCTTTTTTTCCCTATATGAATATTTCCATTTATTTCCGAACGCTGGTTTTAGCAAAGACATAAACGCAAAGTGATTATCAATGCAAATTCTATTAATGCTGCTTACTTCTTAATTCATTAAAATATTGCATTTTAAACACACGTATGTAATGTGTGTTTGCACAGATCTTCTATGCAAACTCTCCCAGACCTTAAATATTTTAACTGCTTGTTTGCCATATAAGAATCAGTGACTTGGGACTTTCGTAAACTTAACGACTTGTAGTCTTTTATTAGCCGGTCCGGAGACCTTTTTCATCCCTCAGGTCAGTGATGGACGGCTCTGCTTGTCCTTATGTCTCCTCTACACTGAGACGCCCGTCTCAGAAAATCCTCTGGTCGCTTTTAGACCCTGATCATTTCAAGATGTGCTCTTTTACAGCCTGAAGGCGAGGGGCAGGAGACCACAACGCTGAAAAGCAACACCCACACACCCACACACACACACACACACACAGAGAGAGAGAGAGAGAGAGAGAGAGAGAGAGAGAGAGAGAGAGAGAGAGAGAGAACGTGTAATAACTGCATTTCATTTAATCCCTAAATAAACAGGGATTTAGGGAAGGACAAGACCTATTACAGCGCTCGGTGTCTTTGACATCAACAAGATGTATTGGAAAGCTGCTCCGTTTATTATATTTTAATACGTTAGTAACATAAGATTTATTACTATATAAGACATTTTCAAGCTAAAACCATTTTGAAATTATTATTCTAATTCAAATTATGTTACTAATTTAACCTTAATTGTTTTTACGTTGTGGGAATATTAATATATATACATATTTTAGGCTACATTACGAATAGACTATTATTTTTTATACCAACATTTCTATTGTAACTGAATTTAATAAATTTATTTATTTGTTTGTTTTAAAACTAATCTCCACTGATGTTTGCGGCATCCTTATAAATCGTAGTTTTGGCCTAGAACAATCATTAGTAGTCAACAACAACAACAATACTACTACTACTACTAATATAATAATAATAATAATAATAATAATAATAATAATAATAATAATAATAATAATAATAATAATAATTATTATTATTATTATTATTATTATTATTATTATTATTATTATTATTATTATTATTATGATTATAATGAGCATGTACGACACTCACAAAGAACATATTTATTACACATGTGATACCTTTAATAGATAGATAGATAGATAGATAGATAGATAGATAGATAGATAGATAGATAGATAGATAGATAGATAGATAGATAGATAGATAGATAGATAGATGCACTTTTTAGAGAGAGAGAGAGAGAGAGAGAGAGAGACTAGTATGGATTAAATTTATATCAGTCCAACGAATCGAAAAAATAACTCATATTTAACCTTTATGTAAGTTATCTAATTCTAATGTTTATTTAATTTATATTTATTTTTTAACTGTCTGAATTAATTATTTTCTGTAATTGCGTGGACAAAACACTTTCTTTATAGTTAAATATATTTCCATCTACGGTTGCTGTCTGCAGCCTTAGCCATCTGTCTAGAAAATAGCCAGCAATAAATATATTCACAGTACTTTCAGACGTTTATGAATCTCCCTTACATCATTTATATGGGACACAGATAAACCACAGTGACCTCTGTTGCCCTGGAGAAAATTTGTCTAGCTTTTGGCCGCCGTTCAACTCCTTCAGGCAAATATTCTGTTTCTGCTTCAGAAGGTTTTGTTAGACATAAGAATACAGTCATACCATTGTCTTTTATACAATGCATACATGTAACAGAATGTAACAGAATGTGTGCTTTTTATTAATTCTCTACGCATCTCACTTAATGACATTGATTTGCTCAGATGTATTTTCAGGACTACGTAATTATTAACTTGAATATTTGTCAAAAGCAGCTCCAGATGAATCTGATTGCATTGCTATATACGAGTACACATTTGTACAACTTTCTATCACACATAATTACGTTGAACATGTATATTAATAATCCTCTATGCTTTCCCACTTGCTTGCTTGTGTCTCAGTGTATGCGTGTGAAGTGGTGGGTCTGTGAATCATACAGACCCAGTTGGCCTCTGACCTCACATTAGCACAGTGTGTAGGGTTGGGGCACTCAGGGCTCCAGCTCAGGTTACCCGTGCCTCACAGACTACGGCAGCACACTAAATGTCAGGCTTTGAAATTGCATGCAAAAGTCAGGGGTCAGCTTCTTTAATAAGCCCACTTCTACACGGTTCCCTATTTTCTTTTTCTTTTTTTTTACAGCCTGCTTCAACCAGCATTTACATGCTTGTGCCAGGTTTGGAAATATACACAAGGGCAAACAGAAGTGTAGGGGCTATATTATGAATATGTTTGAATGCAACGATAATGATTAGTATCTTAATATTAATCTACCAAATTTGTGTATTTTTCATTCACCTCATACTTACTGTGAAATCTGAGATTGGATGGAGAGGAAGGTTCACTTTGTTTTTTGGGGGTTTTTTGTTTGTTTTGTTTTTGTTTTTTTTGTGCTCTACTTATGTCCTAGGGCATGATAAGCTCACAAAGGTTTTCACAAAAAGTCTTCCCATTCACTGCCCATGGAGACGCTCTGACGTCCATATCTCAACAATACAACAAGGCAACAAGATACCCCACGTTACACACACTTGCTGACATGCAGCCAGCCCAAGGGAAATGGGGGACACGAAACACACATGTCCATTCGCCATGGCCATTGGTTCTTAGCTCAAAAGCCTCAAACAAAAGTGCTTTCTTACTCTTCAATATTCCAGGAGGCGCCATTTGATACCCAGCAATCAGCTAATCTGCTGCCCTAGGCGACAGGGTCACCTTTGCACAGGTAACAATAGATTCTTTACCTGGGCATTTTTCCCCTTTGTGTGTGTGAACCAGTCCTACCTTGGTGCCATTCAATTAGCTTGGACTCACATGCCCTGGTGTCACAAGAAGAAAATGTTCCCACGATACAGCAAAGGCTTAAGCCTGATCACTTCATGAAGCCCATTCCACCCTTATTTGACCCTATATTTGCTAAACAATTTCATGTATCCTTATAAATCAACATCTGATTAAATGTTCTATTACATGCACTTACATGTGGATGTACTAAATTGTGATCTTGCTCAGGTTGTAAAAGTGTTCCTACAAAACAAGATTTTTATCTTGTGCTAACAAATGACAACTCAAGCTTGACAGAAGCCTTTTCCTGTTTGGTCATGTGCACAAGTGTCTGAGAAATCCAATGAGCATATGCAGCTTTTCCACATACACACTGTCTTTTAGGATGGCACTTAAAAAATGACATGGCACAGACAAGTGCCAAGCATTGGCAAACGATCACAGAGGACACCCATAGTGAGAATTTGAGCTTATGAGAATATGATCTCCATTATGCTGCATATGCATACATTCATGCATTAGTAATGTCTGAGCATCATAGCCAGCTGTCCTAGAGGCCCAGGCCATAGCCTAATCTTGTTAAATAGAGTCTTGTATTTCTTTGCCACTGACGTCACAGTATTGGGTAAAACATAGAGCCAACTTACCTACTGCTTCCAATAATGTATGATTCATTCCAGGTGATGTCATTTTCTTGAATTATCCAAATGTCAACCCAGGACTCCGGTGTGAAATACGGGTGTCAGTGACACATAAAATCCATTCACCATTCATTATGCATGTATAAATATAAAGATTTAATAGAGGTGAATGGTTTATAAAAAATACGTTGGTTCCATTTCTGAGTGCAGGACTGAACTCATAAGTCTCAGAATCATTTACAGCATGTGATTGCTAGCTGTGTTTGTAAGTCATACATTAAGGTTTATAGTCTGCAGAATCATTTAATAGACTGTAGTGGGTGTTATTTTTTTATACAGTAAAGAAACAATGCAAAACATGGTCTAAAACCTGTTCTCTTACAATTGAAATCATTTACTACTGTAAGGATTTAATTTTTTCAAGAAAGGTACACAAGACCAGTTGTTGAATGCCCAATAATACAGTATTTGCATATCGAGGACAAGAATTTCTCATTTGTGGTTACTTCCTTGTTGAACACAACTTGCTTAAAAAGCAAAAACATAACAAAACTTTGTTCACATTGCCATTTCAAACTTCAAAAAAATTAAATACAAAAACCAAACGTCAAAAAAATTTAAACATCTGTGCTTTGTTAAAATTTTGGAGAGTAAAATAAAGAATCAGTATGAAGCTGCAATGATAGTGCAGAAACATTTGCAAGACTCACCAAACACATCTGCTATTTTACTACTCTCTCTCATTCTCTTTCTCTCTCTCTCTCTCTCTCTCTCTCTCTCTCTCAGTCCACTGTGCTCTATCACTCTCCATCTCACTCTGAATTAATGAAAATCTCCATTACTGCAAATAGGAGAGAAAAGACAGTGCTGAGACATCTTGTTCAGGGTCAGTGCATCAACAAGTACATTCTGCAGCCATCCGAGTGCAAGTCAGGACATGTGAGGCTACGTTTATTTAGGGATTCAAAGGCACTGTTTATGTGTTCCACCTATTTGCGCACATCTTGCATACATTATCGTAAAAAGCGACAAAGTATAAAAAGTTTGATGTGTGCTTAGGAGACTGTAATAGTTATGCTGCAGTGCAAGAAAACCAACCGCTAATGAAATACAGCTCTTCAGATGTTGCGATTACAGGGGTCAAAGGTCATTGCTGTCCTCGTCCATCTGAACAGTCTGCAGCTTGGCCAGCTCTTTTCCCTCCATGTCCAGATCACCGCACACTCCAGGAGGGCCCTCACCAGTACCTGCAGGGGACTCGAGATTGTCAGACAGGGGCAGCTGTGCTTCCTGTGCCCTGTAGTCGGAGGGCAGAGCTCCCCCAGTTTCCTGTAGGCCGCGGGCGTTGTGAGTCAGACCAGAGTGACCCTCAGTGCTGGAGAGCACAGAGGTGATAGCAGCCGTGGCTGCAGGGGCCAGGGGGCCTCCGTTGTTGGGTGAGTGGCTGAGGTTGGTGGAGAGGAAGAGGGATGCTGTGTAGCCCAAGTTACCACTTTGGTCTAGGGGTACACTAGATGGATATGTGTAGGCCACCCCAATGTCCAAAGGCTCCTGTTTGACAGGTTGGTTGAGTGTGTAAAGCAGTGGTTGGCCTGAGTGCTGGGATGAGTTGCTGACCACCCCGTCCAGTGGAGCTGAGCCTGCTGGGGGCAACAAACAGAATAAGACAATGTTGTTAAGTTAGCCACCACGCCCTGTCTGACCAGGCTGACCACAGGTTAATCCCCAGTACACACCCTGGCCTAAATCCAGATTTGCCCACCCTGATCTTTTTTCCTGATAATTCTACTGTGTGCTCATGTAGGAGATCTTTTTTAGCCTCAAAGCGAATGACTATTGGACACCAAGTAAAATAAAAAATGAAGGTGGAATGCTGACTTAACATTTGTCTACGTTGCATGATTATGTATTTTTATATATCTTAGTGCATAATTCATGTGTTGCTTTTTCTCTCTCTTAAATCCTACCTCTTTGTCACACCACCATCTTTGAAAGAACTTATGTGAAATATAAAATGAAACACCTTTTTCATTTTCTGTTTGCGGTTACATTCTATGTGATTTCCTTGTAACTCTAGAATGTCGTTCTTGGCACATTACTCCAAGAGTGATAGACTACTGGCATCTGGCCAGGACATTTTCTTCCATTAGGCTTGCTGAATTGTCTGATAAATAATCACACAGTGCCAACCCCCTCCTCTTACAATCTCAAACTCGGTTACTACAGGAAGAACCACATTTTTTTTTCAATAAGTTTCTTGTTGCCAAAAGGTGAAGAAATCAAAACATAACCCAATACCTATATAAAGTTTATCAAGTCTACATATGTTTATGCACTAGATTGTATTAGTGAATGTTCCTTTTTTTATTATAGGCTCTGTTATTCATATACAAGTCTTTATGTTACAGACTAAAATACTGTTAAATGGACAAGGCAATTGAAATGGCTAGGTCATATGTTTTGCGGCACTGGACATCAAAACCAGCATTTTATTGATTCATATTTTATTGAATTGCCTCAAAATTATGGGCAGAAGAAAAGAGGGGTTTTGGCTAAACAATTTTAATATTGTCTTTTTTTTAGGAGATCATTTAGGCTCAACCATTTTCCTCTTAAATCAAAAGTTCAGCCAGGGGTGGGATTGTTTTTATGTGGCTCATAAACTGCATATTAAAGGATAAAAAAGATGAGGGTAGTAGGGAGAGGGCAGCAGCACCCAGTCAGCCTTGCTGTTATTGATGTGGCTATAAAATATTCATGGAAAGAACCATTAGTGTGTGGTTAGGGCCATGGAGAGGAGGTGGGGATAATGTCATTGAGGCCTGTTATTTGTTGCAATCCTGAAGTCATCGCAAACTTGACCTGACCCCCACCCGATTCCTGCTTTATTTTATTCACGATACACTGGTCCTGATCCTGATTCATAGTCTGTTTTTTTTATGATTGACTGAACCAGTGATTTCTGTATAGAACAAAGTACCGTGTCTGATGTTAGAACAATGAAGACCAAATACTATTCTGTCATAATATACTTCTAGTAGTGATGCAATTAGTTTAGTCTGGTGTGAAGTCTGTGCCAACTGTTGTGAAGACACAGGGGAGAGAAGAAACAAAGGAGCTTAATGTCTGAATTGATCTTTTGTTCATACGCTTCCATCTATTGAATAGATGTGGTATATCATAGTGCCCATCCCTGCTCCTGAAATACCAGACCTACACACTACTTTCTATCTATTATCAAGTGTGTTAAATTCTACAAGGCAAGCATAATTACACATATACACATAAACATAATTCTATATTATATTCTATTGTATTCTAGCTGATATCATTATAATGAGTTATACTCAAATCCCTATGCATAGATGGTCTGGAAACTCATAACAGAGTTAGGCATTCTTAAAGGTAGCTAAAACTGTGTAAAGTATTTAGTATATTTGCCCACAACATACCTGTGCAATGGGTAGAGATCTAAAATATTGTTCTCCTACCGTGAGAGGGTGCTGAAGAAGATGGTGGTAACAATAAAGGAGGAAGACCCAGGCTGTTCTCAACCCCAGGAAGGTTGACCATGCTGTAGTTGCTGAGATGAGGAGCTCCTGATTGAGAGGAGGAAGAGGACGTGGTGGTGGCGAAAGTGACGACTGAAGGCACTGCTCCATGTTCTGAATGTGACACCAGAGACTGCATTCCATCTAGTTTTCCAACTGTGGTTTCAGGAGCTCCCATTGAATAAGAGGCATAAGACACAGAGGAGCCACCCAGTAACCTTTCTTGGGCATGGGAGACCCTCTGGGAATCAAAGGTCAAGAAGTGGCCACTTGTGTTTCCAAGTCCATTCAAGAGACTGTTGCTGCCATGTGATTGAACATATGCTCCACCATTAAGATAGTGAGCGTTGGTGTTTGTCAAGTCGCCATTGAAACCCATTCCTGTGGCAAGTGGAGACATTTTGGTATCCCCGATCTGCTGAATGACAGTGGGGGCACCATCGGAGTATGCTAGAGCAGGGCTAGTGCCAAGGGCAACTGAACCAGCAGAGCCACTAGAGAGAGGGCGAGGAGAAAGCTCTTCCTGACCCTTACTTGACTCATCCTCTGTGCTATGATTCCCATCTGATTCACTGCAAGACACAAGAAAGTTTTTTTTAATGCAACATGCAATTTATAACGCAGAGTCAATTCAAAGGTTGAGAGGCTGAAATGTTTACTTGGTCCTGAAAAAATGTCTAGTGACAGTGCAGTACAGATTCATGCATAAAATTTTCATATTAAACACGTACAATGCGTTTAAAAAGAGGTGCTGTGGTGAATGCTGTTGCTGTGAATTTTTATTCACCATGGTATATGCACATTTTGAACAAATTCATATTTATTCTATTTTATGTCTAGCTTTGTGTTTCCCTTAAGTTTACCGCTTGTTCCTTTTCAAGCGCTGGTACACAATACATGCCAGAACGGGTGAAAATGAGGATTTTTTAAGTTTCCCTTTAAATCTTGATTTTCTGTACTGGGAGCCTAAATTTCACACAACTACTACTGGAATGTACGACATAAAATAAGCAGGATGAAGCCCTACATAACTGAAAAAGCATTTTTTCAGGTTCCGTCAAAAATACAATATCTATTCTATACTTGTAGAGGCTTATATTCCCCTCAATAATTGATAATTGATCCACACCTCCTAATTATCTATGTCTAAATACATCTTTTGTAACATTGGCACATAGTGAGCCCAAAGGGGATTAAGGAAAAAAGTAAATTATTTTCTTGAAAATAGTTTGACATTAGTTTGTTCTTGTCTATTTAAAGTGATGCTCATTGTTTGTCTTTATGTTAGAAATAACACTCTTCTGCCAAAAAAAAAATGTTGACCATAAATTTTGAACATTTGGAACTTCTAAGAGTGACTTTTCGCCCTTGGGGCAGCAAAGAAATAAAAAAGTGTTGAGCATTTGGCAGCCTTGGAGTATCCTTACTGACTCTGACAGCTGTGGATACACAAAGTACAACCATCAAACTATTTAATTATCTTCAACTACATGGCAGAGTAGACTACGTTTTTCCATGTATAAAAAATGTCGCTGTAAAATTGTAATGTAAAAATGTGAAATTCACATCTAGACACAAATGAGCTTTTTTTTAAATGGATTTAAACCCAGGTTAGCCCTACAGATTTTGCTGTGCATATGGTTTATTCATTGTGGAACATTTGTGTCTTCTCATTGCTGACACGCACGGAAAAAGTCTGACCTCCCTTATTTACAAAACTGTATACTACTATGTACTATTACATAGTACATAGATAAAAGCAACCTAAGACATGGGCATGGGTGGAGGGAGAAATTAGTTATTTTTGTTGTGAGCCTGGGTGTCAGTATGTCACAGGAACCAGGTGCACCAGGGAGTTTCATGTGTAGATAGTTTACACACACACACACACACACACACACACACACACATAGAGTATCCACAGCAAGAGATAAAGGCCTAATGGATAGATCTCCTTGAGTGATAACCAGGGAGAAGTAGACAATGGGTTTAAAATCCACAAACAAACATGCACAACGAGTGTACTTAAGTAATGACATATTTCTTGGAAACACACACACACACAATGGGAATGTTAAAGTAATGCTCACAATTGGCACCATTTATTATCAGGCATGCAAAGCATTCAAAATCGGTATTTAAAAAATGATATATACTATTTCTGACCTAACATTAATGAGAACATTGAAATTTATGCCTTTATAGAAACTTATCTGGATATTTTTGCGCACGCTTTTCTGTTTCTTTGCCCTTGAGCATGTCGCGCGCTCTGTCATTCTTAAAAACGGCACCTCACTTGAACGGCCAAAGCTTCGTATTTCAAAACAATGTGAAAGTGTGTGACCATTCAGCATGACCACTGCTGGGATAAGATGCGCGTGTACTGTATCCCAGTGCTTTGCTTACCAAAACGAGCAGAATGAGGTTTCGTGTCAAATCACTGTGTGTTCAGCTACATCACACAGGATCTGGATGCGAGCGCTACTACTGAAAACGATGAGAAAGTTGCAGAATCGTTTCAAATGCACTTCGTACCTTTTGGACTGCGCTTCGGATGGATTCCGGTCGCGCTGTCTCCTGTTTTTGAACCAGTTGCTGACCTGCGTCAAAGAAAGTCCCGTGATTTTGGCGAGGTTGCGCTTCTCCGCCGGCGACGGGTAACGGTTGCGCTTGTACATGTCCTTGAGCGCGTTCCTCGACCTCTCCTTGAAGCAGTACACGGTCTCTTCGCCGTCCCAGATGGTGCGCGGCAGCGGGTACTTCCTGCGCAGGCGGTATTTGTCCACGGCGCCCAGCGGCCTGCCGCGTGCCTTCTCCGCTTCGGTGTAGCGCGCCTTGTACCACATGTCCTGCAGCGACGAGTGGTTGCACGGGCTGAAGTTGTGGTTCTCTAGGATGCAGTAGAGCTCCTGGTAGCGCGCCTGATGGAACGCGACGATGGCCTGCGCCTTGAGGATGCTCTCGTTGCCGCGCAGCAGCTCACTCTGCGGGAGCGACCATAAGAAGCGGGCAAGTCGCTCCACATTGCCGCCCTGCAGCAGCGCCTCACACACGCACGCCACTTGTTCCGGTGAGAATGCCAAAGATGCCGGTGCGCATTCGACTGCCACCGCAGGCGATCCAGAGTTCTCCATGGGCAAACCGGCCGGATCGAGCGCGGCCAGCTTGACACTCCCCCGAGTCTCCAGTGCCCTCGAGCTCTCCCTCTTGATCTCATCGGCGCCAATCACTTCACTCGAGGAAGAAGACATGTTTTTTTTTTTTTTTTCACGTGTCCTTAGTGGTGAGTCACTCCTCCGGGTTTCGTGGGGCAGCAGTACATTCGGAAGATCGGGTTTCACCCCTCCATCCGAGCGCGATCAGGTGTCCGGTCGCCGCGCAGAGTGAATAAAGATCTTAGTTTCAGAGCTCCAGCGCGAGTTTAACTCTGCAGTCCGTATGGGAAAGGGGGTCCGAACAGTCGCACGCCCGCCGATTGGCCGCCTCGAGCTCTGCGGGGGAGGAGCGTGTGAGATCGAGAGACAAATGTTTGCGCTCGTAGGAGCAAGCGTGATGTCTGAACGCAGCGAACTACCTGCGCTCAGGTGAGCAAGAAGTCGGCACGCTTCTATACACACAAACTTGTTCATACAGGTCAGAGAAGACCTCCTTTACAGGAATGTCATGCCAATCCAAATAGCTTAATTAATAAACGATCGATGAAACTTGAACTTTTACCGAACATTTATTTGAATATAATATGCATGGCTCCGAAGCCCATTTTTGTTCTTTCTCTATGCATCCCTTCATTGGCCTTTTTAGTTTGACTCTGTCCTGCTGTTTACTGGAAACTGAAGGCTTGTGGAGGAGCCAGCGACCGCAACAGCTGACGGAGCCCCTTGAAGCCTCTCGCAAAAAAAAAAAAAAAAGCGGAGGACAGTTTGACACGAGTGTCTCCTAAAATTAAACCCAGCAATGCTGCAAATACCTGGCATCAGCTTTGTGCACTGAGAGCCATTCGCATGTTTTTTGTTTTGTTTTGTTTTGTTTTTTTGATATGGGGGGGTGGGAATGGTGGTGGCCACCAGTGTACATGGCCTGAGGTATCTCTGCTCAGGGAGTGAAGCAACAATCCAACTATTTCTAAACAATTAGTCACTGTCATAAGAACATCCTGACTGACACGCACAGGCACAACACAGTTATGGAATATCAATCATTCCTTAGAGCAACCATTTAGGATTTCAGTGATTCGGTGATATACACCATCCGTGAAGTGTTTAAAGAAGCATAGAATAATCTCATTGTGTTAAGTAATGGCAGTGGATGTGTTGAGGTGAGTACAGTGCTGTCAAGGTTTGTGAAATTTAAGATTTTATTTATTTATTTTTTTTTTTGGTTTCGAAAGTATGTGTGAAAAAGGGCTGGTGTGGTGAGTTGTACTATATGCTATAGGCATTGTGAGGAAAGCTCTTGCCAATTCTGCTCCCCTCAGTGCCCAGCGCTGTCCAAAGGATCAACGGATGAGCCAAAACACATGTTCTAAATTTGTCAAAAAGTCAAAAATGAGCTGGGTCTTTGGAGCGAAAGAAACAAGAGTGAAAAAGGGTTGGGGGGGGGGGGTGGTCACAGGAAGCAGGGCATACTTGATTTTAAGCAGAGTAAGCAATGCAGACTATCAAGGAAGATTATGAACATAACTAACAACAAGTCTAAACAACCAGAAAACAATAAATACATTGAAGATTGAAGATCCGTTGCTGTTCTTGCTTTTTGGACAGGTGTTTTATATGTTTGCATGTGGTCTTCACAGCTGTTGCCAAGTCATTCACATGTACATTCATGCTGGACAGTGATTTTTTTTCTTCTTCTCTGCAACGAGTATCTGTTTTATTGCTATTGGCATATCCACATGTCCAACACTACAGCCATGAATGGGCTCATTGTGGTTCAGCCAGCAAAGAGCCACGACCGTCCCCAACCTCAGTGCAACCTTCAGCCTTTTCTCCATATGTTCCCCATCCATCTCAACCTGGGCCTGAGGGCTACCACTAAACACCTGCCCCAGTTCACCCACAACAAAGAGCCTTCTTCACAAAGCGTAGACGAGTCAACATGGGTGAAGACTGGTGGGCTTGTGGATGAGGCAGAAAAGCAACAGAAGCAACTTGCATGCACCTTGTTAGTAAACTTATAGAGAAACTCAAAGCTCAGCTCTTTGACCGTGCATGTGTGTGTGTGTGTGTGTGTGTGTGTGTGTGTGTGTGTGTGTGTGTGTGTGTGTGTGTGTGTGTGTGTGTGTGAGTTGCCTTTGTCAGTTTTCCCCTATGTCTGGTTTGACCAGTCTTCACCTGTTTTTTTTTTCTTTCTTTTTTTTCTTTCTCATGTAGTGTCAGAATGTTATCGACGCAATCAATGTGCAAAATGCCGTTGATGCGAGTGTGATGCTGAGTTTCAGATGGAATGTAAGCAAAAACGCCAAGGTAAGGTGTTTATAACAATGACTGCCCTGATCATATAGTGAACTTTATGGCTATATTTATAAATCCATAGCATAAAATAAGCCTTAGTAAATACTATATTCTGACTATAAGCATTTTAACATCAACTGTCACAAGAAATTAACTTTCAGAATAAAATGTCTGAACTTACTGTCTGTTCTGAATACAGTGAGAAAAGCAGATGGCTTATTCACCATCCAAACTCATGTTTTGTTTAGTTGTCATAGTCATCAGGGTGGGTGAGTCTGTTAAGAATTGGACTGTTGTGTCTTCTGTTGACTATTAACACAATGTCTATACCTCTGGTGTAATCATGCAATATGACCTGATAGCACTTCCCCTGCTTATATGAAATACTCATAATAGGACCCCTCCACACACTCACTCACACACACACACACACACACACACACACACACACACACACACACACACACACACACACACACACACACACACACACACACACACACACACACACACACACACACACACACACACACACACAGATTTCTGTCATGCTATGACTTTAGATTCAGAGTCTGGAGAGAAGACATGTGCTTAATCTATCTGTCACTTACTGCTAGAGGGAAAAAACAGTCTTCAGCTCTCTCTCTCTCTCTTCCTCTACTGCCTCCCCTCTCTCCCTCCCTCCTTCCCTCCACCTCTGCCTCTTTAAGTGATCGACAACTGTGAACAACTGTGTTACCTGGAATACAGAGCTTTTGTTTTTGACTGCAGAATGATTACCCTTCTTACTGCTTGGACTAATCATTATCTCTCATTGTGCTTTCTGAGCTGTCTGTCAAACAACACCTCCTCTTTTATAATTTGTTTTTCTACCTACCGTATATAGTATTCTAAAAAATTATTCCTTTAGAGTAAAAGAGTTGCCTATGAACCAATGCAAAACATGATCAACTTTTTAAATAATTAATTAGAAAGTTGCAGTATGGTAATATATACATTAATCATTAATAAAACACACATATTAGTCCACATTAATTCAGTTCTTAAATGTATGTAAATTATTGCTCTGAGAAAAAAAGATCAATGTAGTCCATCTAAACTCTATGTCCCTCCCTCTTGGTAGGTCACCTTTGGTTTGATGACAATGCTGTGTTTTGTAGTGCCAACAAACCTTCCATTCCCAGGCCCCTCAGTGCAGGGTGTGTCTTTGCCCTGTGTATTGTCAACAACACACACTCTCACAGTAAAGCTTCATCACATCACATTACATCATCTCACATCACGTCTCATAATCGATACACTTACGCTATATTAAATCATGTCTTTTATTTTAGCCAAAGCATAAAATAGCATAATTTCTCTTCCACCTCATTCACAGTGGTCCTGAGATACAGACCTACCATGACCCTGAGCAGGATTAACAGTTTCTGAAGATAAATGAATGTATATGCAGACTTTATTATTTATGTATCAATAATTAATATGTAAAATAAATAAAATGCACTGACTGGTTACATGGTTTTATTTGAACACAGTTTCTACAACTGAAAAAATTTAAAAACTATTTTTCTGGTTTTAAAATATATAGTTATTGAAACATCATGTTGAGAGAACAAGTTTTGTGAGCTTTCTCAATCTTTTTATATCCTTATTTTTATTTTCAATTCAGACTACAGCTTTTCAATGAGACGGCCATTTGAGAAACATTTATTTTGTTTTTTCCACAAGTGTCATAATCTTTTTGAAAACTTTATCTAAGGTTAATACCTGGCAAAGTCAATGAGATTTTTTCATACTTATTGATAATCTGTGATGCCATCAGTCCTCACAAGAGCCCCTAGGTAGTGTGTTTACACATTTATTAATGGCAAATCCAGGCTTTATTTTAAAACATGGCCCTGATTGTGATTAATGATACCCTTAATGTTGCTAATCGTTCATATCAATTACCTCACTAGTGAAGGTCAACAACAATCTGTCTCTTTTATGTTTAATACTGCTTTTCCGCTATAGCTGTGAATGACAAATATTTTGGGAAATAAGAGCAATTTTATACAAATGGGTTTCATTAGAACCTAATTTTAGTTAAAAGAAAGCTAAATGGTTTCTATTTGACAGAATATATGTAATTATGTAATTTACTACACTTTAACATTAATAAAGATCTCAATAACTAAGTACAGCATGGCTGTTTGAATGATAATAGAAGTAATGGAATTAATCCTGTTTATTTTCCCCCTTCCTTACTGCTTGCTACCAAATAATTAGCTATATGTTTTGTTTAAAAAGAAAAGCATGGTCTCTGACTTTTCACAATTTTTAAAGAAATATAAAATCATTTAACCCATTCTCTTGACTAACACCAATCATTTCTGAGCTGACTACATTACTTATATTAATATTGTCCCTTATAATAAAATAACCTTGCCTGGCTCAGTGCTTTTATTTTATTCAAGTAACTTGAAGGTTAAGAATCAAATTCAAATTTCATTTGTCACTAACACAATCATACACAGTATGATATGCAATGAAATGCTTGTATGACCGCTGATGACCTAAATAATAAAAATAAAGTTTTCAAATAAAGAATATGAAGTATGAAATAAGAGAAAAAATATATAAACACAGAAATATAGAAAAAATATAGAAAACTTTAAAAATGTAAAACGATGGATCCTATGTAATAAAAAAAATTACAATAAAAATAATTACCATAAAAATAAAAGTTATTGTACAAAAGGTTTTGTTTCTAATTTTCAACATTCTCCTTCACTGAATACTACATACATATTGCATCAGAATGACATATTAAACACCATATCAAGATAAAATAGTTATATAGTAATAATAAAGTAGGATATAAATCCACAATCTATAATATACATTAGATGGCAATAACATGTTAATGATGTTGTAATATTTAAGTATGACATATTATAGCATGTACACACACACACACACACACACACACACACACACACACACACACACAAACACACACACGCATGCGCGCACACGCAAACTGTGGATAAAGAGCTCTTTGTGGTTCTTGTTGTCTCTTGTAATTACTTTCAAAAAAGCCTCAGTCTTGCTCAGCAAGGGGTCTTTACTGAGAGCCAAGAGCTTTGCCTTGTGCTGTGTTTGCAAGTCTAATGCTCTACTGACAGGCAAGCTTTAAAAAGATAGATGGATGATGGAAAGATAGAGAGATGGATAAGAGACAGACAAAGAGGCAGAGCTGCAGATACTACATCAACACCTACTCCTGATTTGTCTCTTTTTCCTTTTTACAGAGCTCTCCCTGCTCATCCAATTTGCCCATAAGTCGTGTTTAAAGTATTTGTTGAGATGCATACAGTAGGTTTTCCCTTCAGCCTCTCTGAATGTGGGAACCCTTATCTTACCTTATCAAGGTGTGTGTGCGTGTGTGTGTGTGTGTGTGTGTGTGTGTGTGTGTGTGTGTGTGTGTGTGTGTGTGTGTGTGTGTGTGTGTGTGTGTGTGTGCGTGCATAGGGGCTGCTGCTGATGCTTCAGTGCTGAGAAGTGTGCACTGTCAGGTTTTTTGCTTCTTACTGGCACAGGGTGTCTTCAGTCCTGCCCCACAAGTAAGCCCCACAGCTGGCGATGGGCCAATTTCTTTCACAGGTGTTTATTTTTGACTGTTCACACTATGTACTTCACAGTGAGATTGTATCTATAAAAAAGAAAAGGGATTTAAAAAAAACCCTCATGCCGAAAGATATGGTGGGTAAAAATATCAATATCAACCACACAATTGGGGAATGTAAGTATGTCTGTAGCTCACAGGTGCTCTGAAAGGAAATGGCAGAATAATTGGATTTAGCGAGACCATAGGACGTCATAATATAAAAAACAAATGTCTATACCTCATCACCTGTGTATTCAGTTTTTTTTTTTACTCTATTTATCTGTTTGACCTTCCCTCAGACTCCATTTAAGGCAAAGCATATCCTATGTGATGTCAAAATGTTGGCAGGAAATAATTCTGATGAGAACAAAGTCCTTTATTTTTCTTGTATTTCACGTTTGTATATTTTTACAGTAACTAATGCTTTCCTACCCACAATGATACATGCTGATAGAGCAGCCAATTTAAAAAAATTCTAACTAAAGAAACTTCTTCAGCAACATTTGAGTCCTTTGATTGTCCAGGCCTCACATCTGTACATGCTGCTTAAGCATTAAGCAGACCAGATTCTAAATCTTCGAATTTTGTTCTAATACCACTGTTAATGCCAACATCGTGTCGCTGATGTAACTTGGAACAACTGGATCGCTTAACTGCATTGCGTTGTGGAACTTTAAATGCAGCATATTCACACTCCATTACTTCTACATTTTATTTTATTGCATTTATCCCTGGAAAATGAAGACAATAACAGTAAAACTACAACACCAACCAAAAAATTTATCAGAATCACTAAATACAGATCAACTATGGGTGAATCTGCATTTTCACACTTATGGCACCTTGTAAATGCAACACAATATTTGTACAGTTCTTTTTTTTTTTATCTTATCCTAGGGTCAAGAATGTGTTACCTAGATATGTAACAATATCAGTTTACTGCAAAAATTACATTTTAGCAAGGTGAAATATATTTACTCTCACCAAACCACGCATCTAGAGTATAACTATATAACTATATATAGATAGATAGATAGATAGATAGATAGATAGATAGATAGATAGATAGATAGATAGATAGATAGATATTATTTTATAATAGGGTATAAATGATCTCTGTATTTGAGCTGAGCAGCCCAGTGGCATAGTGGTTATCCCTGTAGCCTCTCACCTCCAGGGTCAAGGGTTGGATTTCCTCGGGTCTTTCCACCTCGGGTCAATGTACGTAGAATTAGCATTTACTCCCTGTGCTTGTCTGCTTTTCTCCATGTACTTTCATTTTCCTCCACAGTCCAAAGATATGCAGGGTGAGCTAACTGGTGTTTTCAAATCTCCCATAGTATGTGAGTTAGTGTTTGAGTGTGTGGCATAGATTGTACCCTGCCTCATGGCCCGAGTCTGCTGGGATAGGCTCCAGGCCTCCTGCAACCCTGTACAATACAAGCGGTATCGAGAATGAGTGAGTGAATGTATTTGTGCCTTCATTTTATTAGTTATTGGCCATGCAACCAATTTGTAGTAGCTACTCTCTTTTCCTCATACAGGACTTGATTAATAGGGAGCGTTCCATCCTGCTGATTTTGTCATCTCAGAGGCATGAGAAACTAGAGGGGTTTTTTCAGTTTGACTTTTTATAAGACAGCTGTGTGGGCCTCACATGGGCCTCCACACACTAAATCACACTCTGCTATATTACTTTTTCGAAAATGGAGCTTGAACTTGAGATCAGTATTAGCTCTCTGGTGTATAAATATGACATCTCTGTGAGAAATGCAGAGTCAGAACTAAGAGAACATTTTGCACAGTGAAATGCTCAGGGGTTAAGGATTCCAGTCTACTCTATGAATTCATTATGAAAATGTTTTTTTAATAAAGTAAGGGCCAGCCGTAAATCATATTAAGGTTGTGGCTGGAATTTTACTTTGCCTTAATATGTCAGTGGTTTGCCAGATTTCATATAAGAGATTCATAAATATGGCAATAATAAATAAATACCTAGAAAATCTCTGAAATGGTTTATGCCCAAATAGGTAGGCAGGAGGGAGTGTTCTGCCTGCAGACTCACAGAAGAGAGACTTGTGTTAGTGAAGATCAGGAAGTCTCCCAGACAGATCAATATTCTGTGAGTCATTAATATTTGTAGATGTGTTGGACTGGGAATTTGCTATGATGCATCTACACTTACAGAGTTATAGACGTATGCACTTCTGGACATAACTGACAGATGAGGTTTGTGTGTGCGTGTGTGTACGTGTGTGTCTTGGCAGACTGTAGTCTTATCACGGGGAAGAAAAACTGTGGAAAGGGCAGGAGTTCATGCTGTTGTTATTCAAATGACTTGAAAAAATTCAAGTGCTGACATAAAAAAGACAGAGGGAGAAAAAGAAAAAGTTTCTTTTGGCAAAGTGCACAGAAATGATTTAATCCTGGATAGAGACTCTGCTCTGTTCATTAAATGTCAACCAGGAAAATTATCTATAGGTTCATTCTCCCATTATTGCTTAATTAGTGGTAGAAATAAAGCATTTTGTTTTGCGTTTATGCAGCTTGCAGTCATCTCTCTTCATGAAGGTGAAGAGAGGAAAAAAGCACAGAGCGGTGTTTAGAGTACTTGCCTCCCTACCTCCCACTCCTGTCACGATGACACAAATTAGGATGAAAACTCTAAAGATCGCAATACATTTTTTAAAATTATGCTTATTTTAATCTTTATTGGTTTAGTAAATGACCTCACATCACTAACAGGAAGTTGCACATCATTCTTTCCTGTTCATTCAGATTTTAGTATTATTATGCACAGGATGCTGTGTATGTCTATTATCTAATTAACATCTTGGCCTTCTGTACAAAATAGGCTTTCTTCAGGATGCAATACATATATGTTTGCACATCGGTATGTGAAACTGTGTCTTTGTTTATGTCATTGACCAGCAGGAGCTCACTCCATCACTCTTGTCCTGGAGGCATTGCCATTGCAATGGAAGTGATCATGTAAACACTGGATCAGGAGCATGTGCCAGGGGACTGTTTGCAGGTGGGGGAGGAAAAGGGGGAATGCAGGAAGGCAGGGGTGAGTGGGGGTTACCATTCCATACTGGCCTGAGTTTATTTCAATCCAAGGTCAGAGGCATTTGGCACCCTGTGTTGTGTTAGAATCTGCAGGGATGACAATACACAATAGTGAGGCAGTTTATTTTCATTTATATGTGCTATATTTGAGTACTGTATTTTGCATCCCTTGCATCATTAAACACGCCGTTTTTATGTCTTTACCTCGTTTTCTTTTAACCATGCATAGCCTTTTAGTGTATTCACTGTTGTTCCTGATTTTGTACACTCGTACTCCTGTCACACTTTTGCCCCAGTGTCCCTCTTTTAGTCCCTCAACGTCACCTTCCCCCACCACACAAAATCCACTGCAGCTGGAAGCAGCCAGATCAAGTTTCCATCCAGGTCTGTAAAGGGGCAAGAGCTGCTGTTTCTCATTACAAATGCCTCGGGAGATGTGGTCACTTACCAACTGAAGGAGCAGTTAGGTCACCAGGTAGCTCCCTTACTCCAAATAACTTCGCCTAAGTCCCAAAATACAAACTGTCAGTCAACTAGGCATGCCACATGCTTACAGGCGTCATCATTCTTCTGTCATCTCTATACAGTATGTATTTTCTACTGGTCTACTGTAAACTCTACAATCAATGTTTGTTTTTTTTTTTTTTTTTTTTATTTTTTACATTTTTAAAATACTGATGTATTATAAAATCACATGCAATGCAGTGAATCTATAATAAGTAAAGCATTATGTTGGATTAAACATTCTAGTAAACTGGAAAACCTTCTAAGCATTTCAGTGTTATTTTGTGTTATCTATGTAAATCGTACAGGCACACCAAAACTGGGTAGTTAACGATTAGCAAAATTTTATTGTCGTCTTTCGGGTAATTCCATCAATGGGTCACCATACGATCCAATCCCACTCAATTTGGCATAGGTTTTATGCCGGGTGCCCTTTCTGACACGACCCTCTAATTTTATTTGGGCTTGGGACCTGTGTCCAGGAGCTGGAGTTTGGGCATTGGCTGAGAATTGAACCTAGACCTTCCGCATGGCAGGTGAAAAACCGACTACCGAGCCATCAGTGCCCTATAATTACAGATTAGCAAAATTCAAATAATTTTTTTTTATTTGTCACATACACTGTTTACCCGAATAAGCTGGCAAAACTCACTTACTTTGAGGTAATCAGTTACATGAATTTTTTTAAAGTAATGATGTTTCCAATTTTAAGTACACAAAACTATCAGTTTTTAAGTTTGTTGTACTCATTCATGTTAATTGTTCTTTACTTGCATTATTGAGAAGCCTAACTCATACTATTTAATAGCATTAATAATTTTTAGTTGTCGCAAATCAAATGAATTGTTGTTGGTCTTTCAGCTGCTCCCGGCAATGGGTCGCCACAGCAGATAATCCGGTCCACACACAAGCTTGGCACAGGTGCCCGATGCCCAGATACTCTTCCTGACACAATCCTCCCATTTTATCTGGGTTTGGGACAGACACGTCATCCAGTTGTTGGGAATTGAACCGGGCCTTTGGCATGGCAGGTGAAACACCGACCACTGAGCCATCAGTGCCCTATTGCCCTGATCACATCAGACACAAAATCACTAGTCGGAAAGATTTTAAAGTGGTGGAACTTTAGGGTAACAGTTACTGTTACGTAAGTACGTAAGTACTTAAAATATCAGATTTCTTCAGCTAACTTAAAAAGTGTCATTTCTACAAACTAATAAATACCAAAAAGTTCTAAATACTCATCGAGGGCTATTAATTTGAACTAATTGTAATTATTTAAGTTAACAGAACTTAATATGTTTACATATTTACAGCATTAGGGTTTACAATGTACAGAACTATACACAATATGATATGCAGTGAAGTGCTTATATGACTTCGTAGGACCTAAAAAGAAAGATTTCTCCATGATGAAATAAACTGCACTAGAGAGCACAATTACAATTAAATTGAATTTTTCAATAAAGGTAATATCAGAAAACTGAATAAAAAACATTTAAAAACTTATACTAAAAATGTACAATATAATTATATATAAAAAATTACCAAAATGAAATAGAATTAAAATAAAAGGGTATAAATGATGTAGGACTTATAGACTGTCACGAAATTATGAACTCTGCGGTATAAAAGGGTAAGAACATAGAAGTGTAAAAAATATGTTGTAAGGGTATGATAGCAGCAGTATGATTGAAACATGGAGTATGAAATTTAATGGTACTGATATGTGTGTTAGCCGCAGTGTGGTTGTAGTGTAGTTTACGTATGTATTTATGTGTAATGAGCAGTGTGTAATCAAGAACAAGAAATGTGCAAATTTCCAGGAGATATTTTTTGCAACGTTCAACAGTTGTGTTGCCGTTGTAGACCATCCACCTGAATGTTTGACATGTTGTGAGATGTTTTTCTGGTCCCCATGTTTGTGAAGACTGGTTGCTTGAGTTCCTGTTGACTTCCTGTTGATTTGTTAAGCTCAAACCAGTCTGGCCATTTTTCTTTGACCTTTGATATCAGCAGTACGTTTCTGCCTGCAGAATTGCCGCTCACATTTTTTTCGTTGTTTTGCACTGTTCTGTATAAATTAAAGAGACTGTTGTAAGTTAAGTTCCCAGAAAATCAGCAGTTTCTGATATACTCTAACCAGTCTTTCTGGCACCGATGACCATGCTACAGTTAAAAATCACTGAGGAAGTGTACTGGTGTTCCTATTCAAAAGGTTGGTGAGTAATAATACATGTATGTGAGCATGACCACACAGTAAAGTGCCCATGAGGTATGCGGGAAAGGCCAGATACATATTTCTGCTGATGCACAGATTATAATGATTTGACTATTACTCATTACTCTTTCAGTCAGGAAGCTGCAATTATACAGGCCAGTCCTTAGGCACAATAGATGCCACAACACAGAGAAACTGTTGTCGTTTCTTTCACTTGCATTTTTTGAAACACATTTTTAACATTACACGGGGCAACACCAGACAAATCCTTCGGTTACATCATCTCTCCAGCCCTCTCTCGCTCGTGAAATCAGATCTGTAGAATCTCAACAAATCCAGGTCTATCAGCACTGAGAAGCAGTAGGGGAAATGACCCCATCAAAACTTCCTGTTGCTGACAGACAAATGAGCTTAACCTTTGTCACCAATCTAAGCACTGAGGAGCTTCTGTGCAATGTGCGACTAGGAAACTGGAAAATGTTTACTTGCTCTTGATTGCATTTCATCCTTTTTTTCCAGTGGATATATGATTTTTCAAATCCAAATAGACTGCGAGAGTTAATTGGATAATGCTAATGCAATCGCAAAGCAATCACCTTACATGCGCAATTGCACGGGTTCATGTGTCTTTCACGTGTCTCGTTTCTGTAAATAAACTTCGGCCCGCATCCATGAAAGTGTGTAAAGTTTATGTGACTGTGCTGGCCCACACATTAACACACACCGAGGCCTGTAAGCCGAGCTGCGTGTGGAATGTGGGAGGTGTTTTCAAGGAGGGAATAGCAGGAGAGGGGTGATTAGTGGGAGCAGCTGAGATCTGTCCCCCAGCTGTAATGACAGATTACCCAGCAGGTGTGGCACTCATCCCTCACACTGTAGCCAAAACCCAGCCCAACTCTGCCCAGCTAAAGTCATAACCCCCCCTCTCTTATCCCCTGTCACCTATACACCTCTGGCTTGTGGGATCAGAGGCCTACATATTGGCCTGCACTAGTAAAAGTATCATTTTGAAATAAGCTGTGAACAGCTGGATTAAGCAAACCGGGGATTTAGTGAGAAAACCATATACATAGAGCATAATAAATAAACCTTTTATGAACCTTTTTTATTTCCGCATGGTAATAAACTATGCAATACTGCTCTAACATACAGTATACTAGTCGTAACTGTTCCCACAAGTGGTGAGCCAAAGCAGTGCAGATGTTACATATTGCTTCCTCAGGAGGAACATCAAGCATAATGGTCTACACTGACAGCAGATGACACCAGTTGTTGCTGTTGTTGCTGCTAATGGAGCTGTTGTCTGTTGTGAAGTCAGACTTTATGACACTGGCTGCTCTCAAAGCAGTATGGCTTTAGCTAAATGAGCAAGTCATAGATGATTTAGTCAGTCTTGGCCATTTGTAGGACTGGATGAATGAGCGTGAGATGCCTGCTGTTTTTACTTCACACAGACACTTTGACTAATTACTCGGGGCAATCACAAAAGGCCAGTCAGCAGGGAGAACTTCATGCCTTTTCCCCCCCTTGTGCCCTCTGCCTTCACTTGAGAGTGAGAGTGAGAGTGAGAGAAGACAAACTCCTCTATTTTATGTCTGCATGCATGTCTATAATTGTGCGTGTCTGTGTGTGTGTGTGTGTGTGTGTGTGTGTGCGTGTGTGTGTGTGTGTGCGTCGGGACCCTCTCCCCTCATATACCCATTACAGGCCCTTCAGTCTGTCACACTTTCGTTTGATGGCTCTTTACAGCAGGGCAGGTCTGGCTGCGGGTGTGTGTGTGTATCTGCCTGTATCTGCCTGTGTATGTCTGTGTGTGTCTGTGTGTGTGTCTGTGTGTGTGTCTGTGTGTGTCTGTGTGTGTGTGTGTGTCTGTGCATGGATATGTGTGCGTGTGTGTGTATCATTTGTATATCTACAGTAGGTGTGTAGTTGTGTATGTGTTTACGTGTGTGTGTACAAAAAAACCTGTAAATGTGCATATTTGTGTGTGTGTGTGTGTGTGTGTGTGTGTGTGCACCTGTTTGTGTTTATCCATCTTTGTGTGTGTGTGTTGCTGCAGTGAGAACATGTAAATTTATACCATTGAAAAGTGTGTACATGCGTGCATGCGTGTGTGTGTGTGTGTGTGTGTGTGTGTG
>JAAGKR010000294.1:62112-231453 GCA_011419295.1 Clarias macrocephalus
TGTGTGTGTGTGTGTGCGTCGGGACCCTCTCCCCTCATATACCCATTACAGGCCCTTCAGTCTGTCACACTTTCGTTTGATGGCTCTTTACAGCAGGGCAGGTCTGGCTGCAGGGGGGGGGGGGGGGGGGGTTTAGCCTTTGATTGCCTTGATGCAGAACACATGTGAGAGAGGACCTGAAGCTGCCCTGCTGAGAGTACCTCTCTCTCTCTCTCTCTCTCTCTCTTTCTCAAAGCTACAAACACATTCTCTCTTCCTCTCAGAGTCTCTCCTCACACTCTTTCACTTTTCAACTCTCAGCTCTACGATACTTTATAGCATCACCATTTTATTCTCTTATCTTTTACTCTAACACATATTCCTTTTCTTTTCCACGCCATCTTCTGGCTTGTGTGAGTTTCACGCCTTGTTCTCATTTTGTTTCATTTTTTTTTTTACTGTTGACCACCTTCGAGACTGCCGGCATGCCTTGCCCTGGGTGAATGGGATGGGACTGATCTGTATCTTTATTATGATACTAATGGCTCAGTGAACACAGCGGTTCTCAAACAGTGTGATGGTTAGGAGGGAATCTTAGGAGGTCAGCTTCTGATTAGATCCGTAACACAAATACGAGAGTTTTGTTTTTACATTTTAAAAAAAAGTTGCATCCATGTTGTTATTCTGGTCCGTACAATGCATGTACTAAGCGTATTATTTGCTCACTCTGTCTATCTCTAGCATTTCAAAACACCAGTATGTAAATTCCCACTCCTTTAGCACCCTCTGTAGGCAGCTCGGATGTTCATTCCCTCAGCTTTCCAGCTGCCCTTTATTTACCCAATAACAAAGCTCTGTTTGAGGGCCAGATCGAGTTGCAGCTAATGCTTTAGCAAGGACCTGCCGCTGAAAGATGTTGCTATTTGAGGCAGCTTGGGTTTCAAGGTGGCTTACAAAGCAGGGCACAGACTGTGTGAAGGAAATGGGACTTGGGGGAGAGAGAGAGAAAAGGGTGAAAAGCAGTGATGATAAAGGAAGGAGCCTTGTGGGGAAGGAGTGACAGATCAGGGACAGAAGGACATAAAAGGAAGGGAAAGATGAAATTATTGTGGGAAATTTATTTATTTTTTGACTGGGCAACAGAAGACGAGGGTCATCCTTGATGTGAAGGTAGCTAAGGCTTTTTTATTTATTTATTGAAATAAATTTCATTTGTGGTCACATGAGTCAGACAAGTCATGTGACACTACAGTTTCATTTTATATAAATGAAAACACTGACCACATTCTTTATCCAAACCTTAAATGTTGCAACGTTTTCCTACAAACTAAGGGGTGTTATGAATTTGCAACATGAGGCAATGCCAGATTATTGCCTGGACAGGCATGGCAAATCCTCTCACCATGTTGACTAGAACATTAGAAATTTTATTTCTCTTCCATTGATATTCCTGGATATAAATACATATAACCACCCACATATACATACTCTCTCTCTCTCTCTCTCTCTCTCTCTCTCTCTCTCCCTCTGTCTCTCTCGTTTTTTTTTTTTTTTTCAGGGGCCCCTGCTGGTGTTTGGTTACATACAGCTCTCCATTTTCTGGAAGGAATGACCACATCGGTTGCCTAGGGGATCAAACCAGGAAGGACAGCCGTCGAAGTGGGGATGAAAATAGCCCTGAGCATTATTCAAGCAAATCAATACACTGCAGTTCTCTCCTAGACAGAATATCATCCACACCCGCATAAAATGAAGCTATGTGGATCGCGTGTGGGAATCAACACTAATATGTGTATAGGTTTATGGAATTCCCTTCATGCACCTCTATAGTGGCTTTGAGGGGCTGAGGGTTGTTGTCACAAGCAAGAGGAAGTATTAGCGTGATTTGGGGTCAAGGGTTAGCTGTTCAGCAGTTATTATGGTATCTGGTTTTGGATATGTAAACCCTCAGCTTAGGGTGAACCATGTGGGGTCCAGTGTGCCAAATTAGTCTCATATTGATGATCATAATACAGATAACATACTGTTCATTCCCAATCCATATGTTCATGTTTTTGACATGTTCTCATCTGCTTAATAACTCAGGATTGTTAAATGATAAGCGTTGATAAACGTTGAAAGGTTCAGAAAACAATCCAAGGGTTTGTACAGGCATGTACATACACCAGGATGCACTAATCATCAATTTAGAAGTAAAAAAAAAAAGGAGAAGAAGAAGAAGTTAATAGTTAATATCTCCTTCTCCACCAAAATCCACAGGCCACCAGACATCCTTTACTTTCCTAATATTTAAGCTCTGTATATTTTGTATTATTACCCAAAATGTTGCAGCATTTCTATATGTTATAAGCTTATTTTTATTATTATTATTATTAGTAGTAGTAGTAGTAGTAGTATTGTTGTTGTTGTTGTTATTGTCCTTGTTGTTTTAAATATTCCAAGCTGTATTTCTGGGAAAATGCTATGATTTAGAATTAAGAATTTAATCGCTTATTATGTCCAAAAAAGTTTGTTTTCCTTTTTTCTTTTTATTCGTTTGCCTGAATAGCATGTCCATGTTCACATCCTAAGCACTGCCTATTCTTTTCTTTTCAGGCTTTTGAACTTTTCTTCAGGTTTTTTAATAAATGATCTAAAGAAACTAAAAATGGCCACTTTATTGAAGATAATTTTTTTTTAGTAAAGAGTAAAAAAGATCCCCATGGTGTGTTCATGATAAAGCTATGCAAAAGGGACAGTATGAGACACTGAGAACCAGCTCATCCCCTATGCATGCTGCCAGCTCTGTTTATGCTGTACCGTGCTGTTCTCGTCTTACCCTTGTGGCCCTGGCACATCAGCACTTTCATCACACCTGCCTCCTGCCTCTCTCCTTTTTCACCCTTCCTTTGTCCTTCTGAAGGGCAGTTAAATAATTGTTCCCTATAACCAGTTCTCAGTCATCATACGGGCACAAAAACACAGTGTGCCTTAACTAGAGTTGCCCCATCCCTCAAGCCAATGCTAAGCCACTCATCATTCTGTGGAATACACACATGTTGCACGTCTGTCTGTCAGCGCAGATCATTTTCCAGAAGACCACAGTGATGGTCTTTTATGTTTCCTATACTCATTGATCCTTTCCGGTACTATGAGTTTGCCAAGTGTTAACTGTGCATTAGGCATTATAAAACATACACCTTAAAACATCTCTATATTGGATTATATATATCTAAACCCAATCACTGTGCATCCCAATTGGCTATAACACATTGCATTCCATATAGGATAGAAGGAAAGCTCATTTCCCTTGCTTAGTTTTAAGTTTTGTCCTTAGCAGAACTTCTTTACATAACAGGTTTATCCAGGGTCAGTGAGGTGAAGCTAGGTCAGTTTAAATGAGTTTAAAAGGTGTGGTGAGAAAAGAGCAATAAAAAAAATCCATGTTTGTTTATTATAATTTCTTAGAGGCACACATAAAGACAAAATGATCGTGTTATTCTGCAGTCATCAAAAATTATAATAAGATTCATTTGCTGACGAAGAAAAAATATCCAAAATACTGAATCTTGCAAATCATGTTGCAGAAAGGGCAGAATGGTCTATTGTTCTGCACAGGCAGAGAGCTTTACCAGTCCTTAACCCTTCTACCTGGCCACTGCTACTGCTGAACACTCATTTTCCCTGATGTATTTGTTCTGTAAATAGTGCAATCCTGTGTAGTAAATATTGTACAGTAATAACTGAGGTCTGCGGTATGGAAGAGCCTAATCAGCAGATTTCGGATCCCACACTTTCGCTAGAGCAGGCCTCACACCTCCACTCCTCCTATGCTAGGTTTGTCTTATGTAGGACATGCCAGGCCGAGCAGGTGATGTGTCCGGATCTGTCCAGTTAGAGGAAGATCAGTGAGCCAATCCACTCTGACCAAATGGGACAGCTGCAGAGCTGTCTGGAAACATCGGCAGGCTCACAGCTGTCACCGTGTCCTCAGTAAAGACATTCTTCTCTAAACTCCTTTGTAACCAACCGAACATGTTCAGAATTTAAAATTAATTTACTCAGTTTCTTTACCTTCCCTTATTTTGTTGGTAGGATGGTCCTGATCAACTGTACATCTTTTGCCACTGTCTATTAATATGTGTTTAATGGTCAAAAAATAGCTCATTTACATCAGCACACATGTGCTAACTGGACAAATGTCTATCACTGGGTTAGCTAAAATCAGTATTATTTGTCTAATGCATATTTTAAAATAAAGAGGACTTATACCTGAAAAAGTTTATCTAAAATTTTTATTTATAAGTAGATCCTGTTTCATTGTGATGACACCAGTGGTTAGCACTGTCACCTTGCACCTCCAGGGTCTGTGAGTGGAGTTTGCGTGTTCTCGTTGTGCTTGTCCAAAAACATGCAGATAAGGCTAATTGGCGTTCCCAAATTACCTGTAGTGTGTGAATGAGCGTGAGTGTTTGTGCCCCGTGATAGATTGGCACCGCTTCCAGAGTGTACCCCGCGACTTGTTCTAAGTCTACTAGTATAAGTAACAACAACAACAGAAGTTGTTATTTTAAGACACGATCACAGTCAGCTGTTCTTGAACAGTTCGAGCATAAACAGTATTGTCAAGTGCATTTACAAAACCCGTCAAACACATTGGCTCTCATGAAGACCTTCCAAGAAAAGTAAGAAAAAAACTATTTTTGCTGTAGAGGAGAGGTTCATTTAGAGTTACCAGCCTCAAAAATCACCAATTAACATCACCTCATCCCATTTTGAATGCAGAGAGCAACGGTAGCAGACACGTCTCAATATCAATCAATACTGTTCAAAGAAGATTATTGCCTATTTTTATGCATTCAGCATTGTTTTACAATGTAGAAATCCAGGAACACCATGGAATTCACTATCCAGTGTTGGAAACTACAAAACACTTTCGTAAGTCGCTCTGGATAACAGCGTCTGCCAAATGCCTAAATGTGAATGTGAATGTAAATGTAGAAGGTGTGTCGAAACTTTTGACTGGAAGTGTAGATACAGTAAACGAAATCGTGCAAGATTTGCTGTTGATATTTTTCTTCCAGAAAAGTTAAGCATGATTATGTGTATGTGTGTGATTGGCATGCTGTCCAGGGTTCCTTGGAATAGCTCCATGCTTCCTGCGACCCTGTTTAGGATAAGCATAGAAATTAGAATTTTTGTCCTTAAAAGTGGTTTGGAACCGTGGTCATGAAGCTAAACAAACAGTTTGAGAGGGACTTCAAAGGTATTGTATGTCACCATGCTGACAAGCTGCTGATATACGCTTCTAGTCATTAACCCTTAAAGTCTGCTGGTGAGAAGGAAAAGTGTCATTGGTGCAAAAGTATAAATATTCTGTGATTATACCAGTTATTGCTCATGTCAAAAACCTTTATAAATACCTTTTGTTGAAAATTATTGTTTTAACAAAAATTTCATAAAGTAATCTTAGCAATATTAGTGTTACTCATAGTACTTCCTGCCTCTGATTTATTAAATATCCTAAATATCTGGTGTACTAAATATGCATAATATGTATGATGTGGCATTTCTCTTTTGGTGTTGCCTGTGCTGGTAAGAATATACCCCCCACATTGTTGCGAGGGCTGTGTGGCCTGGAGCACAGCAAGGAGGGAACCCTACTGAGTGGAATTCTCAAGCCTCACTTCCCTGCCCTAAGGGACCACATCATTAGCTCAGGTAATCCTCGGTGCAACCTTAGCGAACCTATCCCAAATGTTCGAACAACAAACAATCCTCTACCCCTCTATTTACCACACATACCATCTGCCAAACAATTAGGCAGTGTTGAGTAAATACCACTTAACCCAGGCTAAAGTTGATGAGCTGATTGAGTGTAATTATAGTTCTGTTGTTATGAGTATGGGAGCTGGAGAGGAGGCATTTTCCTTCTAGTGTGGTTGCTATTGTTAACTAGAGATCCCCCCCCCCCCCCCCCCCAAAGTTTAGTATATTTTACTCCAACATTCTTGGCAGCATACAGGATAAATGTTGTTAATTGCAGCCCCAAGTGTATGCCAATATATTCTCCATGATGGATGTTGATGAAGTTACTTCGTGCTATACAAGAGAAGTGATGAATCAGATTTTTAAAAATGCACTAGATGTTTGATTTGGCACTGCATTTATACAACAGTGTTTTACAAAGAAAAGCTCCTAAAGTGCTGTTTTCTTTACCCCAGGTCCACTTTGGGTGTGTTGCTAATGTCAGTCTTGTTATTCTAATATGATCCAAGCGTAGCCTTGAAATCCAAACCAGGTTTAGTTTGCCTGTGTTGCACGACGCTCCAGCTGATAAAATCCAGCGGTAAGAGATAATAATAAGGACCCACCCGGTCTTGACTTACAGCGGCATCTGGATGACTTGGGTCAGGAAAGGACAGCTTGTTTGGAATTGTGGAGGGGAAAAGCTTACTGTTTCAAGCACTGACATAAAACGTGTTTTAAAAACTTCAGGGATGTTGCATCACAGCTCCACAGTGTGGAGTTCGATCATGAACACAGGGTTTTGTCTGTGTGTTTTGCATGTGATGGGTTTCCTCCGCATACTCCAGTTAGCTTTTACTTCTTAAAACCGAGGATTGGTGCTTAGTCTTGCTATTGGCCCATAACCCAGGCTCTATGGCCTGCCAAAATAAGATGAATGAATGCTTAATTCTTGAGAGAGGGGGTTTAAAAGGCCAGACATTACCATGCAGACCTGAGCTGAGACATGGCAAGAATTGATGTTGATAAAGATATATGAATGGATGGAACAAAGACTTTCCAAGAATGAACACATTTTGGCTGCCTTGTTGCTCTCTCTCGCTCTCTCTCTCTCTCTGTCAGCTGGTGGGGGAACAGAAAAGAAGCCTTGAACCCCAAGCTTAGGCACATCCGGCCAATGCCTGGAGTCTAATACTGCTTGCTTTCTGGGAGATTTCCTGAACTTGCTGGCCCACTCTTGCAATAATGGGCAAAAATGCTTTTGGCTTAAATCCAGATTGTTTGTTTTGATTTGTTATGCACTGCTGTGGTATTCCTTTCTTAAAAGAGGCAAGGTCACCGCTTACAGGAAAGTGAATTACTATTGGAGCCGGCACTTTATTTATTTTAGCTTAAACTGATTACCACATTCCTAGACTCTCTTACGAGCGTCCATTCACCTGAAGATTGTTGTTAAACCAAACCCTCATTCTCAATGAATTTCCATAAGTAAGTCATTTCTCAGTCAGTCAAGAATTTTAGTTTTTTCTGACGATCAGGTTAGACTTTTTAAAAAGTTTAAAAATATTTACTAAAATCTATATTATGGTTTAATGTCTGTTAGATGTTTGTGTCTGGCCAGAAAGAGGTCAAGATTGGTCTAAAACCTGCTGGTCTACAGATTATGGTTAAGGCAATATCAATTGTGATTGTCATTTCTTGTACAGAATAAGTTAGTTTGATTTAGAATTTATTTCAGATACGGGATTGAGATAACATGGTTTAGAGTGTGGCATGATGTCTGATTACATCTGTATAAATAAGAAAGTTTTTTTTTTCTTTCTCCCAGGAGCTTGGTTTTAATGAAAAGCACAGAATGGCTCATGTTCATGTCTGGTTGGATGTGAAATTTTCGGGGAGAGACATTTCCTGCAATAAATCTGTAAAATCATTCCAAATCATCTACACCAGAGTTGCACTGAATCCTAATTAATATCAAACTATGTCAGAACCAGTCCTCCAGGCACTATCTGTCATACTAAAGTCAAGCATGAGCTCAGAGCAGGATTAGATTGAGGCTCTCAAGTCCATTTTAAGGATATGAAAACATTTATCTGATACTTATGCACAATCAACATGGCATATACATTACATTGTTTCCAAAATGTGTGTTACAGAATCACTTGGGGAAAAGCTTATTGAGATGTTCATGGGTTGAAAAAAAAAAGATCTCTTGGTCTGATTCCACCCCCATAAGGTCTTCAAGAAGCTCTGCGCAGTGGCCAATGCATCATCCTCAGAGTGGTATGTTCACACAGATGGGTTGAATTAGGCAGCACTAAGGCAAACGTTTCCCAGTCGCTGGCAGACGGCATCGTCTTAGTCCATGCATGGAAATCGTGAGTAATGCTGCAGAAACAAAACGTAGCTCTAAGGAACAGGAATGTGGAGTTGTGTGTCGAATGCTTTAATTTCTCACCGACTAGGGAACCCCTTTGCTGCATGGTATATTTTACAGTAGTTTGGAGTTTATCGCTAAACTTTAGGCCTCTAATGTATGCTTAACCACTTTCCCCTCAGGAAACTAGCAAAACAATTTGAAATTTGCTGGTTAGATTTGTTGGTTTTGCTGTGACCATAATGTCAGCTATAGGGAGCAAAACCAGAGCCTCAAACAACGGAGGTAAATGCAGGCCGCATGTCTTGGATATATCATTTAGGTAGAGTGCACTTATGTGAGCGCCCGTGAGTGGTTTCACGTGTGTGTGTGTGTGTGTCTTTAGTGTCTTCTAAAACCAAAAGGCCATAACGCATAAGCTCCTTCCTGGTGTCTACACGATTCATGGATTGACTGAGAACCTTTTCAGATCTCTAATTTGATCAGACCACTCTACTTGCTCTCCGTCTTTTCCTTTCTCCTCTCCCTCTCTCTCTCGCTCTCTCTCTCTCTCTCAAACACACCCACACATGCACACACACACACCTCTTGAAGAGGATAGTCTTTAGTGAGTCCCCAGTTGGGAGGCTGGAGTATTACCTTTATTTCCTAATTCAGATCTCAGCTGATGTTTTTCCTCACCCTAAAATAGAACTCTGGTTGCTTCAAAGATTAAGTCAATAGCTTTCAAAAGGAAACACTTTGCTTCAAGAGCTCTTTATAATTCTGTTAGGTTGGCTACCAAAGATCTTTACCTTTGAATGGTAAATGGCTGTGGTGTATACAGTACATCTCAGCTAACAGTCTGCATATGAAGGTACATTATAGAATCCTAGATCCATAAGGTCTACGTGATAAAGTGCCAGGAAATTGGAATGTGCTTAACGTAGGACATTTTAGTCAACAAAAGGGACTATTTTTGTGCAGCTAGTTATGATATATGTGTTCCTATAGTGCATGATGAACGAGGTGCTGCCTGCTGTCGGGCGCTGACTCGCCTGTCTGCCAATATAGTAACTCAGTAGCCGAGCAGCTGACATTCAGGGGTCACATTGCAGGGACTGCAATTGCAGAGCAGGTGCTGTTTTTCTTTCTTTATGCTTTGCGTCACACTCATCCACAGTTCTTTGCTTTGTTGTCATATTAAAAGCTTATCCATGTTTTGTTCCGTGTGTCATCCAAGCAGGCTTATTATTGTTCATTCCAGATATTCTTCCACCGTTCCCCTGCAAGAACAGATAACTGTTCAACTGGGAACTACAACCTTCGCTAAAGAGAACAGATGCAGAAGAGAGATGAGGGATTAACTAAAAGTAAGGGAAAGTGAAGTGAAGGAGTGGATATGGTTTAGTTCTGATGGAAGGGTTTACGCCATAAGCAGCTGGCCATGAACCCAGAACTTACAGTGAGCCTCTTCTTTTTTAAAAGGACGAGGACATCTAGTGGTTTCCAAAAATCAACTCCATTCTACTGTTTCTCTGGTAATGAAAGTTTCAGTGTACTGTATGGTCGTTTATATTGGAATGGATACCAATGAAATTATTTTTAGTCTTATTCCAAGTGGAAAAGCAGATGGCAAATTAATAGAACACTGAATGAATAAGTCAATCAGCATTACTAATTTTAAAGAGTAGTGGTTTTCAAATCTGGTTATGGGAACTCCAAGGGTCTATGATGTGTGGAATGGGAGATTGTGATCATTTAATTTAGTTACATTATTAATCATTAGTAATGAATAGGTTTAATCCAAACCCCAATAACTCAAAAACAAGTACGTTTATAAATAATGTAATGTTATAAAATATAGACCTAATATGAACTGTTAGTGAGAAATTCTGAAATAAAATGTTTACTGAAAATTAATAATTAGATGATTTAATAAAAATAAAAAAATTTTAATTGACTTTCCACTTTAGGATGACCTGTATTTACAACCATGTGGCAGTAGAACAATGCAGATGTCGGAACATCAGGAAGAAGATTAAAATGTCATATCAGTGACTCTGACATTGGCATGGTTGTTGGTGTCAGATGGGCTGGGATGTGCATTTCAGAAACTACTGGGATGTTCAAACATGTCTACTGAAGTGTCTAAAGTTTACCCCAAATCATTTACAATAGCAAACAAACAAACGGCAAAGGAACAAGGGAAAAAAAGCATTGCATGAGTGGAAGTTCTGTGGGCAAAAACACTTTGTTGATGAGAGAGATTGGATAAAAATGACCAGACTGGTTTAAGATGACAGGAAGGCTTTGGTAACTGCAAATAACTATACCATGCAGCCATGGTGAGCAGAAAAGCCTCACAGAATACTCATCACATAGAATTCTGACATGGCTG
This sequence comes from Clarias macrocephalus, assembly GCA_011419295.1. Classification (NCBI taxonomy): domain Eukaryota; kingdom Metazoa; phylum Chordata; class Actinopteri; order Siluriformes; family Clariidae; genus Clarias; species Clarias macrocephalus. The sequence continues at coordinate 72,576 of JAAGKR010000294.1, forward strand.
GGGTACATCAGCAGAATACCACATGTGGTTTTATGTCTTTGAGTCTAGAACAGGGCTCTAAGGCAACAGTGGGCCAGACTCATTAAAAATTAACAGGTGACTGGAGGCAATATTCTTCCAATATTTGACTGTCCAGTAAGTCTTGTGTGTACAAGTATTCCTCATAAAATGGTTGGAGTTTGTCTAGTTATGCCAGGCTGAACACTGGTAAAGAGTTGTCACTGTCTTTTCTTCAGTTTCCCTGTCGCTTCACAAGACGCCATTATAAAAAAAATAAATAAATAAATAAATAAATAAAGTACTAGGTTAAAATGCAAAAAAAGTGAAGAAATAACTGATGAATGTACAAGTGAGGACATATTAAGTGTCCCACTTTACCAGTATACACCTTATTAACCTCATGCCCCCAAATTTCCCATCAGGCCTAGCGTTATTCTATGTCTGTATGAACTGTCAGCGTGTCTCCCTCTACAGGCTAGAAATCATATAGCATGTTATTTACCATAAATGAAAACTTGTATAAATAAAATATATATTATTTATTTTTTTAAAAATCGAAGACTGTAGAGTTGCCAAACAATAATAATAATTTACATCTTTTGCGGCAATAATTATCATCAAAAATTGTGTGGTGTTTAAAACATGAAATGCTGTAAATACTTAATATGGATTTGGTTGGTGTTCATTTAGACATTTAGGGTGAAGGTGAAATATATATTCAGTTTTGGAGTTTCTGACCTGTCTAAGCTTTCTTTCTATTAAGAATGTGAATACTTTAACACATTTATGGCATGCTTAAGGTGTTGTCTATTTAGAGGTGAAGAAATTTGTTTAGATTAGACTATATTAGATTACGCTATAGTCTAAATAAACTAACTATTAATATTAACATTTTGCCCTAAATGTTGGCCTTGGTTTATACATACATATATAATATATTTTTTTAATGTATTCATTATAGCAAATAAAATATTAGCATGGTTAAGAAAATCATAATTATAGTAATTCACAATTCATCTTTTCTAAACTTCAGTAGGATAATATTGAGCACAAATCTCAGTCCTATTTATAATTTATTTCTTGCAGTAGTACAGCTGTGGGATGTTTCATACATCCATTATATGCTTAGATTATACATTTATACACTATTCCTTTCTCCACTTATTGTTTTTAATGTATTTTTTAATTGATCCAAGAATTATGTGGTTAAATTATTATTATTATTATTATTATTATTATTATTATTATTTTTTAGAAATGCAGACCACACACATTTATAGTATACTATGTGGATAAGTATTTGGCCAAACCTGAAATTAATGATATATTTCATACTTCAATAGGGAGTTGGTCCCCATTTTGCAGCCGTAACAGTTTCCACTCTTCTTGGCAGGCTCTGCACAAGAGCTTGAAGTGTTTCTGTGGGAATGTGTGTCCATTCATTCTGCAGGGCATTTATGAGGTCAGGCAATGATGTTAGATGAGAAGGCCTGACTCGCAATCTCCGTTCCAGTTCATCCCAAAGGTCTTCGATGGAGTTGAGGTCAGGAACTCCGTGCAGGCCAGTCAAGTTCTTCCACACTGAACTCATCAAACCATGTCTTTATGGTCCTTGCTTTGTGCACTTGGGCACAGTCATGTTGGAATAGGAAATGGCCTTTCCCAAACTGTTGCCACAAAGTTAGAAGCATAGCATTGTCCAAGATGTCTTGGTATGCTGAAACATTAAGATCACCCTTCACTGTGGGATAAGACTTAAATACTTTTGTCCATATAGTATATGTCAGATGAATGAAATTTCTATATACAGCGATAAAGCTTTGTAATGTGTCCTTTATATTTGGTGAGCTGTGTATATTACTTAAAATATATATATATATATATATATATATATATATATATATATATATATATATATATATATATATATAAAGTATAGTTTTATTTTAATTTAATGATTACTGTTTGAAATTTTTCGCTTCTTTTGTCTGTTTTGTGATTGTATTCAGGTACCTGTCAATTATGATTACTTGTTACTCTTATTACTCTTATTAATCACCACAAGCTCTTGAGTTTTATTGATTTATTTATTTTAAGAAACTGAAAATCAGTGCTCCTGAGTTAAACTGTTTCAGGGTACGTCATGTTCTAATACATATCAATTCACAATACATAAAAAATAATAATAATAAAATCCCGACTCAAAGCACATATTTTGCACACACACACACGTGTGTGTGTGTGTGTGTGTGTGTGTGTGTTACGCATTGTTTACGCGCTTAAGGAAAGATCCTGGGGAGAGGAATGCAGTGATCTAGCACGTTTGTGATTGCGGAACTTGAACACCCTGAACAGAAGAATTCACAGCAGGAAACACGTAGCAGTCAGGATCTCCTGGCGCTTCAGGTCTCTGTCTGAGTCAGTGCTCTCACCTTAACCACCGCGCTTCGTCTGCTTCGGAAACTTTCGTGCGTTTATACTTAGTGCCGACCCTTTTCTCGGTCCGGCGATGAGCGTGTCGTTGGCTTGTCAGTGTCTTTTCGTCGAAGCTGCCGTACTTTCATTTCATTCGACTCATTCATGCTGCGCGTGAACACCGGGAGGAAGCTCCACAGCACCGCGTTCTGAAAGATGAGGTTCACCGGCTACATGAGACTCCGCATCAGGGAAGCGCACGACCTGAAGCCCACCACTTTCTCAACGCGCCACACTTTCACCAGGAAGGTCCCACAGCTGGATCCCTACATCGTGGTCAAAGTAGACAATTTTAAAGTGGGTCAGACAGCCATCAAGTCCAAGACTAACAACCCCTTCTTCGATGAGGAATTCTGCCCGTATATATGCGAGGGCAAGGAGCTAGAAGTGGCCGTTTTCCACGACACGCCGATTGGATACGACGACTTCGTAGCGAACTGCACCATGAAGCTGGACAACCTGCTAACGTCATCCAGCAGCAGACAGACTTTTGAGGGATGGGTGAGGAATAGTTCTCATACTTACACAAAGTCATTACATACTAACAGACAATATGCCTATGGGGCTTTATTGAAGGCACATTCTGTAGTCTAAATGTACTAGGTACTGCTGATATTTCTGTGACTTAAGCACTACTAGATATGTTTAACTGAATGAATTAACTGGAGTTTGTATTAGGTGTATATGGCATTTGGCAGCCTTATTCAGAGCATTGACACATTAAGGGTCTGCAAAAGGACCCAACAGTGGGAACTTGTTGGTACTAGGGTTTGAACCTAAGACCTTCTGATCTGTAGTCTTATATATTTACATTTACATTACGGCATTTGGCAGACGCCGTTATACAGAGCGAATTTTTTTAAAATCACTTTATTCATCTGAGCAGTTGAGAGTTACGAGCTTTGCTCAAGGGTAAACTAAGGCATTGGACCACCAATCAGAAGGCCAAATCCCTACGTTACCCCGGAGTTACCCCTGCCCTACATACATATACATATCAGAGGCTGCTGAGCGCAGTATTCAATGGCTGTGGATTAGGAGGAAAGATCACAGCTGGGCCCCAAGACATTAGGGACACACACCCAGGTCCGATCAGCCTGGGTGGGCCTGCCTTAGCAGAGGGTGTATTGTGAGTAAAAGGCCGAAACACCCGATGATGCTTTGGAACACAACTGACGATGTGCCCCTAACGTCTGTTGGTGGCCTGGCATAACAGCTTCATCATTCTTGTACGAAGGAACTTAAAGGGACTATATCCATCTTGTCCTATAACTGGAAAAAAAATACACATAGGCCACCATAATGTAACACCTATTATTTTTATGAGTAGTAGTAGTATTAGTAGTAGTAGTTTTTTTGTTTGTTTGTTTTAGACAATAAGGATCTAGTGCACTGTGGTGCATTTTGCCAGTCAGCATAGTAAGGGAAAAAAGGCTCGGTTTACTACTGTGGAAACTTATACCTATGTGACATGTGGTTAGAGTACTCAGCATTGTAGGTAGTCCTTACCATATGAAATACAATGTGTTATATTTAGGAACGGAAAAATCATACTGGTTTTTTGAAAAACCAATTCAGTAACCACTCAAATTTCCGTTTTATACTAAGGTATGGGAGCAGTAAAACAGGAGTAAAATGCTTTCATATGAAGTGGCGTTAAATGTTCACTACAAATGATGAAGTGTGAGATGAAAAAGTTGTATTGAGTATATTAGGTTTAAATGACTTTGTTTCATTCAAGTATGGCAGACAATCTGACTGTCTAGTGTATGTTCTGAAGTTGGCCGTAACGTGTTTTCATATATTGGTGATTGCAATATAGTGATTTTTTTTTATTTTTAAATAATATATACAGTACAGACCAAAAGTTTGGACACACTTTCTCATTCAAAGATTTTTTTTTATTGTGTTCTTTATTGTGTTCTTTTTTTGTGTTCTTTAGCCCAAACAAGTCTCTTCTACTTGTCGTCTGTCATTAGCAGTGGTTTCCTAGCAGATATTCTACCATGAAGGCCTGATTCACACAGTCTCCTCTTAACAGTTGTTCTAGAGACGTGTCTGCTGCTAGAACTCTGTGTGGCATTGACCTGCTCTCTGATCTTAGCTGCTGTTAACCTGTGATTTCTGAGGCTGGTGACTCAGATGAACATATCCTCCGCAGTAGAGGTGACTCTTGGTCTTCCTTTCCTGGGGCGGTCCGCATGTGAGCCAGGTTCTTTGTAGCGCTTGATGGTTTTTGTGACTGCACTTGGGGACACTTTCAAAGTTTTCCCAATTTTTTGGACTGACTGACCTTCATTTCTTAAAGTAATGATGGCCACTCGTTTTTCTTTATTTAGCTGCTTTTTTCTTGCCATAATACAAATTCAACCTCTTTGAATGAGAAGGTGTGTCCAAACTTTTGGTCTGTACTGTATATATACACCTTAGAACTATATTATTTAATTATGATTGTGACTACCCAGGTCCACTAGGTTAGGGACCGTTTTAAGGGAGTTAAACTGCACTAAATGCATTACAATTCCAAGTGATGGGAGCAACAGCACTTCACATGGCCCTTGTAGATCATGCCTGTCATTACACCAGAGTACACCAAAATGTAATCAGTTTGTTCTAAAGCCCACTTAGGCTGACCATATAAAGGCTATGTTTTTAATATGAAACTCATGCAGACTTCCAACTGTGCATTAATGCCCTGCATGCATTTAAAGTCTCATAACAATCTGAGCAAGTATGATGAAGGGCATATATACATATTCTGTATATAATAGTACTTTGAATCAAGTTTCAATGGAAAATTAAAATTTAATAAAATTGTTCTGATGTGGTTTACTAGGAATTGGATTTGAACATTTTACTGACCAGTTCTTTTAAGCTGCTTCTACTGAATTGATATTAAATAATAATCTATAATCACTTATTGTCCAATTACCTGAATAAAATAGAAAGTATGTCCCAATTATCCAAATCATGTAAGGGGCTTATGGTAAAATAAATAAGTCCATGGAATTTCATTGCATTCAGTTTCATTGAATTTCATTGCAACAGTGGGATATTGTTCCACTGTTCTTAGTAGATTTCAATTCAATAGTCATTTGCCATTTGCTATGTTTAGTGGGTTTTACCATGTGCCAAATTACAATACATAATAGATAGTTATATATAAGTCTATTTCCCTAAGCAGATGGCTAGAAGCGAAATATCAGATAAACTGTTTTTTTAATGGATGACAATAGCTTATCCATTAAGAATGACTTTGGCCAAGGCCTCATTAAACATAAAATGTGTCAGGTCCTAAGTAACACTGATGCACATACACTGTTTTGTGTCCCTGATTTGATTTAGTACCCTGGCATATTGGCAGCATAGCATGTATATTCTATACAGAGATGTGTTTTTTTTTTTTTTTTTTGGCCATACCTATACAGCAAACTGCTATTGTTTCCTATAGACTTTTGCTTCTGCTTCCTCTGTAAGGGTCTTCAGAGCAATGTTCATGCATTAACTAGGCCTTGCACAAAACCACAGAGCTGCAACCCCAGTACGCGTCATGGAAACTCTGCATTCTTCAGCCACAGTCAGATATCATGCTTGCTTTGGACTGATTTTGTGTATTGTATAACCCAATTTGTGAAGAACAAATCCACTTTCCCTTTTTTAGTAGTATTGTATTACTGTGCTTGTCTTTTATCCCCACGATCATCTTTGCCTACAGTTAGCTATCTTAGTGTGTCTAGTTTTCCAGTTATCATCTGACACAATAATATTATCAGTTACATTTAACAAGAAAAGAGAATAGACCACGCAAATCATTAGAATATTATTATGTGTGTCTTGGAGAATGGCTAATGGAAGTCAGATGTTCATAAAGAAATCCAGAGTTTCCCTAGCTCATTTTATTATAATACATATGGGACCTTGTAAGGGTTATCACAATCACATGATCAGCGGCATAATGATTCAAAGATTCACATCCATTTCTTACCTATTCACATACCCATTTGGTTCAGGCTGCCGGGAAGGATGTAGTCATTCATGTACTTACTTTTTATAACCCTGCTGAGCAGAAGAGCATCTCAGTAAATATTGAACTTGGAGGTGAATGTGCAGATCAGTACATTGTTTGTTGTAACAACAAACGATTGTATGGGGTTTGGCGTCAATGTTGATCAGGTTATAGTTTCCTGGCCAACTGACTAAAATGCACCTACAGTAAATAGTAAGGGCTGAATTGGTTGTTTATCAGCTGGGTAGAGACTGTTATGTTTGAAACTCACATGAGAGTAATAGATTCTGAACTACTCAAACCAACCCATCTAGTCAGTTAAAGACGAAGTTAAAGTCATCAGTTCAAGTCAAAAAGATCACTTTTTTTTCACATTCTGATCTGTGTTGTAAACACTGAACTGTGATGATAACTGAAACTCTTTATTTATATCTGAAAAATATTTTGCATTGCACAGCAGACACATGATTTGCTGATAAGATAAATGCACAGGAGGAGGTATGGTGGCTTAGTGTTGTCCTCTACCTTCTCTGGTCTCTCTGGAGTTCTTGGAGTGTGTACATTTTCTCTCTCTGCTCGGTGGGATTATTCTGGTTATTCCGGTTTTCTCCCACAGTCCAAAGACCTGCAGTGTAGGCCGTTTCCAAATCACCTGTAGTGTAAAAAGAGGTGTGTGACAGTGTGTCTCCTACCTTGTGTCCTATGTTTCCTGGAATGACTCCAATCCCCTTGTGATTCTACACAGGACAACCAGTATAGAAAATGGATAGATAACTGTAGGTGCTGATGTAAAAGGTAAAGGTCTGTGCCAAGTTGGTAGGCAAAGATGTCAGACTCTGTTATCATCGGCAGTGGTATGTAGTTGAACTAACTCTACTGGATTCCTATTTTTTTCTACCTATCTCACAGAACCACATGCTTTTCAATCCAGACCACCCTATAGGTGCAACGGAGGACACAATTAGATAATTATGATAACCATAGAAATTTGAATGAGAGTACTGAAAGAATGTGAGAATTTAAATACTAACCAACACGTACGAACAAGATAAATCACTATGGACTTGTGATCTAATTTCCCACCTTGTCTTAGGACTTCTCAATGACTTACAACTACTAAAAAACTGTTAAATGTTTTTGGTTCATAAATAACTGACGTGAAATTACAGTGTAAAGGTTGCTGTGAAGAGTGATAAGTAATTTATATTATATTATATTATATTATATTATATTATATTATATTATCATTAGTTTGGCATCATGCTTTGTTGTATAAGTGAAAAACTGAATACTATCATGAAACAAAATTTCCTTTATTAGTTTGTATATAACCAATAACAGTTTATACTACTATGTAGATTTCAGCTCACTTAAGAGTATCTAAGTACTTGATTTTTTACAGAACTCTTACCTCTCCAGAAAAAAAAACAATAGATTTAAATGCCAGCTGCTTAATTTGTTGTTTTTTTTTCCCCTCTTGTGTAAAAAAAATTGGTTATGCCGATGACAAATGATTCTGGGGTAACGAATTAGCATGACTAATATGCATAATAGGTTATTGTTAATTAGGAATGAAGTATTTCCTGAGCAGACAACAACTGCTCTGCCTTTAAGCTGGCCAGCAGTCCTTGGCTTGTTTTAAATTTCCTGCTTATTGGTGTAGCCCTTAGAGTAGCGTGAATAGAAAGTCATGTCCATGTTTTGTGCTTGGGAATTCTTTTTCCAGTTCTGAACATAGTTCATGATTATGTTGCTGATGTAGCTTAGGAGTGTTGCGTGAAGGAGAGAGCCATCAAACAGGTCTGTCTAGTTTAACCCCACATTGCTGCTTGTTCAGATAGTTAAAGAGATAGAATGAAAGTATAGGAACGGTTAGAGTCTTCAGCATAAAAGGCCAGGCTTTGCTACCTGTTTCAAAGCCGCAGACTCGCAGCACTCAGTATATCTACTCCTCACCCAAGTTATGACCACATCCTACTTTCAGAACAGAAATGTCAGCTTGTAAAATGCCAGTTCTTAATGTAACAATGGCAGAGCAAGCTAGTTTGGTGGCACTAAAACCCATATTATTATCCATGTTCTGAATTTGGAGCCTACGTAGGAAAGACTGGGTGCGAAATGAAAACACACCCTGGGTAGATCCAGCACACACACACACACACACACACACACACACACACACATATTTGTCAGACCAACTTACATTTATAGAAGTAAATGATTTAGGAGTAAATTCACAATGATTTAGGAGTTTCCTTTTATATAACACCAATTACAAACAATATAAAATTAACCAGAAATCAGTTCTGACTTCCTAAGCCAAAATAAGCAATGCACTGGAGAGGTTGAGATTGTCCTTTGTTTTGTATCCCTTTCACCAGGTTAACCTGGAACCAGAGGGTAAGGTCTACATCTGCATCAGTCTTACAGGCAGCTTTACAGATGGTAAGTAACTGCTGCATCTCTGTATCGGTTCTATATGGGTGTACACATATTCACGCATCTAAATTTTCACTCTCTCAATGTGGCCACTCCTATAGTCAATGATGTAATTATGCAGAAAATAGGTCTGACGTCAGTCTGTGGTTTGATTCTAGGCTTAGAATAAAGGCAATAATGTTGGTTTGGCAGGTGTTAGATTACCTCATGAGTTCTAACACACTTGTAAGATGCTAAGTCACACCATCATCAATACATGTACTCTCATGTACTCACTTTATGTATAGCTCTAGTGTGATAGAGAGGGTAATGCTAAAAAGTTAAATTTTTAAACAGAATCAATATTTGTGCATATTTGTTTCTGCATTTTAACCTCAATATAATATTGCTGAAGTGTAAGTATAATATTGCCTCTCTTACATTGGACTCTCTTATTTTCGTAAAATAATTTAAAGCCACAGTCCAGTATCCAGTGTGATAAGTCACTACATGTAGGCCTTGTTAGAACAAATACTGCATAATGTCACTACACTCAATTACATATTACATATTTATTCGCTATATAAGAAACATAAATATCCCATAAATATTTAATTACATAAATAAATGTGCCTCTAGTTACTGTGCTGATTTTTTGTTAGATAGAAGTTTTGAAGATATTTGAAAATGTTAATTATGTAAAAAAAATATTGTACCTGAACTTATAGTACATATGGATTTATTTTGGATTTTATTTATATATATATTTTTTTTAATTTTAAGGTCAATATTTTGGTTTATTTATATATATATTTTTTTAAACTGGGACTTGTGGACTTGTATCTGGTAAATGAAGACATACATTTGATTGAAGAGGAGACTCTTAGCCGCAGTAAAACATTTGAATGGTGCAAATGTTTTAAGAAGGCCGTACATCTGAGAACGACATCTCACTTCTCACTGCAGTTGTTCCCATGCACATTCAGGAAGTGGAACGCCTGATCCTTGAAAATATTGTCAGATTACTTACCAGAAGTTATGCATGTGTCCATATCATTCACAAACACCACTTGCACATTTCAGGAACTTTTCTGGGAGATAATGGCACAGTGAAAAATGTTATATGCTGATGTTTTTGCCTAACACTGAGGACATGATTTTTATGTTTTTACGCAAAAACACATAGAATTAAAATGAGGGCATTCACTTTTACACATGACCATATATATAACCAACTTAATTCTGACCAAGGCAGCACGGTGGCTTAGTGGTTTGCACCTCTAGGGTCGTGGTTTGATTCTTATCTCAGGTCTGTGTGCATGGAGTTTGTATGTTCTCTCTGTGCTTGGTGGGTTACAGTTCAAATACATGCAGATTCAAATACATGCAGAACATGCAGTTCAAATACATACAGTTCAAATTCATGCAGATTAGGCTAATTGGCATTTCTAAATTGTCTGTAGAGTGTGAGTCTGTGTAGGGGGTGCACCCTATCCAGCATGTACCCCACCTTGTGCCCATAGTCTACTGGGATATTCTCCAAGCCCCTCATGACCATAAAAAGCTTGTGTTGGCGGAGCCAAATAACAGATTAAATAAACAAATCAGAATCTGTTGATAATAAATGGTGTTTGTAGCAAACGATATCACACTCGTGGTCGTTGTTGTATTGAATATCGGCACGGCTTTGATATCTTTGGCACTTGGCCTTTGGTCTCTCAAGTGATTAATTTACCAAAGTTCAGGTTCCATTAATTCACAGATCTAACCATGCTGGTAGAGGGAGGGCATTTGCTTTCCCACACTGATGCGAGAGAAGAGTTGATACCTGCTCAGACATTTTTATTGAATGTGAGTGCTGTATACTACAGGGCCCAAAAAACTCCTCTTGATTTGCAATGCTCTTTTTTCTTTACACTTGGGATCTGGCCTTAGAAATAAGTACACTGGGATCTCGGCATACAAATTTAATCCATTCCAGAGAATTTTCGTATTGAGAAACGCATTTTCCCATAGGAAATAATGTAAATGTAGATAATCCGTTCCAGGCATACAAAAATATTGCCATATTACCAATTTCCAACACTATAATAATATTTTTGCATATAAAAGCAATCAAAGACGTGAAGTAAAATATGAAATAAAATATGTAAGTAAATGAAGTAAATTTTGATTAAATAGACATTAAAACTAACTTAATTTGAATTTATTGATTCCTTGATTCTTCTTGGCAGTAGTTGGTTTAAAGGCAAAACTAAAAGTGGCTTCCTTTTCTTCTTCCTGCCGTTCTTGCTAACATTCTTGAGATCCGTGGTGCTATGTCTTCACTAAATCTTGCATAAAATGCAAAATGCAAAAAAAATATATATATATGAGCTTGGTTTTCCTCTGACGCATACAAGTTTTGATCGGCTACAGAAAGTCACTCATATGCTTAAAATGCTTCGTATGCCAAGGCAAAGTTCTTGCAAAATTTTAATTCTTAAGGCAAAAATTTGCAAGGTGGGGCGTTCATATGCGTAGGTATCACTGTACCACTTATTCACCCAATCACTCTAGTCTCTGAAAATATAATATGTGAACGCTTAATATACCTACTGACAGCCTGTAGTGGATATAGATACTTTTAAATACTTATAAATGGGTTTATCTTTGTACATGATAAACTTCTCTACCATCAGCAGACAAAGCTCAGGAACATTTTTTAAAAAGTCTGTGAAGATTCTCAGTAATTCAGGTGAGGTTATCTGGACGTTTAGTCATTTCAATTGGACTTTTTTAAAAAACATTTTAAAAAATGTAAAAGAAAAAAAATGCAAATTCTCAAAAAGATAAACAAAAAACATTTCTACCCTATATGGGTCTGCAGTTTGATTTTTGTTCCCATGAGTCTCTTTGTGCAGGCAATGGTTAGGCAATTAACAAACAACATGAAGAGGAGTAGGCATGGGCAACACATGGAAACCAGAAACAGGGTCAAAAACAGAGGAACAATATACAGTCAAAGGCTTGGCAACAATTGGTATGCAAAACACAGAGCATATCCTTTGTAACGTGACTGTGGTGTAAAGGTGCTTTTATGCCGTGTTTGAAATTGCTTGTGATTGGGCGCAGGTGCGCATAAGTAGGACAGACATGAATGTAAGGGTTTGTAATGGAGGGAGCATTGTTCTCAGGCTGTATGCTGGGAGTAGGATTCCAGCGTAGAGACAACACATTGAATCAGCTGGCCTCTAAACATTTACCCAACTTTTGCACAGTAAATGCCATGTATTTACATTCGAACAATTATCAATTATTACACCCCCCCCCCCTAATTTCACCATAGCTGATTCCCACCTATCCCTTTATCATCAAGGCATGACAGCTACCAACCAGGAATGGTAAAGATTGTCACATACTTCTGGCCACATCTTTCCCAACTGCTACTCAAGCAATGTTTGGAGATGGCGTAACACACTTGCCCCATCTACTTGCATGACCTCGAAGACTCCTCGATTAGATAGTGTTGCTATGATTGACGTGGGAAAGCAGTATGCCATCATTACCTCAGAGAGAGCATGGCCAATCTAGACTCCTGGCTACAGATGGCTGAGGAATCGAACTCCCCATCTTGCGGGATAATATGGCCAATATTCCATTACACTATTCGGAAACACACACTGATTTGATCTAAATTCACACATTGCGATTAGTTTCTGTCTGATGTTTGTACAGTATTGTAGAGAGGCTACTAGCTTAGGAGGCTATTAGTTCTGCATTTGACCAGGTGTTACATAAAACAAGACAGAACTGCTTGAGACTCTACTTAACTAACTTTCACTATAACTCAAGACACAAGGACAGTGCGGTACCAACCAGTACAAAGATCTAGTGGGAATGGAGTGTTAAAAAGACTCAATAATACTCAATAATACTCAATGTCATAACATGAAACATGTTGTTTGGCATAAATATCACAGGTCAATATGGTGCATCATTGTACCATTGCTCACTGCTCCATTGTAAGGTTTAATTATCTCACTAAGCTTTTAGTTTGTGGGAGCCTTGATTAGCTACACCCACTTTTAAGCAAAAGAGTTTATTTTATTACCATAAAGTATTTTGCACCCAAACAGGTTGGTGTAACTTTGATATTGACAGAGTATTCATCAAATATTTTTTTGTAGTTCATAATGTAAGGTATTGGAATTTACCAAACATAATTTTTTTCCCATATCCATAATATTGCTTCATCTTTCATTTTTTCTGGTGTTTATACAAAATATGACCTGCAAAGTTCTGGCTAATATTATTCGATCTGCTCATACAATTTACATTGAATTCCTATACATTCTTATATCTACCTATGCCTTTATATATTACACGTTTGACATTATGACATTTATTATCTTACATAATATTGCTTCCTCTTTCCTCGCAGAACTTCTCTATTCTACCACATCTGTAGGTATACTGTATGAACTGTCAGCACACTCATTTTCTCCAGATGAATGTTTATTTTGTACATGTCAAACACACAATATTACGTCTTTAACACTGTGTCTTTGATTTCAGATGACGCCGATGTTAATGGATGGAGGACTCACAAGCAGTTAAGCAGGAAACGACAGCGAGCTTTGAGGAGGAAAGTGCACCAAGTCAATGGACACAAGTTCATGGCCACTTTCCTACGACAACCTACATTTTGCTGCCACTGCAAAAATTTTATATGGTGATACTATGACACACACACACACACACACACACACAAAAAAAAAAAAAAGATTAACGCCAAAATGACATATTGACAAATCTAATAAAACACGGCCTATGAGTGACAAATTTCAGGAAATAGCATAGCCAGTAATAAATACATGGTGAGCATGAGGTCTTTCCATGATTTCTAACATATATTTGACAAAAGGTATGCTAGTTATAGTCATAAACATATGGTTTACTTAAGCAATATCACCTGAGAGGGAGTGCTGGTGTACCCGAATTTCAACAAGGCTGTCATGTGGTCGTAGATACTGTCCATCACCATAGCAAACAAGAAGGAGCTCAGAGCCGATCCTTGATGCAGACCCACCTCCATCTTGAACTCTTCTGTCACGCTTACAGCACATCTCACCACTGTCTTACAGCTTTCATACATGTCCTGCACCACTCTAACATACTTCTTCCTCTCCAGACTTCCTCAAACAATACCATAGCTCCTCTCTCTGCACCCTGCCATACGCTTTCTCTAAATCTACAAAGACACAATGCAGCTTCCTATTACCTTCTTGGTACTTCTCCATCGCATTCTCAAAGCAAATACTGCATCTGTTGTACTTTTTCTAGGCATGCTACACATCCTTCCCCTCCCTATCTCTTCGCCTGACAACCCAGAGCCTGTCTCAACTCCTCCCTGAAAACTGCACAACATTCTTCCTTTTTCAACTTCCACCACTTTGTCTTCTGCTCTGCCTTTGTCCTCATCCCCTTTCTCACCACCAGGGTCATTTTACACACCACCACCCTGTGTTGTCTGGCTCCGCTCTCCCCTACCAATACTTTGCAGTCACTGATCTTCTGTAGATTAAACATCGACAAAGAATGTAGTCCACCTAGTGCTCCTGCCTCCGCTCTTATACAGTATGTCACCCTATGTTCCTGTCTCTTCTGGAAGAAAGTATTCACTACTGCCATTTCCATCCTCTTTGCAAAGTCCACCACCATCTACCCTTCTACGTTCCTGTCCTGAAGACACATCCTGCCCATCACATTCTCATCAACTCTGTTCCCTTTTCATGTTCATACATGTTCATAAAAATCCGCACCAATCACCACTCTCTCACCTCTGGGGATGCTCTGCATTACTTCATCTAACTCACTCCAGAATTTCTTCTTCTCTTCTAACTCATATACTACCTGTGGGGCATAACCACTAACAACATTGCACATCAACCTATCTGATACTCTTTTTATCTCCAGAACATTCCTTACAAACTCCTCTTTCAAGATAACTCATCCTTTTCCTGTCCACCCCATGGTAAAAACAACTTGAACTCTGCTCCTAAGCTTCTAGCCTTGCTACCTTTCCACCAGGCCTCCTGGACACACAGTATATCCGCCTTCCTTCTCTGCATCATGTCAACCAACTCTCTTACATTCCCTGTCATAGTCCCAACAATCAAAGTTCCTACTGTCACTCCTAAACTCTTGCCTTTCCTCTTCTCTCTCTGCCTATGAACACACCTTCCACCTCTCCTCCTTCGACTAACAGTTGCCCAATTTCCACCAGCACCCTGTAGGTCAACAGCACCGGTGGCAGTCGTTGTTAACCCGGGCCACGACCGATCCGGTATGAAAGTCCTGTTCATGATTCGCATCATTTGATTTGGCAAATGTTTTACGTCGGATTGCCCTACCTGCCACAACCCTCTGCATTTATCCAGACTTGGGACTGGCACAAGAAGACACCGGGTTGTGCCCCTCTGTGGTTGCATTCTTTAGATGATACGTATTGAGTGCATATGTACGTGCTTTAGAGTAAGCGTGTACAATCCCTTGTTTCACACACCAAGTAGTACCGTTTTTCAAGGGATAGAGAGGGATTCAGGCTTGTGTTACAAGCTAGTTAGCTTTGGAGCTTGTATTAGCCATGAACAAAACATCACTGGCAGGGCAGAGGCAATCTGGCACAATTTAGAAGAAATGAATAAGTAGACAGTGTTGTTAAGATGACATAACATTATTAGATGTGTTTTCTTGCTGAACATGCTGGTTTTGACAGGCAGCTGCTTTCCCCTCTTTCCAGTACTGCAGACCATACTGACTGCACCTATGCTGACATGTGACACAGAGTGATGCTGTACATATAGTTAAATGTCCCAGTGCTGTTATGCTCCATCATCACCAATCAGATGACTGGCTCACAACTAACCGAACCTAAAAAAAAAAGAGAACCTGTTTCTCTCTGTGTGTTTTTATTATTATTAATAAACTATACTAATAATGGATAAGGCCTACTTTTTCTTTCAAAACCTTAATTCAAAGCCTTAATTATTCATGGAATTAAAATACTACTTTGATATTCTGGTCCTTATTTACACTATTGATTCATTCAATTCCTGCACCTTCTACCACAGCCCCAAAAGTGTTTTACTGGATTCGGATCCAGTGACTATTAAAGTTGAAGAACACTGAACGCATTGTCTTGTTCATTAACCCAGTTTGGGACATAACCCAGTTTGCATTATGGTGCATTATTACGCAGGAATTATATCTTAGAAGATTATAAATTATTGCCAGGAAGAGATGCACATAATCAGTGATGACTGGTTGGGATTTAAAGGCTTAACGTGTGCCAAAAAAAACATTCCTCATACCATTACTTCACTGTTCATTAGCAATGACTTTGATACAAGCAGGTTCTGTCAATGGAGTCATGCAAAATTCTGACCCTATGATCAAACCAGACTATATTTTTCCAGTATTCATTTGTGCAGTTTTGGTGAACCTGAGTTCACTGAGGCAATAGCTTTTTTTTCTTGGCTGACAAATTAAAGCCCTATGTGGAGATCTGCTGTTGTAACCCATCTGACTTAAGGTGTGACATACTGTATCTGGCTGTTCTCTGTTGACCTTTCTTTCCATCCATGAAACTGTTGCTCACTGAATGATTTTTCGGTATTGCACAATTTTAAAGAATAAACTCTGGAGACTGTCGTGTGTAAAAATCCCAAAATGTCAGCAATTACAGAAATACTCAAACCATTCCTTCTGTTTCTACATTACTGAAATTAAATATTTCCTATTCTGATGTGAAAATTGCTTGAAGCTCCTGACACACATCTGCAGGATTGAATTTATTGCCCTGCTGGTACATAATTGGCTAGTTATATCATTGAATGAATGTGCAGGTGTATAGTTGTTCCTACTAAAGTGCTCAGTGAATGTAATTTGGTTGTTAGTTGAGAAATTCAGTACTGAAGGCAAATTCACAAAAGAAAATCAGTAAATGTACTTTAACGGTTATAATTTGCAAGAATCATGTTTATAAATCTACATGTAAACAAATATGGCAATGACAGTGAAAATGTACTCATGTACTCAAGGACAGTGTACTCATTACCTTCTACATTCTCTGCAACTTGTGTTTGGCTGTAAATTTAAACACCAGTCTTGTAATTTAGACAGTGATTTAAAACCATAATCTGGCTAAACATCAAACATCCTGAATGTTTATCTGTTATCTCTCTCTAGGGGCGTTTTCGGGAAGCAGGGTTACCAGTGTCAAGGTAAACATCTTTAGAATTGTTAAAATACCTTACTTACCATCTTGATCTTGAGTTGAAGTACAGGATCATCACTGGGAAACATTGTCATTATACTCTGTATTTATAACACTTGTTTATTATTGTTTCAATATGTCAGTTTGTACCTGTGTGGTCCATAAGAAATGCCACCATCTGGTTGTCACTGAGTGTCCAAAGATGAAAAAAAATGAAAACGAGGTATGGTCATTTTGTTTCTGTAATTTTATCTGTATAATAAATACAGTATATGTAAAATACGTCTGACATTCCAAATATGTTCTTTCTTGCAGGGTACAAGTCAAGGTTTTAGCATTAACTTACCTCATCGATTTCATATACACAATTATAAAGTGCCCACTTACTGTAACCACTGTGGATCACTCCTGTATGGTCTGGTGAAACAGGGTCTTCAATGCAAAGGTAACAACCAAATGTCAAAGACTGTGTTCAAATTCAATAACACTGTATTTGAAAGGTAACCAAATAGGGCCTTTATAACACATTCAGACCCACTGTTTAAATATGAATTAGGTCATATGTGAAGTTTTGGGTGAGGTTTTTGTCATGTTTTATGTATAGTTGTCATTATATGAAAGAAAGAAGAATTCATGATAAGGAGCAACGTATACAGTATTAGCCAGTCCATCTATTGGCAGGTTTTTAAGAGATGGGAGAAAACATGAAAATACTTGATAGTAGAAGCTCAGTTGATAAGATGTTGGACTTCTGATTGTTGTGAGCACAAATCCACAAAGCTGCACTCTGGATAAGGGCATCTGTCAAAATCCATAAATGTAAATTCATCAGGCCACAGACCATGGAGTTTTGAGGTGATGCTACTCGTTGGGCCTCTTTGAAACAAACTCCCATCTGCCCTCTACCTCAAACCCCCATGCTTTCTAAAATGTTTATGCAATGTATTAACTAACATAATTAAAAACTAGCATTGTTTCTAAACCATTTGTAAATTCTGTTCAGGTTGTAAGATGAACGTGCACATTCGTTGCGAAAAAAATGTTGCTCCCAGTTGTGGGGTGAACAGTGCAGAGCTGGCCAGCAAGTTGGCAGAGATTGGCTTGGAGGCGGGGAGACTCAGCAAACGCCAGTCTAAGGTATAGCATCAGCGGTATTGTGAAAACATCAGCCACCAGTAGACCATGAAACCAAGTAAAGTAAGTCCATGTGTGTTTATTTGCCTTTTCCACAGATAAGCTCATCCTCAGGGAAGTCTTCAAGGTCTAGTGTTCAAAGTCTAGGGCAGTCTGATATGACTATGGAGGAGAGTATGAAGGTGGGGCTTGAGGATTTTACATTCCTACAGGTCCTGGGAAAAGGCAGCTTTGGCAAGGTGAGATGCATTAAACGTTATACACATAAGATTACATATACTTTTATTTAACAGATCAGCAAATAGAATTTTTGGGGGAAAAAGATTTATCCTACAACCAAAGTTTAAGAATGTTGTTCCAAGAAATATTCAGAAATATTGTTTCAAGCCTGATTTTTATAAGGTATATGATATCTCTCAGATTTATAACATGTACATCAAGAGACATGTCAGGCATAATGTTAGAACTAATGTAAGATGTTACACTTGAGAGAATCTGTAATATCAGGTTACTTGGAGGAGGTTTAAGGCATTTATTGTAAGGCTACATACCTAGACACAACACTACTTATCCAAGCTTACTGTGTAAATGCTAAAGACAGTACTGTGCAAAAGTCTTAGGTGCCCATGCTTTTGGTACGTACTTTGTTATTGATTTTTTAAAGCAAGTTATGAATTTATTATTGAGTCAATACAAAAACATTTCTGACAAAAGTAAAAGTTACAGAAGAATATTTGTATGCCAACATATTATAGACTTTTTTAGACAAAAAAACAAAATGAAAGCTGCTGGGAGTCCTCAGAGAACTGTACGTGGTTTTGCAGGATGCTCAGTAAAATTTATCACGTAGATAATGTCCTTATAAAATGGCTCAAATTATACCTGACAAAACAGGCCTCATGCCAAATATTGACCAAATATTGATTCTGTTTATGGATTACTGATTATCCTATCTGTCTGTTGTGCCAGATTTTGCCACAGCATCACGCACAACTGGCTGGACATAATGTGACGAATCTCTAGCAGTATTTTTATTTGCCTGAAGCTAAACCTTAATGAAATCAAAAAGCCAAGACGAGGTGAAGTTCTGAGCAGATGCATGCCACATTAGAAACCGCAAGTTTTGACAGCATATTGAACAGTTATGTGCCAGATTTAATTATCTACGCCTTTAATAAGCTGTTTGCACAATGTAAACAAACACCTGGACCAATAGAAATTAATTAGAAATTCAAAGCTAAATGATTTCCTGGGAATAGTTATTATTTTCACCACTAAAATAACAGCGTCTGAATGAACGGCCTGGAGTCATTTTAAGACAAAACTGAATCTTTATCCGATCTGCTTATTCAAGACAGACAAACATGTACGTGGGCTTAAACCTGAAATAATAATATCACTGATTACATTAAAGCTGATCAGCTTATTATTAACATTTTAATTATTTCTACAAACCGTGAATAACAGATACTTCCGCTACTACGTACTATACTTATAGAATACAGTGTACATCACTTTATTCTGGAGAAAATATCATGATCATTAATTAACAATTAATAATTCTTATTCATATATTGGCCAATAACCAGTGGTGGCTGGTGGTTTTTCGAAATTAGGGAAGCACAGGTGTCTATACACTGACGTACATATCTGTGTGTGTGTGTGCGTGTGTGTGTGTGTTTGTGTGTGTGCGTGTGTGTGTGTGTGCGTGTGTTTTATCTCGTTTCATTTATATTACTTCTTCTGATAAGAGCTTTTTATGCTTTTGGAAAATCAGGTCAATAAAATTAGTTAGCAAAATCCAGTTAGTTAATTTTAACTGAAAATGTACTGACAGTTATAATATACATAATAGACCTATACATTATCTAAAAATCACTGAATATAAGGAAACAAACATAACCTTATTCTTATTGTTCATTTACTAAACATACATTTTTCAATAATGAAATCACATGCCAAATTAGTGGAGCAAAATATTATGGATTTTGGTTACTGACTAATTACTGCAAACAGATATTTGAGATGTGGGTCAAGTTCATTAATGTTTTAATGACTTGGAGTTTTGTTATAATGTTGTCCCCCTTTGTTGTGTTCCATAAATGCAAAGAGCACACCTTGCAACAAACAAACATATTCATATATGTTCAAAATTCACCCCCAGAAATCAAGGCAGGGCACAAAATGTTCAAAAAGCGTTAATTTCGTATTTCTATTTTTATTATGTGTGTGTGCACATGTGAACAGGTGATGCTGGCCCGAATGAACGGTGATGAACAAGTGTATGCTGTGAAGATGCTGAAGAAAGACGTCATACTCCAAGACGATGACGTCGAGTCCACCATGATCGAGAAGCGAGTGTTGGCTCTAGCCCACAATCACCCGTACCTCACACATCTGTACTATTGTTTCCAGACTACCGTAAGTGCCTAAAGCAAGCAAATGTCAAAAACACATCCAGCACAACAGTGTGAGAATTTCCCCACACCGATGCATCATATTTGGTTTGACAATTACAGTAACTGTCTAATTAAAGTGAGTGTGAATGGAAAATGTAGAAGTCTGTAACCTCTGTTTAAACCCTTTGTCTTGCATGCATGCATGCTGTGATCACTAACAAAGTCACAAAGTGACCACAGTATTTGCAGTGGTTGAAAGAGTACAAAACATTCTGCCCCATTTAAAAGTACAATTACTATAGTATGCGTTTAAATAAAATTAATCGGGTCAGTAAAATGAATTATGAAAAATGCAGTAGAAATTAATAGTAAAAGTAAGAGCATTTGTGCACACATATAATGTGGTTAGATCTCACAGGATTGCAGATGAACAGCTGTGTGACCATAAGGAAACCAAGAAAACCACGTTAGTGATATATGGCTACACTTTGCATGAATATATAAGCTTGAACTTTAGAGCAATGGAAGAAAGGTTGTGTGGTCTAATGAGCTCAGACTGACCCTGTTCTAGAGCGATGGGTGCATCAGTGTAAGAAAGGAAGCACATGAAGCGATGCACCCTTATGCATAGTGGCCACATTACACGCCTCTGGAAGCAGTGTTATAATCTGGGGTTGCTTGCAGTCAGTTAGCTGATGACCTGAACCAACCAAATGACCAGGCATATTCGAATGGACCAGGCATATTCCATTAACAGTGCTGAGATTCATTGGCCGCAAATTGTGTACAAGCGGCTCTGAGAGCATGAGGAATGATTTTAAAACATTGCATAAGATTGTCAAAATAATGGCATGGCAAATGCAAGCTGGAAAGGAGTGTACGTTCACTTTTTGATTTTGGTGGAAGCTTCATCAGACATGTGCTTGGACTTTGGGGTGTCTGCATAACTACACTCACATAGGTAGGCAACATTTTTGTCTTAATTAAGTACCATTTCACCAAAGCATAATTTGTCATGATACTGAAGCACATCGAGTCTAGGCTCTCTTGTAAATACGGTATATTCTGGTTGCATAACACTAGGGAATTCCTGTAAACAAAGATAGTTCCTTACTGGCAGTGACTTCTATACTGGTAATAGCAGCAATTCTGCATCACATACAGTACATGAGAGAATTGTTTTATAATGAACGGAATGTGCTCGGAGGTGTTCCGCATACTGAAAAATGAACAACCATGTCTAGTCAGCAGATGGCAGCACATTATACATTTTCAGTGCAAGCTGGTGTAAGATTCCTCTCTTCTTGGTAAACAGCATGTGACACACTGCATACCAGACATAGATAGGCTAAGCATGCCTGTTCTAGACTGTGCAACTAATGAGGAAGATAAAGGTCATAAACACTGATATCATCTCTGTAAGGATATTGTCATCGAGCTATTAAACCACACTAAAACAAGAAGACAGAGAAGTACCACAAAGTCATTATCATAAAAAGCCCTTTAACTTTGTTCCAGTACTGAAAAAATAAGGAAATACAGTATTTTCAGCACATACAAAGACCAAATATTCTTTAGTATATAGCTGGCCAAAAAAAAAAGTCACATACTCTAATATTAAATTGGATCATCTTTCACTTTGATTATTACTATGGCATCATCTAGATAAGCTTATGCAATGTCACATCATTTATTTATGATGGGAGCACCATGTAAAGTCTTCTCCAGCACATCCCAAAGATTCTAGATGGGGTTATGGTCTGGAATATGTGGTGGCTCTGGATCCATATGTGGAAATCATGTCTCGTTCGAACCTCCCTGAACCTCTTTTTCACAATTTGAATCATCAGGTTAAGTAGTAAGCTGGGTTAGGTTTTAATAATGCGTTGGACAGTTCTTAACCGAATTTTAATAAAAAAAATTATTTTGACCATGCTAAAAGAAACATCTTTGTCATCACCACAGGATGGGTCTTCTGACATGGTTGGTTAAAAAATGAAAAGTGCATCAGTTAAGGTTAAAAAACCCTGTTGCCAGCTGAAACGGGCAGTATAAGGTTGTTAGTATTTGCTTAGTTAAATCCAAGTTGTGAAATTTTTTGTCCGGACAGTATGTGTTTTAAAGAATTATTCCCTCCATGATTATTATTGGCTCAATAAATGTTCCTGTGTCACTCTCCCTATTTGCCAGGACCGTTTGTTCTTTGTTATGGAGTTTGTGAATGGTGGTGACCTCATGTTTCACATCCAGAAGTCTCGACGGTTTGACGAGGCCCGAGCACGGTTCTATGCTGCTCAGATCACCTCTGCTCTTATGTTCCTCCATTCCAGAGGCATCATATACAGGTCGGATACTGATTCTTCATAACTTTCACCTTTATTTTCCAGATGGGTTGAGTGTGCGTATCTGAAATTTCTGAAATATAGCTTATAGCTTGGATATAAAATGTACATAATAAATGAATAAATGAATGGCTGAATAAATAAATAAATAAATAAATAAATAAGGAAACACTGAAATTTGCTTAGTACATCACGAGTTATTCATTTACAGGTGAAGCTTTGTCATTTGCCCTGCTTGTTTGTTTAAGCATGGTTATGTTTGTACCTGTCTCTAACAAATTTTACTGGCACAGACACACCCCAACTGATGTTTCAGACATAGCCATGTAAACTACACGCCTTTCTTACCTCTTCCATGTGACTTGCTCCATCGTGAACGTGCTTAGCTTCTACTCGTCCACATTGAAAGACCACAACAATACAGGCCCGAGCAGACGACAGTCCATAGTCTCTAGATTTTTTGCAAAGGCCCCTGCTCTTTCAACATCGTTAGCTTGACCTTTTCATTGGAATGTTTTTATTACAATACATTAACAGCCAGCCCACTGCACTCGCATTTCCTAGGGCAATTTAGAGTAGCAAGTACATTATATTCAGAGTAGCCAGTACTACTCCCACATTTTTAAGAGGCTGTTAGGAAACCAGAGAACCCAGGGGATACCAAGACAAAAGCAGTAACCTAATCTCATGATCAGACAGGGGAGCTTAGAGCTGTGGCAAAACATGTGACCAAACCCGAGAGTTTTAAATGCAAATGATTAAAAAAAAAAAAAAAGCTTTTTTATTATCCAATGTAATATATTATTTTATGTCCCGTCTCTGTCCTTTAATTTCTCTTCTCGCTCAGTGTCTTTTAACATCTACACACATCATAATTTCAGGCTGACATTATGATTCTGAAAGGTAACAACAACAAGTTAACAAGTTGTAACAAGTAACAAGTAGACTACTCTATCTTTACTAAATAACGTAATAACTTAGCAATGCTGCCTTAGGGTTCTTTTTAAATACATGACGCAGTATGTATTTAAAAAGAACCCCATTATTATCAGTAAAAACATATTCTTTAGACAGCTCACCTGTAACCTTGTCACCATGGCAACTATAACACTATGAACTTATAAAAATAATAATTGAGGTATAGAAATTTTAACGGAACATTTTAGGCTGATGATTATAGTATAGTAGAGTCATGATTATTGAGATAATTATAGTGGGGTATGAACTCCTCCATAGAGGGCGGGTTGGTCTAAGCCCCGGCTTTTACTAGAAACGTTAATGCGCCGAATGTTTTTGCAGTTTTGCAATACTAATGATGTTTTGTATGACAATTGATCTTTATAGTATTCAGTTATTATTTATATTATTAAAACACACTACAAACAATGAAACTGTGTGAATCTTGTTGCAGTTACTGAGAATTACTCTTGTTCGTTCAACTTTCAACTCAGTTCAAAAATGGAAGCAGGGAGGAAGCAGGAAATGCAATGCAGTTGGCTCGGTCTGCCACGCTGCATTGTGAAGTTACTTTTCTGGGGAGGTACACATCAGAGTACAGCATAGGGTGCACAGCAGCTAGGCATTAGCTTCCATCGCGTTATTATTACACCTAGTGGTTACAAACAGAAACTGCAACAAATCATTTTATAGAACTTTCAACCAGTCCATAAAACCAGGTAACAAGATTGTTGTGAAAGATCATTATTTGTGAACATCAGTGTTTCAGTAGTGCTTTGGTAATGCCTTTCTTGTACAAGATGAAAAACCTGGTTTAGACCAGACAGCACTCTGAGGAGGCACTTTAGATGTGTTTAATCTGCTTTGCCCTTCGGATCATTTGGATCATTCTGCATGACTGCTTGAGTTGTAGATAACGTAGTCTACCTATTTCCTGTCATTCATCCGTTACTGAATGTATGTGACGCAGCAGTGCAGCCGCAAATTGTTATGCTGTACAACTGAGTCGAACTTATCCGTTCTGTTATTGTTGTTTTTTCTTCAAAGCATATTTCTGCGCACAATCTGTCTGCATATCTCACCTGTCTACAGATGATCCAGTAGTGCTGTAGAATATACAGGTGTTTTTAGTAAATATGATGTGTGCTGTAATTTGTGGTTTAGTCTATGTCAGCCAGCAATGAACTCCATTCATGATCAGCTTTTGTTTTCCCTATAGTATACTCAGGATTAATGCCAAATGCAAAGAAAATATGTAAATTGTCAGAGAACACTTTAGGAGTGGTCTACAAGTCTTGTGACACTTTAGTCTACAAGTTAATCATCCTTATAGTTACCTTTTTTTCTTTCCTTTTTTAACGGTAATAGACTAAACATGAAATGACTAGTCAGATGATTCCAGATAATGATGAATGCTATTACTAAGAGTAAAAGTGATGCTTTCACTCAGGAAATTCCCCATATTAAACTATTATACTGTAACTTTCTAAATATTTTGTTATTTGTACTAATGTTAGATCTCCTGTTAAACTTTTCTTTAAGAAACTATTTTATATAATAAAGCTTCTTTATTGCCTTTGGTTTTTGTGTTGCTTCTTAAAAAGGATACACGTACTCTTCCTGCTGTCACTAACCCCTGCTCCCTCCTCTGCACCACAAGACCGGCAGGAAATGAGTCACTTTCTAGGGCTATTGCATCATAATCATGCTCTTGAAGTTGAAGTTAATATTTGTTTTTGATTTTTTTTTTCCTATTACAGCATAATATTTCCTTGTTTAAACATTAATACAGTATTTTAAAACTAATAATCATTGCTTTTATCCTTGTTAAATATGACCATTCCATCTTGCTAACCAATGATCTTGGATTGGGATTGGACCATACTTTAATCCAGTGGTAATCAGTCTGTAATCTACTCTCAGGAAAAGGACTAAACCTGGAACCTGGTGCTTGCTTTGTTCAGAGCTTGCTTTAAGAGTTTTAGAGTTTTCTTTGGATGACAAAGCAGAATGCACTTAAAGAGATATCCAAATATAGTGACGTTATGTATAATTGAACAGGGATATTATAATGCTTATATTACGTACTGTATGCTTATATTACATACTGATTCTTCCATGTAACAAAAAAAGTTATCCCTCCATTAAATCACTGGAATGTAAGTCTGTTTCAATGTTATTTCAGTGTATTACTTGCAATGAGAGATCATACACAGAGATATACTATATTAAAGGATGTCAGATAACACTTTTGCAAACTGGAATTACTTGGCATTATTGGATAAGGTATTGGTAGGGCACTGGTTTATTTGATGGCTAGATAACTGAAAAAAAAAAATTTTAATCATTGCTGTTTTAAATGAGACCTGTCCTTGTCTTTTTCCCTCCGGTTTGTGGTTAATGCTGGAAATAGTTACTTTACCAGACAGCATTGCAATGCCAGCAGTCCACCACTGTAGACGTGAGAAACTACACGGTTTTGGCCTTCATGGCATTTTGTAGCTTTCCACATTTTTTTTTCCCATCTGCTGAGCTGGCTGTCTCTTAATCCTGACTTCAGTCACAAACTTGTCTGGGGGATCAACGTAGGGTACACTTATCTAGGTGCAACTGTGCTAGAACATTATTCTGTTACTATTCATGAATATCCTTGAATCTCTGATTTTCAATCTTTGTTTAGTCATTCTGTCATCGGAATGATATTTTGTGTTCATGTGCCCCTCCTTTGTAAGCATTCCAATTTCTGTTTTCTATTCTGTCTATATTGCGGAAATATGTGTAGAACTCAAACACATACAGTCAGTTTGCAAACAGGAAGTGAATCATTCTTGCACATCTATTGCTTTATAATCTTATGAGTGCAGTTAAGGTATATTTTAAAGAAGATGGGTTTATATTCGGTACAGTATAACCCAGTACAATTCTTTTCTCTACATATTCAATAGTCACAGAATCATCATTGATACAACAGTGGCAGCTTGGCAGTATTGGAGCTTGAACAGTATTAGAACCACCACTGCCCTATATTCCCTGCACACTTAGTATGGAGAACATCATAATGCATTCCTTTGGACAAAAATAAGATAAGGATCAGTAGCAATCCTGTTTGCACTTGCACATCAAAGTGTTATAGCTCCAATGCCTGGAACAAGGACTTCAATAATCCTTTATGGTTTATGCAATTACCTAGCAGTAACTCAGGCTAATCCTTATTATTATTCATATGTCTGTAAATATTATGCAGTAAAACTTCTGTATATATACTGGTGTAGGGACCTGAAGCTGGACAACATACTACTGGACAAAGATGGGCACTGTAAGCTGGCAGACTTCGGTATGTGCAAGGAAGGGGTGGCGGACGGAGGCCTGACTTCTACCTTCTGTGGAACACCAGACTACATTGCGCCAGAAGTAAATATTTATTAGAAGTGATGATAATCTCCTGTGTGTTTACATATCCGCATACACATAGCTTGTAATGGATGTGCAGTTTTGCATATTGACTTCTGAATCCTGGTGTGTGTGTGTGTGTGTGTGTGTGTGTGTGTGTGTGTGTGTGTGTGTGTGTGTGTGTGTGTGTGTGGGTTTTTTTTTTTTTTTTTTAACTCTTAGATCATCCTAGAGGAACCGTATGGTGTGTCTGTGGACTGGTGGGCTATGGGAATCCTACTGTTCGAGATGCTGTGTGGACATGCACCGTTTGAGGCAGAGACAGAGGATGAGTTGTTTGAGTCAATCCTCAGGGATGAGGTGATTTATTCATCTTGGCTTAGCAACGAGGCTGAGCACATCCTCAGAGGGGTAAGTTAAACTCCTACTGTGAATGTAAGGTCAATATGCTTAAGATTTAGTCAGACCATTTTTAGTCATGTTGGATGTGGCGCCTGTAAATGAGTGGAAAAAATAATGATAATGTAGAACTAGCAGCATCCAGTCTGTCAAGACAAGCAAGTGTTTCAACTTGCCAGTAAGCGTGGGTGAATGTGTTGTGGGGTGTGGAGGTCTGAATTCATCTCAAAAACAACCAATTATTAATCATTTCATCTTTGTGTCACTTATCAGTCTACATGAATCACTACATTACATCTTTATCTAATGACTTGTTTTACTTTTACTTCCAGTGTGCTTCTACTTTTGAAATACTGTACAAATGAAACAATGCAGAAACCCCCTTCTTTAAATCTGGCAGTTGATGTTATGAATAATAGGACAGTCCTCTATTCTGTTCCAAACTGAACTTGGTTTTGCGTGTGTGAATGTGTGTGTGAATGCTGTCACAGTGGACTGGCATCACAGTTTCTGGTCTCTAAATCCACCACAACCCTGTCCACTGTTAGATTTTCAGTACTGATACAAGCAATCTACTGTACAAATGCTGTACTGTATGAATGTTAAATAGGAAGAAATCGTAAATTGCTTTGTGTAAAAGCATGTGATCAATGAGCAATTTTTTTGATGTCATTGTATGAAGCTTTTTTAGGAAGCCTGAGGTAATGTACAATGGAGCCTTAAACAACTAGTACAATACTTTGCTTTGCATTCTTTTCTAATTCAATACAACAATTTGCAATATGAATTACATTATTGGCAACAACTTGTCTTGTTTGATTCAGTGCAGAATCATGAATATTAAATATTCTCAGACATTTAGACTCCACCTCATGTATCGTACTACAGTTCTGAGGACACTGGACAGCTGCTGGAGAAGATTGATTTACATAACCTCTTATATAAGCTCAACATCCTGACGTTGTAAAGATTAACACCAACACTGCACCATGAAGGCCGGTATCTGGTGGAGAAAATGGGCACAAGGTCAAAGTCAAAGACCTTGCAGCTCAATATTTCTATTAACAGAACAATTCTATTCCATGATATTGACTACGTTAATATGGGGCCATGAGTTAGAGGAAATAGCCGCAATTGGTAGTTAAGAACTTTGTTTTAAGCCAGTTATATGATTAGTTGCTCGGAGACCATGATTCCATAAGAGTTATGGCCGTATGGGTTTGATCTAGATCAAATAAAGACCCTTGGTCAGGGTGAGTTTAATCTATAGTAATTTAATCGTATTCCACTTTAGTAAGGGTTAAAAAAAAACTGTGCCTGCATGGATGCATGGATTATCCCCTGCAGCATGATACTGTATCTCTCTGGTGAGAAAATTAGAGGGTAGGTTCAATCCACACAATGTTTCCTTTTGCATTTTGTTTCTGTTTAAATCCTCGAGCAGTTTTTGTTGGCCAGACATTTTATTTATTGGGCTTCAACCTAGAACTGTCTGCATTCTGTTAATTAATAAGAAATAATAGAGCCTGAGTTGTGGCTTGGAACACATGTAATATTCTAATGACTTGTTTCTGCAGTTAAATGCTCTAGTAGGGGGAAACACAAGCTATCCCAGCAACAGAGTAAACAGTAATTTTCCTGGGTGGTGCAATGTCTTTGATTCAGTTGCGTCCGTAATCCTGTATGAAACCAGTTGCGCAAGGCTTCCTCTTTGATTTAGGGCTGGGAAGGAGGCAGTCTCTTTATTGTCCTTCTGTGTGTAATAACATGTCTTGTTTCTAAACGTTTGGGCCAGTGCAAAGGTTAAGAGTTTGACCTTAGCTGACCTTTTAGGAAATAGTTCATCCCTTTTATCTGCCACTGTGGCTTACCGAAGCACACTGAGCCTCCAAACATAAACTGAAGTCGGAATAGATTGCAGAATTTACTAACAACTACATACTGTATTGGTCTCCTCCAGTTCCTAACCAGAGATGCTTCACGTCGACTAGGCTGTGTAAAGCGGGACGGAGGGGAAAGGGCGATCACTGCTCACCCTTTTTTTAGCGACTTGGACTGGGAGAAGCTGCTGAAGCGCGAGTTGGAGTCCCCCTTCAAACCTCGAATAGTAAGTGAAGCCAGCCAGCACAATTACACCTCTTTAATTACATCACCAGGATTACTATTTACAGCTATGCTACACCATAACATTTTTAAGTGTTAATGGTGACAGGAGTATGCTTTATGCAGCCGACTGGACTAAAATAGTTCACTGCTCTATTTATAACCCCTGCCCTGTTTTTTGCCATGTGCTGTGCAGAAATCTTCGGAGGACGTGAACAATTTTGATCCTGACTTCACCCAGGAAGAACCCACCCTCACCCCCATAGAAGAAGCACTGATCCCAGTCAACCAGGATGACTTTAAAAACTTCTCATACACAGCTCCTGACCATCTGCACGTTTGACACACAAATATGTATATAGTACTAATTTATACTTAGCGTCATACAGTACATGAACTATCTTCACACATGGTGAAACATTAGTCCTACAAACACCGCATGTGTTTATTGGCATCTGACAGTGCAAATTTGTACCTAGTTTGATTTACTTTGCTGTACAAACACACCAGAACACATATTGCATATTTACATCCATCCTGTTCCTTTAGAACCACGATTTTGTGTTCCCTCTGCTTTAACACATGGAATCAAATTGTAAAATAATATTCAGTGCAGAGTTCCCTAGAGGAGGATTACGAAATGCTGGTTTAGCATTCTTCTTGTTGGAACAAGCCATCTGTCAGAGGACTAGCTAAAGAGTTTAACTATGATGAAGTGTTTTAGAGAAAATAAATAAATAATCAAAGACATTGCTTGGAAACGGATTATGCACCAAAACATAGCTCTCTATGAGTCTATATAATATCTTTTTTAAATTGCAGTGAATCCTATGCATGTGTGTGTGTGTGTGTGTGTGTTCATGCTTATGTTGCATGTCTGTTCAGCCTTCAACATGCACTGTGAGTCTGGATTTAAGGTGGATTTAATTCATACACACTTTTAATGAAATTGAGTTTCATGCAGATGTCTTAGAAACACTGGACTGGTAAACAGCAGAATGGATACACTTCCTTATTATGAGTCACGATCTTAGCACTGTACACTATATCTTAACTGGAAAAAGACTGCTTGTTATAACTTGACTGACAATCTTGGATGTCTTATGTATACTGATCTGATAAGCCATATCAAGTGCTCTTAGTGTAAACAGACTAAATAAATCATATTGCCTTTTTTTTTTACATTGCCGTTTTAATCCACTGAACACAACTTGATGGTAGTCAAGTACTTTCAGTACTCTTAACTGCGATAGGTCAAGCAGCACAGGCTCATATTGATGCCTTATGTAAAAAGTGAAACAATTAATTATTCATATTCTGAAGCTTACTGTAATTGTAGTTTTTTTTATCATCATAGCAGTCTCCCAATCAAATGTCAGGTCAGATCAGGTTGTGTTTTCCAGTTTCTTGGTAGCATGACAAGCTGTGATTTGTGTTGTATTATCTTTAAGAGTGAGAGAAAAAAGAGTGAATGCTAAGCAACAAACTTTACAGCTGCTATAATGTAAGTGATAACTGTATGAATCTAGAACATTAAAGGTAAATATTAATGGTAAAAAGTACAATATATTGTTTATTAATAAAAATTATATTGACAAACTTCATAGATGATCTAACCTGAGAGGCATAAAATCCTGTGCAGATGGAAAAATAAAAAAATTTGGAGCATGTGTAACCATTTCCAGTGTAATACCCACGTAATTCCAAGGTAATACGTCTGCAAATCATCAAAAACCACAAATGCAGCTTTAAATGTAATAATCCCACAATGTGATATTATAATTGTGAGAAGCTATCACAATTTTAAAAGCTGATAAGTTTGACATTCCCACAAATGTAAGAAATCCCTGTATTTTTATTACATTTGTGAGATTATTACATTTAAAATGACAGATTTTTTCAAAAAAGGCATTTTTTTTTTCACAGAATCTTGCTAATAACATTTTTAAACTATTTTGTTGCAGTATTTTCAAATGATTTCTTACTTGAATATTCTTAGGTATAGTACACATTATTAATACTTTCTAGGCAATTATATCAGGATCAGTCAGATAGTAAGATATGTAGGGACAAAATGATGGATCACTTAATTGCATTAAAGTCTTGATAATAGATGATTCAAGGTCTTGAAACTATATCTGGTCAGCCTGGGGGGAGGTATTGTACATTTCCAATTCTGGAATTTGAAGGAGCAGTCATGTGACATGTTATTTACTGTACATGGTGTTGATGTTGTTTCAGCTGTTCCGGTTAATGGAACTGTAAAGTTGAAGCAGCCTGACCATCCCCGCTTCCGACGTCCTTAAAATATGGTGGCAGGAAGCAGCAGCTCTTACTTCCTACAAACTGCAGCCCTAAATTTAGGGTTAGCTGCAGACAGCAAGGTGTCATATGTCGATAAAGTATGTTAGACACTTAGACCCATAGATCAAAGATTATTCTCATGCAGTTGCTTTCTAAAGAATTTCACACACATTTGTTGTTACTAGCTAGTTTAGGAGAATCCTTATTTACTCTTACACTGAATAACATTTCTGAGACAGTCAGGTAGGACTGGGCAATTTGGCAATATAATAATTATGTAATGAGTAATGAGTAAGTCAGGATCACAAAAAAGCAATGAGAAACTCTCAGTAGAATCCCATGATTTGTTGAATAAATGAAAAACTGATCTTCTCCTGAGGCTTAGCCAAGAAATAGTCTTGTGCTGCTTATGAAAGGAGGTTTAACCATGCGCTCAGTAGCGCTGACGTTTTCCACCGCAAGCAGCGTGACTGCCAAAAACTACTCCATTCTGGTTGAATCGAGTCTGTGTGAAAAAGTGCACTGAGTCACTGGATTGCCGAGAAGTTCACTGGGTTCTTCACAGAAGTAGGCATCAAGCAAATCGATTTTCTGAGCGGGTTTTACATATAAAAACTTTTTTTTTTCAATGAATGAGTCTTTAGAAGCACCGCAGTCTTTGTGTGTAGCTTTACTTCTTTACATAACACTGAGATATTCATAGTTCAAATGCTGGTTATTCTATATCCTGTATTGCATCCTATTTATAACCTGTGTCTGTCCTTAGGGCTTTAAAGGGACCTGGTACAGTTTGCAACATCTAGCTGAAAGGATAGGATGGTAAAGCCATGATCCTGGCAAACTGCCTAAATATGTCACCATATACAGTAGGAACTTGTAGTTTACATAATGTACGTATTATATGGATATTTATTAGCTTATGAAAAAGAAGCTTTGTTTTTAATGTAAATCTGATTGTCGGGTTGACTTTTCATCATGTCATAGACTTTGTTTTTTTATTTCCCTCTTTATTTCCCTTGTAATCCTAGCCTATATTTGCATGCCTGACAGTAACCCTATGATGTCCAAATCATCACTGATAACATTTATGGAAACTGCCTATCCTATACTAAATCAGTAGGGTTATATGGTTAGTAGCACTGGCTACCATATAATTAGCAATAAACACAGAATGTGTTTTTAAAGACAAACAAAGCCATAATCTGATCCATTTACCTATCGCCATGTGAACAGTGGGATGCGTCTTACCATGCTTTGACTAATATGAAAATGAATTCCCTATTAACTGTTGCTGGACAGTTGTTTCTGACTCAGCAGGATGCAATGAATAATGTTAGTGCCTTTAGAGGGGTCACTGGTGGAAATAAATTTATGGACAGTAAAACAAGAGCAGATACAATAAGGACTATGGTTGTGCAACTGGATTTAACGAAATCGTGATTATAACAATAAAGGTTGGATTATAAAGGATTTAAATTGCATTAGTGCCTGAGTCTGATTTTGACATGTTGTTAATATTTTTGCATTGCAAATAATTACACATTTATAGTATAGAGATTCCAGAGTGCTTAAAATGAAAGCATCATTCTTAAATTATTGTTTTGGCCTACTTTTTACTTACGTCTCCATGTAGGCACAGGTTTTCTTGTTGTGCTCTTGTCATGGGCAATGTTTTTAAATAAAAATTAATTCACAAACCATGAAAAAACTTGTACTTGCACTTTCAGTGATCAGACTTTTGATTTGATTTGATTTGTAGTTGTGTATATGCACTCATTTCCATCATATCAATTCCCTGACACTGCGGTATCATGGTATTAGATTTCCAGTTACAGAATTATTGAACAGTCTATAATAATCCTAGAAATATCAGTGTGGTAAAGTTTGTCTTTATTCAAGTAAGTCATGAGTAATTGAGTAGAATGGGACTAGTCATTTCTTCTGTACATTGTCATTCATACCACTAACATCAATGCTAGGAAAAAGTGTCTACAATAATGATTATCTCATATAGTTGCAACCAGGATTTTAAAGCCCGCAATCAGTCTGCACTACTGGTCTACCTTCTTATTTAAAGCAGATAGTTAATCCTCTACAGCCCTTGATTACTGGTTTTTAGAGTATATTGGACCAAAATAGTGTAGAAAAGAACAAGAAAGGCTGGCAAAATTGCTGAGGTTAGTGTATTTCTGCTAAGAAACGTTTTCAAAACATGTTTAAAATTAATACATGGTAAAAAGTAAAAATTGTTCAGTCAAAATTTGCGCAAAATACTGTGTCCTGTGAATGTCATTGAACTACAGTATGTGAAGGTCATGGTTTAATTTACTAGCACTATCTCATAACACTGTTGACAAATGGATCAAATGTGTTGACCTTTGTAAACAAATCTGTTCACATAACTCACTTCATCTTTCTCTCTGACGGCTCAAGCAACCTTAATGACTGATGTGCAGCATGTGAACTTCTAAGAGGACGGTATTACACAGGTGGGGCATGTTCAAAACGAAGGACATACTGGATTGGAGCAGAAACATTTGTCAAGTCAGCTTAGCACACATGGACAATCACCTTTACTGATAGATGACTTGAATGTAGATTGCCGTGACAGTCGTGACCTTGTCTAACGGACCTGCCAAGTGTCTAATATTGCCTCCTTTAGTAAAAACCTTTACCCTTATCTGCTCAGTTTAACTATAAGTATTGCTTTATATATATTCTAAGTGTATGTTAAATGAAAACACACACATACAGTATATATAAACCCCCAATTAAATTTTGAATGCACTGTATGCAATTTTTTTGACGAGAGAATAGGAACTTTAGATCATTTTCATTTTGGGAGAAAATGGTGGCTTAGGGGTTAAGACATTGGGCAGTTCATCAAATAGTGACAAGTTAAAATTACAGTCTTACCAAGTTGCCACTGATAGTTGCTTAAGCAATATCTCCAAGATTTAATTGCACAGTCATATCCTGTCTCAGTTGTGCGTTGCTTGGTATAACTCTAAAAAACTGACAGCAAGTGGAAATATTTTGAATATATTCCATTTTATCAACAATTACCTGTTATAGGATCTCAATAAATATGATAAAAAAAAACCTATTTCCCTATTATGGTTGTTTTAAATTTCAGTCATTAGATAGGCTTTTTCTGTTGCCACATAATTTTGGTAATGATAAGCATTTATTTCTAAAAAGATAATTTCTCTCTCTCTCTCTCTCTCTCTCTCTCTCTCTCCAGAGGTATATAGTATAGAGTATAGAGTATTAGAGTGGGTCAAAATTATTTTAATTAACCTTTGAAAAGACAAATACATAATTAAAGTAAATAAAGTAATCTCATTGCTTTTCAGTACACTTTGTCCATCTGTCTACAATCTTTTGTATTCTCTCATTAAAAAATGTTAATGAGTTTAGGCTGAGCTGCAGGCTATGAATGCACCGCTGTCTTCAATTCTTCTTCAGAAGTGAAAATTCGTCCTTGTAGGGCCGCTTTTAAAGGTGTAAACAGGTGAAAGTCCAATGGAGCAAGATCAGGACTATAGTGAGGATATTTTAGCACCTCAAAACAAAGTCTTGACAGTGTGGGAAGAAGTGTACGGATGTGCACTGTCATGCAAGATTACAACGCACTTGGATATTAGTCCTCTGTATTTATTCCAAAGTTTAGGCTTCAGCTCTTGAATAAGCACCTCACTGTAATGAGCACTGTTGATTGATAAACCTTTTTCCTGATAATGGTCCAACACTGGCCCTTAAGAATCCCAGAAAACTGTACACATCAATTTCCCAGGTGATGGTTGACTTTTGAACTTTTTCTTTGATCTTCTTAAAGAAGTTTTCACCTTCCTTAGATTTTCGCTTGCTGATATCCAAACGCTTATGCTCTTCCATGAGTTGTTTCGGCACTGGGTACACCCTTAGACTGCAAACAAATTAATCACACCATTATTTGGGGACATGCTGCTTTTCTTTCATGCAAATCATAAGTAGGGCATCCATTTCTGTTCTCACCATAGTTTCAAATGAACTGATGTAACACGTTCATACCTGACTGGGGACAGTAGGTTTCAACGGAAAGCGCTGATGAGACGTTTTACTATAACCAGTGTGTGTATCATTTTTGAGATAGAAATCAGTAAAATGTTTTGATGTAGCAGGATTAATAATCGATACTTGCTACATCAAAACATTTCACTAATTTCTATCTATTCTATTCTATATACTGTATACACACACACACACACACACACACACACACACACACACACACACACACACTCTTCGGGTAAAGTATAAAGATAAACCTGTACAAATTTACTGCTTTGATATATGTATTCTTATAAGAAATATTATATTTAACGATTTTGACTATATTCAAGATATTTCACAATGTTTTTGCAATGCAGGCAAATATACTGTACATACATGCTGTCCCCTGTCAGGAGCTCTGTACTGTTTCCATCAGTGTAAAGAGGCCATGAAGGAGCAGATACCTGTATATGAGCACTCACACTCCATGGGACTATCAGGTGAATGTCACTACTGTGCCTAAAGTGAGGCTGTGTTGACATGTCTTTTATCCTATTCACATTTTCTGGCTATCTTTAGCCTGGACAGAGCATGTAGAGGGAGCTGCAGTAAGAGCTTGCAGTGACGTTTCTTGTCTCCATGCCAGGGAGGCATGTGATTTGCGCGTTCCCGTTATCATGAACGCGCCTCATAGAGTGTAGTTGTAAGCGCGGTGCCGTCGTCTCGCTGTAACTGCGTGCCGAAGAAAGCTGAATACAAATGTTTTGACCTTCAGGCATTTCGAGGGTCGACCTCCCTCTTGCATTCGACTCATCAGAATATCGGATAAGAGACTGTTTCTATTGTGTTTCTTCAGTTTTTTTGCAAGTCTTGTGTCATTTTTTGTAAAGAAACTCGGACACGTCCTTCATTCTTCGGGCCTTGGGAACCAGTTAGCTTAGCCAGTGGTTTTGTTGCGGCGGTGGATTGGGGTAAAACCTTACACATTGAGAGGTTTCACCCAGGAATGGATACTGGAGTTGTCACCGAAAAGAAAAGGTAGAGTCTGCGTTTTTTCCATGGTCGTCTCACACCTTGGTGATTAAAATGCTACATGATATCAGGTATTTAAGTAACACTTTCGCTGCCGCTGTTAGCAACGACGCTTCGAGCTAACACAGAGTTAGCAAACAATATTTCCTCTTAGCCGGGTCGCCGCCATTTTGTGTCGAGAGGGTCCGGAGGAAGCGTTTATTTCACACAAAGTTTTGCACACAAGACAACAACCAAAGATGCATTGAGACAATCTGTACATGAGATGTATGTGTTATTATTTAAAGTGCAATTATGTTTTATTTGTGGAAAATAGTTTTTATTTTAACAATAGTAATAAAATACACAGAGACAGAGAGACTACTGGACATAACGTTACGTTGTATGAACTAACGTAATAGCTTGGTCCTTATTAGTCTATTACATTATATGATAAAAATTTGTCTTTGGGTAATATTATTTAAAAATGTAGAACTTAAAACTAAATTTGCAATCGAGTGTATGTGTTTTTTGTTTGTTTGTTTTTGTTTTTTTTAATAAATGAATCTTTAATTGTAGACGAAGGGCAAGGTTGTCTGCGTGGCATCATTTGGTGTGGACTCACAATAACTATAAAATAATAATAGGCTTAACAAAAACAACAACAACAATAATAATACTTATTACTTTTATTAGTAGAAGTAGTATTTTATAGTAATTATATTGTTATTATCTTAAGTGAGTCACTCTGGAAGGTTGACTGAATATAATAAGTGATGGCTTTACTTACCCTGTAATACTTGTGTATTTTATAAATAAGTGACTTTCTCAATAACTTTAATTAACTTTTAATTTTAAACCATAATTTTAGGTTCAGTTTATGGCTTCTTGTAAAGAAGACTTCAGTTTGGTCCTGCTTTTCACTCAGATATTACTCAACCTAGGCTTTGACGTCAATGGGATTTCCTGCTTAGGCTTGTGGCAAGAATTTGGTCTGATCTCTACCAGGAAATTGGTATCTTGTTTGTAATACTTCCTATTTACTCAATGTTTTTGTGGGTGAAATGTCAGGTCAAGAAAAGTTATAGTAAATAATTGATTATCTATTTTTTTTCCTGGTTGTTGGTTTTTAGCAATACAGTAAGCATTTTGAACACCACACAAGATAATGCAATAACACTTTGGCACAGTACACACATCCACTGATGAAAAGAGGATATTTGGACACACGGTTTTGTGTACTGTCAGGATTATTGTAGCCACACTATATTAGATGTGATGCTTTTTTTATTTTTATGGTGGTCTCATTGACTACTGGGTGATTAATGTAATTACCAGTAATCTCCTAAGCCACTTAACAGACAAGTGAAAGTTTTTAACACTTGAAGGATGGTGTCTTGTACTGATGGATAATTCTGCTACTGTTTGCCAGACATGCTTTTTTATGCCCATTATTTCCTTATTTTCACCCTTTGTCGCTCGAGATGAAAAAGCTTCCGTGTCATGCCCAGTCATGTGAATGTTTTGCCCGAGTTTAAAAAGTATGAGTTAACTTGATTCCATAATGATGGTTTGCTAGAAAAGTGCATTAATACATACAAAGGGAAGCAAATTCAGAATGCAACATGTAATCGTATCATTATTGTCTTTTCTTTATATCTAATGTAGTGCAGTCGAGACGTTGTTGGCCAACATTTCGCTATGAGCTTTTGACACGCACAAAAGATAATATTCAAGTCAAGGCTAGCATCATTATTTTCATTCAAGATGTGTGAATGCAAAATGCACGCTTATGTTACTGGCCGGAGGCTTTAATGATGATTGCACTTTATTCATCGGAACTTCAAATCTAGACGATGTTGAGGCTAGGACATGCAGAGGTATGAGACACAGCAACCCCAGGCAATCTTGGGCACTTGTGAGCTCATTTATGTGTAAGACAGTAGACAACTTTTTCTTGAGTTTGTTATGCTGGTTTTTAGGAGCAGCTGTTAAAAAAGATACAGTTGGCTGGTTTCTTATGTCTTGTCAGGTGTTTCAGCCTCCCTGGTTGGTAGCAGACAGAGGGGTAGAAATTGGCCAAGACCAACATAAATTATTACTGTCTGATTTGTCTCAATGAGATTTGTCTCAAGAAAATTCTTATATTTTTTGTTTTTGATTGATTAAAAGCTACTTAAAGTATTTAAACATAAAAAGCTGTTTAGCTTGCTGTGTTCACCATTTAATTGATATGACTCACTTTTTTTTTTTTTTTTTGCTAATTGCAATCCAGTAGCTGGTAGTATTGCATAAACCCAAAAGAGGAAGAAGAAGAAGCAACAAAAATGTAAAGAAATTGTGGAACTTGTCAAGTTTAGCCAGTTTAATGTTTGTAGGTTTGCCTAAATGATAAAAGTGTGAAATTAATTTTAATGTATCTTCCAGAACTTTTATTACAGACCAGAAGTCATAATAGCTAGACTTAAGCTGGTTGACTAGGAACATTGCATCTTAAATATTGCATTGGAGATTTTAGTAGCTGATCAGTAAATTATTATTCTGACATCTAGAGCCAATGACTATAACTGATATCTTCTACTTTCTGTCACAAGGATGCAGTGGCGAAAAATGCATTCTTGCACGGTTGTTTTAGGCATGTGACATGGCATAGTTAAGCAAGACTTCAAGAAGAAACATTGTCTGTTTCTTCTGTTTCTTTTTATTTTTTGGCTTTGATAAAGTGTTGAGGATTTGTTTTACTTGCGCCCCATGAGAAGTAGACAGTCATGTATTCATACAATATTAAATATTTATTTTGTGTCAGGACAAAGAAAACAAATGAGCACACTTTGTGTTTAAAATAAATTTGTTAAGCATTAGTGCATTCTTCAAATTTCACTTCATGTTGCTAAACTAATGAATTCTGAGTCATTGTTTAGACTAGTGTTGTTACACCAATACCACAAAATGGTGTAAAATCCATCAGCTGTCTTTTGGTGTAAGTAAAGTTGTTTAGACGATTGTTATGTGCATAAAGCACATTTACAAATACAGTTGAAACCAGAAGTTTCCTTATCCCAACACATCGGAACTTCAAATCTAGACGATGTTGAGGCTAGGACATGCAGAGGTATGAGACACAGCAACCCCAGGCAATCTTGGGCACTTGTGAGCTCATTTTTTTTCACAATTCTTGACATTTGGACCTGGTAAACAATAACTGTATTAGGTCATTTAGGACCACTACTTTATTTAAAAAATCATTTAAGTCCCATTTGTGCAAGTTTGCATACACCTAGGATTTGTTACTATTGCCTTAAATTGTTGAACTTGGGTAAAACGTTTCAGGTAGCCTTCCACAAGATTCTTTTAATAAATTGCTGGAATTGTAGCCCATTTGTTCTGAGAGAACTTGTGTACCTGAGTAAGATCACCCATGCTTTTTCAGTTCTAAAAAAAAAAAAAATTCTGTTGGATTGAGGGCACCTCTAATACCTTGACTTCTTTGTCTTTAAGCCATTTTGCCACAACTTTGTAAGTATATTTAGGGTTAACAACATTGTCTTAGGGTTTAGGGTTTATACAACATTTGGAATAACAATTTGAAACCAAGCTTTAACTTCCTAACTAATTGATGTCTTGAGATTTTGCTGAGATTATATCCACATAATCTTCCTTCATCATAATGTTACCCATTTTGTGAAGTTTACCAGTCACTCCTAGAGCACAGCACTCCCCCATGATGCCTTCACCCCCATGTGCTTCAGGTTTGGGAAGGATGTTCTTCAGTTTGCAGGCCTCCACCTTTTTCCTCCAGACAATGATGGTCATTATGGCAAACCAGTAAAAATTTTGTGTCATCAAATCAGAGTAAATTTCTCAAAAGTAAGATCTTTGTCCCTATGTGCAGCTTCAAACTGTATTCTGGCATTAACAAATAATATTCAGTTTTGGACTGGGACACCTCCTTTCCTGAGCACCCTTTCAGGTTACATCAATATAGGTCTTGTTTTACTGTGGATATAGAGATTTTTGGTAGGCCTTAAAAAACACCTAGAGATATAACCCAGTTGACTCAAATGCGGTCACTTAGCCTGTCAGAAGCTATGAAGACATTTTCTGGAACCTGTTTAAAGGCACAGTCAGCTGAGTGTATGTAAACTCCTCACTCACTTGAATTGTGATATAGTGAATTTTAAATGAAATAAGCTATCTAGAAAAAACTTAACTATTTTTGCCAAAACTATAGTTTAACATGTAATCTATGGAGTGGTTAAAAAAATCTCAAGAATGACCTCCAGCTATGTGTATGTCTTTTCCTTCAGCATGACTAATGAACATATCACACAAAAAGTCTTGTGCCAAAGTGAAAGCTGACATTTTTTATGTAATATATTTTTTTTTCTAGAGCTAAAACATTCCAAAGTAATTTGAATAAAAAAAATAATCAATTAGATTTCTATGTAGAAACGCTTCTTTATTTATTATTGGATACGTATTTGATTGATCTATACAGCACAGATTATAATTACTGGTGAATAGCTTGCTGACACGTTGGCAGTTTCTGCACATCCAGTACAGAGGCAGGTGAATAGACCACAGAGAGGGAGAGAAAGAGACAGTAGCTTGTTGTCAGAATCTTGGAATAATTTGTAAACCAGAGCTAAATCAAAATGTTGTGTACTTCAAAATTATATACAGCACAGTCACATCCTTCTTACCATTGTATCGTAGCTTCTTTTTCTAATTAATATCGCTTCCTCTCAGTTTGCAGGCAGATTGACGCACTTCCTTCCCTTTTCTTGAAGGCTACGGACAGCCTGCAGTGTCATTGTTCTAGCAAATGTGGTTTTCTAGATCATACCATAGGAACAAGGAAATTTGAAGGCTGATGGGGCAAGTTTTTTATTATTCTGCGTGTAATATAAGTAGGACAACTAACCTTGGTGGAAGAACTTGGGAATCATAAAATGCTTTTTACTGTCCCTGGCTTAAAATGACTTTCTCTTTCATTCCCCTCTGCATGGGAAATTCCATCCCAGTTTCATCTCCCTCCCCTTCCTTCCTCAGTGTTAGTTTTTCTAAATGTAATTAGGGCAATATAATGCACACCTGTAGTTAAATCGTACAAATGTTTTTATGCATGCTACTTGTAAAAGCGCCAAACCAATCATTTATTTTTAACTCAACTTCTACTACTGTTGGGAACCCAATCATCTTGGAGGTTTCTTAACAATCCATGCTGTCCGCTAACAAGTATTATTTTCCATACATGGTGATTTGGGGTGTTTTTGTTCAAATGTGTGGGACTATGCACAAGCAGAGCAGTTTAGAATGATTGGTATTTATCAGCATCCATTGTGTATGGCTTTGTGCATGGAATGTGATGGCAATTTTCATATACCGTCCCCAGGAACCATTACTTCCCACTCCCCCAATGGACACTACTATTACTATTATTGTCACCTTATTATTATTATTATTATTATTATTATTATTATTATTATTATTTACACTCTCCTAAACAGCAGATGGCAGTATGCACCTAGTTGGTTTGTGAGCTGCTTGTAAACACAAACAGAAGATAAGAAGGAAGCCAAGTGGACTTGCACTGGTACGTTTCATGCCAAGGAACAATACAGAGCGTTCATATTACATAAGCGTATTGAACTTTGAGGTACCAGCGTCTGTGCTTAGGCATGTACTGTGAAAGCATTCCTCGAACTTATTCTACTTGCACTTTGGTGTAACAACTGGATCTTAGCATGTTCTGGCAAACAATATCCAAGTTTAAATATATGTTCTGCCTTGATTATAGCAATGGCACAACTGCTGTTCTTTGCCTTACCTAGTTGCTCGTGGCAACACACACAACAAGTGATGACGCAGTATCACCTTTCTTATGAGTTATGATGATGACTTGTAATGGTGACGCAGGTTGGGGCTTGTCACTCATGAGTTAACTCAGAAGATAGACAGAAGACTTGACTGTTTCGATTGAAGAAACTCATGAACATGTTAATTAATTAGGACTGTTAATATTGACACAGTAAATTATAAATTATTCAGCCTTAAGTTTGTGTGGATTTGTGTGTCACCTGTGTGACCGTCATGCATTGTATTTTTATTGCAGTACTATTTGCATGTAGCTCCCAGCTGGGAAAAACTCTTTTGAAAGCAAAGCAAAGCTGATTTATATCTCAGTTGCCGTCCCCAAGTGAAGAGTTAGAAACACAGCTGTTCTGAATGACAGAACATTAGAAAAAGAAGTGAAACACACGTCCTGGGCTCCCAAGGGGCAGGAAAAAACAATTTAAAGCTTCAGGGCCATCTTTGGGCAGGACTAAAAAGAGAGCAAAATTAAGTGAGATGGTGAGATAACTGCAAAGTGACAAAGACTGGGGAATTTAATGTAATGGAGAACATTATATTTTAAGCAGACTGAGTACACTTATGCGTAGAGATGGAGTGGGTGGGTGCACTCTAAACTGTTCACACATTATTAGGCAGCACAGCATCCTTTGTGGTAGGAGCAAATTATTTGTTCAAAGTATGTAAAGTTATAAAGTTTGACCAAATTATAAGTTTGTTTAGAATTGTTTAAAAAAAAGGTTATAAAATCTGGTTATTTATGAAATTGCACAACTTATGATATCGTAATACAAATTGAATCTGCACCTAGGTATTGTGATATTGTATCAGGAGATCTCTGAAGATTTCCAGACTTAAGTAAGTGAAGTGTGCTCTCTGTCCTGGCAAGTAGTTTGCAAATGATTTTGGTCAACACACACATGAAAATAAGGGGGGTTTTGGTTTTAACTTGGAATGCAAATACAGTAGTTTGTGGCGGTGGAGTAGTAAAGGGTATATGCAGGTATACCTACTTATTTTTCTCTCTCAACTGCTTGTACCTACTTGCCTGTCCACT
This sequence comes from Clarias macrocephalus, assembly GCA_011419295.1. Taxonomy (NCBI): domain Eukaryota; kingdom Metazoa; phylum Chordata; class Actinopteri; order Siluriformes; family Clariidae; genus Clarias; species Clarias macrocephalus. Next base: position 116,719 of record JAAGKR010000294.1, read on the forward strand.
GTGAAATGCTGATATTATGGCGTTGCATCACTGTCGAAAGTCGTGCACGTGAAAAAGCACATTATGCATACATTTGTCTTAAGTGTGCGCGTCTCCAGAAAAAGCCCTACAAGTCTGAAAATTTTGCTGAACAAGTTGAACAAGAAGATTTCGTCTTCAAGTTGAGTTTTGACAGTTTGGGGGGCGGGGACAATGGATGATCTCTCCTTTTTTGATTAGTCGTTATAAATACCCGCAGTCTCCTCCTTCTGACTCCTTGTTTAGTGGCAACGAGATAGAAGTTGATGATGGCTACTTCCAAGTAAAGCTTATGTATTAACATCTTTCAGAGATCCCATTTTGGTATTGTTTAAAAGTATTGATTTGGTTTACTACATGCACACAATGATAATATGTCCATTGTGATACACACCAAAATATGGTCTCTTGTGAAAATTTAAAATAAACAAATTAACAGGGAAGATGAAGCAAACTATCCAAACAAAACTGAGCCTCCAGAACAAAGAACTCCTGTTAGCTAGCTTCAGGTCCGGTAACCGCAGTCCACCTGTTGGCCCTAGTCTGAACTAAATATGTGAGACTAAGCTCACATGTCACTGCTTATAACACAGACTGTTTTTTTTTTTTTTTGCTTTTTTTTTCTTTGCTGGATGGGCCACCCTAAGAAATTGGGGGAAAATTTACTCAACACTGTGGACTGTGGCTGCACCTATTTTTTATTTATTTATTTATTTTATGAACTATTAAAGAGCTAAGAACAGTGTTGATTGTTACTTTTGGAGAACTTCAAGGTGCTGCGTTTTAACCTGTACTTGCATGACAGCAGCCATCCTGTACACACCATACTGTAGGTTTAGGTCGTTTGAGATCATTGTGACTGGAAGATATTATGATATCTACAGTATGTGGGCCGTGAATATTTTGTGTCTTGCAAATCTTTCCTCTGCTTTGTATCATACTTGAATCTTTAAACATGGCCTAGTGAGTGCTGTTGTGAGTACACACAGGAGGATGTGCTGGAAAAAAACTTTTATCAGGGAGTTTTGACTGAAAAACAATTCTGGGAAGAATGTCTTCCTCACTGTTTGTATTTTTTAAGATTACACAAACATAAAACCATGTAAAGCTGCTGGTACTTTCTTTCCAGATTGAATGGTATGCTTCTGCTTTATTACAAAAAAAATTTACACATTGTGGTGGTCTGCAATGTTGCATAAACATCAGCTTGCTTGTTTGTATTAACATCTAGGTGCTTGATAGCTAACCTGTATTGTTAAACATGGCAAAAGTCCTCGTTATATTGTTCCTGTGTTATGAAATCTACTTCTGCTTATTTTTTTTTCCTTCTCTTTTTCCCTGGGACACTTCATGCCGATTTGGGATTGATTCAGTTTTTCTGTGACACACTTTCAGGAAGGTCTTGGGGGAACATGTTTTCTGTTTTAGTCTATAAAGCTGACAAACGATTAACATAACTATTTTTAAAACAGATGGTATGCTTTTATTCCACATGGTCACTTGCAGAAGTTGAGCATGTGGGTGGTTCATGCAAACCATTTCCTTTTACTGTAAATTATTTTTATAGTGGAAGCCAAACAGAAGATTTTGGACAAGTCAGTACAGGCTTTTGTGAAACACCTTTTATTGAATCTTGTGCTGAAGTTTTGGGTTAAAGGAATTTGATATTTTGCAATGTTTTTGATGAAATATAAATAACAATTTTACTTAAATTCCACTGCATTGAAATTTTGTTGTTTTCTCAAAAATATAAAGGTTTGGTACAGTTATGCTTTAAAGAGATGGCTTTATTGTGATGTAAGTGAGGAACAAGAGAACTGATCAGTTGATCTTGTGAAGACTTCTCGTTTCACTTCCATTGTATAATGCTCTTTTATTCTCTGTACATATTGGGAACTGACGGTGGCCATAACTCGCCAACCTTTTGTCTTGGCAAATAATTTATTCTGAAATACCATCACACCACCACTTGTAGCTAGTTCCAGTTGATATTTTCTCACACATTTCATACTCATTTCCTAATTGTCTTTTGATTGTCTTAATTCAAGTCGATTAAACGTTTTTTATAGCGTATAGCGTTTTTAACAGCTTATATTTCTTTTAATGTTTTTAGCGCTTTTCTCTTGAGCAGCTTTGCAACAGTGATCATTGTTAAAAGTGCTTCATCAATAAAATTTAATTTATTAAAAATTTTCACTCAGAAATCATGCTATAATGTATAAATCTGCTAAAATGATTCACACTGAACCCATTGGTCAGATGCTAGCTGGGAGTGTGTGCTTTTAAGGGTATGCCGGCATTCCAGACTAAGGAGAGGTGTGGTGTGTAACGCAACAGCAGCGGGGTCTCTAGTGTGACATATATTTCATTTTCGTATATTTTCATATATCAGCAATACCATGCATACCATGGTTAATCTGTAAGTTAGCTCGGTGCTGTCTGTTGTACTTAAACGACTCAAATTATTAAATGCATTTAAAAAAGTACAATTTCAGTGTAATTTTGTAGAAAGTGCATTGCGTGTGTCCATCACTACGTCACTGGCTTAATGATCTTCCACATCGCAAGGCACAATGATGGTGCAAGATGTCCACCTCGAATAGGCTGTGTGAATGAGCCGAACAACAACTTAATCCTTGTTTGTTTGTCGTGGGATAAAAAGTCAAAATTGAAATGACCATGCATTTACTTCCCCTGTCTCAGTCAGACTCCAGGAATGTAGCAGGTGCATTGTTAAAATAATTCCCTCCTTATCTTTTCCAGGGTGAGCTCGGAGCGCAGGAAGGAGAAGTCCAGGGATGCTGCTCGATGCCGCAGGGGCAAGGAGTCTGAGGTGTTCTACGAGCTCGCTCAGCAGCTGCCCCTGCCCCACAATGTCACCTCTCACCTGGACAAGGCCTCCATCATGAGGCTCATCATCAGCTACCTGCGCATGAGAAAACTGCTGAACTCGGGTCAGTGGATATGAATAATCATTTCACTGCTGTGCTTCCTCCATTAAGCAAAATGTCCCTAGGGGGTTTTTGACAAGCAAAGCTGTTAAAATTAGGGTTGCAAAGTTATTACCTTGCTCAGTAATTGACACACCCAAGTTAGCGGTAAGACAGCTTTATAAACAATTGCTCTATAAGGAAAGTGAAAATGAAAAAACACACCTGAGGTATAACGCCGTAACATGCGAATTCTAATACAGACTCATCACATCAACAATTAATTAGTAGTCATATGATTTTTGCAAACACCTTGAGATGACATCTTCACCTTAGAATGAAAAGTCACATGAAGCAAATCTACATCAGAACAGAATGGCTGAAAAATAAAAGAATCATAGTTTTGGAATAGCCTAGTCAAAGTCCGACCCAATCAAAATGCTGTGGTGGAACCTTAAGAGAGCCGCGTATAAGCAAATGCCCAAAAACCTCAATAAACTGAAGCAATATTGTAAAGAAGAATAAACCAACATTTGTTCACATCGACGTGAGAGACTGATAGATACTGACAAGAAATGATTACTTCAAGTCAAAGGTGGATCTACAAGCAGTTGAATCATTGGTAGTATTGCCTACGTTTTTTTGGCTGTTTGTTTTTTTTGGTTTTATTTTTGTTAAATACGGAATGGCACAGTAAAAAAAAAAAATTAAAAAGGTATATGTTGTTTGCCCGAGGTTGTATTTGCCTTATGCTAAGACCCATAATGAACAGATGATTTGTATTATGTTTTGCCACAAAACCACATATGATTAAAGAGGGTTGTTTAAATTTATGTACATCTATGTAACAGCACACTGGAAAATCATGCCAGTGTTGCAGGTAAGTTCCAGTGTGCTGTTACACTAATGTTGTCAAACTTTTTTTTTTTTTTTTTTGGATGTATGCTAGCAAATGTATTTGCAAATGTAAGCATTTATTTCTAGATTGTTTAACTAGCCTTTCTGTGAAAGTGAATAAAAGAAGACCTACTAGCATTAGGTATAAAAAGCTTTGGTATAGTTTCTTTTTAAGCAGTCCAACACTGCCTTCTAATAATGATTTCGTAGGGAATTTTTAAGTCACATGCAAAAAGACCACGTTTGCTGGTAAATGAGGAAAGTAGTCAGACTGAACTGAACGTTTTTTGTTGTTGTTTTTTCTTTTAGATGAAGAAGAGAATGAGTCTGAGCTGGAGAGCCAGCTCAATAGCTTCTACCTGAAGGCCCTGGATGGCTTCCTAATGGTGTTATCTGAGGATGGAGACATGGTCTATCTTTCTGAAAATGTCTGCAAATGCATGGGCCTCACACAGGTACATTTTTACCCAAATTCATTTAGATTTTATGTCCTCAGATTCTGTATGTGTAATGCTGTTTATTCCTCTCCTTGTCTGTCAGTTTGATTTGATCGGCCACAGCATTTTTGACTTTGCACATCCCTGTGATCTTGAGGAAGTCAGGGAGATGCTGGTGCACAGACCTGGTAAGTCCTTTACTCCACTTGTTTGTCATTATATTAAAGCTAATTAAAAGATTGTTCTTGGTTCTAATTAAGTAGGGTTTAGCTAATGATTTTGGGTCTTTTACTTATTATGTAGGGTCCAAGAAAACCAAAGCGCAAAACACAGAGCGAAGTTTCTTCCTGCGCATGAAGTGCACACTCACTAGTAGAGGACGCACTGTCAACATCAAGTCTGCTACTTGGAAAGTAAGGCTCTATGTTTATTACTCCATACTTTACTAAACACATACTTTCATATGGTATAGGCAGTCTAACCGTGGAAACATTGTGAGTCGGGCAAAAAGTAAACAACATCAGGCTTGTGGCCTAAATCCCATTGTGCATCTGAAATTACATCTTAACTAGTACAGGCGTGTATCAGCAAAAAAAGGGGGGAGTTTTCTCAATAATTTTATTTGGCTCACCTAACAGAATGGTACTTTACCCTCTATTGGCTTGTCAGTACTTGAGGCAGTTTTACTTTTAGTGAGAATATGAAATAATTATCCTTTCTCGTTTGTGGTAATTCTGTTCTGACTTGTGTTCCAGGTTCTTCATTGCACAGGACACGTACGTGTTCAGGAGCACAGTGACGGTTCAGGAGAAGGCGGATTCAAAGAGCCCTCCGTTACCTATCTGGTCTTGATCTGTGAGCCCATCCCTCACCCCTCCAACATCGAGGTGCCTCTGGATAGCAAAACCTTCCTAAGCCGCCATACTTTGGACATGAAGTTCTCATACTGTGATGAAAGGTGAAAAAAGTTAATCATACTGTACTAATGCTTTACTAAATTTAATGATTTAATTTCCACAATTATTTCATATACCAGTGACACATAAAAAAATACTTTTTTATATATGAAATTGTATTTTACGGCTGTGTTTTCTCTTCTCTTCTCCCATGGCTATTTTTTTAAACCATTTGGGCATTTATGAGGTTTCAAGTGATAGAGGAAGTTGAGGTTTAACACTGTTGGCAACTAAGGATTTAGAATAAGCTGAGGGCGAATCTTAGACTTTATCACCACCTAGTGGTGTGGCTTTTTTTTTGTTGTTGTTGTTGTTGTTTTTTGTGCAATTGTCTCTACAGTGCTGAAGGACATAGTACTGTGAACATGCCTAGATATCATCTTGTGATTGCTTTGCATCTAATAATGATATGGTTATTTTGTTATACAAAAGCACCTTTTGAATAGGTAACATGCATATCGTTAAATCTACTAATTGCATGCTTTAATGCAAACTAGGAAACCTATCTGTACTTATTAATCTCTCACTTATTATATAATCTAGATTATTATATTTTGTAATATATTGATCCATACCTTGGAAAAAGCTGTTTTTTTTTTTTTTTAAGTGGAATTGTGTATATAGCTAGAATGACAGTAATACCGTCTACTCTATGAATGTTTCAGACATTAATTGCTATTTCTCTTGGGCCTGAATGAGAACAATGTCATTCTATGTCTATCAGAATCACAGAGTTGATGGGACATGAGCCAAATGACCTGCTAAATAGGTCTGTGTATGAATACTACCATGCCCTGGATTCTGACCACCTCAACAAGACACATCATAACTGTAAGTTTCCTTTGGTCATTTATGTCACTATTTGGTGACACTAGTTTGTCTTGTAATTATGACACCAATACCTACATGACTGCAATGATTAAAGGTTTTCTTGCACATTAATTGCCTATTAACTACCAAACATGTGCTCAAAAAAGTTGTTGTTTTTCTGTCAAAAGAATTTGCTTGACTACATTTTTTTTTCTCAGTGTTTGCAAAGGGCCAGGCTACCACAGGTCAATATCGCATGCTGGCCAAGAAAGCAGGCTACGTGTGGGTTGAAACTCAAGCCACAGTCATTTACAACCCCAAGAACTCCCAGCCACAGTGCATTGTTTGTGTCAACTATGTTCTCAGGTAGACCTCATTTCACTTTATCTATACAAGAACCAGTGTGTTGTATTTCTTTCTTCACTCTGTTTGCAATCATATTGCAGTGAAATGTAATCTTTATGATGTGTCTTACAGTGGAATTGTGGAGGAGGACACGGTTCTTTCCCTGCAACAGACTCTGCCTGAGAAGACTGAGGAGAAGGAGGAGGAGCTGCAAATAGAGCACGAGGACAGTTCAGTTATGGACATGATAAAACTTTTCAAGAAGGACCACCTGTCATGCTCTCTGGAGAGCCCCAAGAGCCTGTATGACACCCTTAAGGATGAGCCAGAGGCCCTCACCGTTCTGGCTCCAGCTCCAGGGGACACCTTTGTTTCCCTTGATTTTGACAGCCCAGGTTAATAAGCACAGTATAAGTATATGTTATATGACTGAAGGTATGTGGACACCTGACCATCACACTCCTATGTGGTTCTTCCTCAAACTGTTACCACAAAGTTATAAGCACCTATGTTATAAGATGTCTCTGTGTTGTATGCTATAGCATTACAGTTCACTGGAACTAAGATGCCCAAACTTGCTATGAGTACGACTGCTTCTGTGCATAAAGCATTTAGTCCGTGAACATGTATTGTTTACCAAGGTTCGGTGAAAAAATTGGAGTGTCCGTCACAGAGTCATGATTTCCACTTAACACCTTTGGGAAGAACCGGAAAGGTGACTGAGCCTCCGACTTCCTCTCACTAATGCTTGGGTGACTTAAATGGCAAATTCCTACAGGCACGCACTGAAATCTAGTGGTGTGCCTTCTCAGAAGTCTGTAAATGATTGATTATAATGAATAATGGAGTGTTTTAAAAGCACAGATGGGTGTGTTGATCAGGTGTCCATAAACTTTGGCCATATAGTGCATATTCAACATTGTCAGTAGCCTTGATGAAATATATTAATAGCCATTTGATACATAAATGTTAAACCATAACCTCTCTGTAAAAATAAATTGTTTCAATTAAGCTCTAAAGTTTATGAGCTGAAGTCACATTGAACACCATTAAGGAAATTTTTTTAAAATCTCTGACTTTTTTCAGACTCTGACATGCAAGTGCTGAAGGAGGTGCCCCTCTACAATGATGTCATGCTGCCCTCCACCAGTGAGAAACTCCCTTTGCCTCTGTCACCACTGGCTCCCAGCGATCCCTCTCCAGCTTTGGTTAAAATGGAGCCTGGAGGAGAGGAATTTTCCATCTCATCTACATCACGTCTCACTCCAGACACTGCCAGTACTCCTCCCAGCTCCACCAGTTCCTCAGAGGTAAATGTATGATCAATTCAATAAAATTTTATTTGTACAGTGCTTTTAACAGTGAACACTGTTGCCAAGCATTTTAGAGAAGCAAACATTTTTATGCGGGAGGGTGGGGGTTATGCATGAATCAGAAATATCAGATTTCTTTCACAGGCCTATTTGTGCACAAGTTTACATTTGGGTTCTCAGTTACTAATGGTCATATTGATTGCAGTACGATTGAAACAGTACAAAACTGTCACAATGTGATGCTAAAACAGTTTTTTGTGCTCTCTCCCTGCAGGCCAGCAGTCCATCACATTACTTCCATGTGGATTCAGATATCAACTCTGAATTTAAACTGGATTTGGTCGAGAAAATGTTTGCTACTGACACTGAGTCCAACTCTGACTTTAACACAGATGTAAGATTGAAAGACATTTTCCATTTGCCACCGTACATTCAATACCTAATTATATAAGTTCTCTAAATATAGTGCACAGTTTAAAGTTTCATTTTCTGCCTTGAAGGAAATGGGCGATCTTGACCTTGAGATGCTCGCTCCATATATTCCAATGGATGATGACTTCCAGCTGCATATCCCATCCTCCCTGGACCCACTCCCTTCTGGTCCTCAAACTGGTTCTGCTATCAACTCCATCTTCCAGCGGTCACCTCCTCGTCCATCATCAACATCTAGCACTTCTCTAAAACCAGAGCCAACCTCCCATGTGCCCTCTCCCCTCCACCTGCTGCAGGAATTGAGCAGCATTTTTGTCACACCCATCAATGAGGCCTCCCAAACCCTGGACAACAGCCCCGAGCCAGGCATCCCACTGGCCAAGAGGTACATTTTCTCTCCAGTCTGTGTTACAGTGTTAATCATTTTGATAGAAATTAAGACAAAAAATGTTCATGACCTTTATTTTAATGATAAAATAATTCACATATGTGCTGCTAATATACAGGGTGTCCCAAAAGTCTCCATACAGAGCAAAACATTTTTAGCAAAATGTTACATTTAGATACATGATACATGATTGCCTTCTCTTTGTTAATACACCTGGTGTTCTGTACGTAAATCAAATATGTTTTTTATTTAAACAGGTCTTGCCATACCTTCTGATACATGGTAAATGTTTTGATAAATGATTTTTAAACATTATTCGTCTTTTATTAAAAGACAATAAAGGCATTTATATATAATAATTATACTAAACTATGATAATTTTCCTATGTATGGAGATTTTTGTGGAGCACAATGAAATAAATTCTTTTTTTATATTAAACCTGATAAATACTGCATTTGTGATTTGTAACTTTTAGAAAAAATATTGAGGAGATTTAAAGAGATAAACCCTTTAGTTTTTAATTAATAAAATTAGTAAACACTGCTTAATGTCTAGACTGTATTTAAAATCTTAACCCATGCTAAATCACGGTCAGGCAAATACAAAATGAATTAAATGTTCTGACATTTTACAGTTGTCTGAGATGTTATGTTTGTGTAACAGGATGTTACAAGAATTATATTTAACAACAATAATAAATAAAAACAATTTTCCAGAATGCAGATGGACAACGAGGAATTTGCCTCAAAGGTTTTAACCGTCCAGAATGGCCAGCGGAAGAGAAAACTGGAGATTACCTCTCTATCTCAGGCTGTCGGGCTGGTCAGTCTACATTTTATTTCCTCTCATTTAATTTTACCCCATGATGTCAAAGCAGAATTTTATTATTAGAAAATTCTATTTCTGAAAGTCTTAAAATAATGTTTAAAAATAGCATAAGTGATTTGTTAGCTTGTAAAAATATTGTACATTTTTATTTGTTAATGATTACTAACAATATTTGTTGTTTTCTTAGTGCATTATTATGTATAATCTTAAAATGCTTAACTATAATTGTCAGTTCTGATTATTGTAAATTAAAACAGTGATATACACTCAGTAAACTTTGCATTTTGTAATACTAAAAGTTATATAATAATACTACATAATATTACAGGATGCTTTGCTCCAATCCGTGGATGATGTCGAGCCTGGAAAGAGGGCCAAGGTCTTGGAGGTTAAAGGTTCAAGCTTGCTTGGGGGCAACAAAACCATTCTGATACTACCATCTGGTAAGTGACAAGAAGCACAAAGTAATCATTTATCCCTTACTGCCCTCATTAAACAGAAGCTTTTTCACTCTATATTAAACAGAATCTCTATATACGTTATATTGATAGATGTATCATTGTCGTGCTTAGCATTTTATTTGCTGTTTTAAAAAGTGGTGTTTTTTTCCTTCCTTTGAAGACTTGGCCAGTCGTTTGCTGAGCAGCTCATTTGAGAGCAGTGGAGGATTACCACAATTGACACGATATGACTGCGAGGTCAACGCCCCAATTCAGGACCGCCACCCCCTGCTGCAGGGCGAGGAGCTGCTGCGTGCTTTGGACCAAGTTAATGGAGTCTAGCTTGCTTAGCGATTCCGGACACTGTATCCCTTTGTATACTTCTCCCCTACCCGACATTACCTTGAAAAAGTAGAACCATCACCCCACCTTTTCATCGTCTGCTGACTTTTCCCCTACATATTCCATTGCCCTCAGTGGGCATCTCAAATAACAGTGGCCTGGAGGACAGAACCTTAATGATAATTGGGTTTTTTTTTCTCTTGCCAGGCAAAGTAAAGGAGTGTACACTCCACTATGACCAACAGCAAAATCAAGAGCCTTATTGATAAACGCACACTTCTTTAAACACAGATATAGTCCCACACACTCTATATCCCTTCTGTTTTTGTCTACCTATTCCCCAAGCATTTTGTATTGTAGCTAAAGTCGCACAATAAACTATTTTCGTAAGATAGAATACCAGCAGCTCATGCAATATACAAAACCTTTTTTTTTTTTTTTACACAAATATGTACTTTTATCAATTATTATAACCATATTTTTTCAGTCTGTTGCTTTTCTCATGTTTATCATTTTTGTTTATAAACGGTTATATTTAAGAGCATTTTGCTCATTCATTAGCTCCAAGCAGATATTCTTATTGCTACGGAGAAACTTTTGCAGTTTATCAGCCCTCTGTACACGGGTTAAAGCAGTTCTCACAATTGTTTTCAAAAGAATTGAAATTGTGACATTTTCAGCGATGTGCAAATGTCTGTAACATGGGATTTTTAAATCCTGTCTCAAAGAGGCTGAATCATAAGTTGAGTTTAATTATTTGATAAATTTTTATATTTTTAGCTGTTTTTCTGTCATAATACATGCTTGTCAAATCTCAGCGACCAGGGTAGATTTCAATATTATGCTTTTGAAGCATAATGTAGCGCAACCATGCAAAGCCGATATCAGTTATTCAAGTGTCTAATGGTATATAGAACATTACTGCGCAGATAAAGATGTTTTCCTTGTGCTTTCCTAAGTTGACTTTGTCCTGCATCTACTTTCATTTTATTATGTTTTTGCAGTAGGATGAACATTTGCTTTTGTGGTGGTTGTACACTTCTGTTCATTTTGGCAGTTTGTACACGCACATTTCCTTAACACTAAATGTACTGTTTATTGCATAACCATTAAAGGATAATTGTGGACCAGAAATTTTTTCTGTTACTTGTTTTATTAGATGATTTTTAAAAAGTAGCTAGCAAAATATTTGTCAATATGTATTAGAAGGTATTTATGGTTTGACCTTGTGGAGCATTAACTAATTATATCATAAAGCAATTTCTTAGCTATGAGTGTGCATGCGTTATAGATACACTGCCTGGCCAAAAAAAGTCACCAAATTAATCAATTTCAAGTTATTAATTAATCAAATTTTTGGGCTGTATTAAGCGAAGAAAACAACTAAGGTGATTTGAAATTACAGGAACACTATCAATTCATGGAAGGATAGTCCTGAAACATTAACTTTGTGGAAGAAATGTAGTCAGAAAATAATTATGATTGGAGATCACTTAAACACATGAAGTTTAATTGTTTAAAAAATCGACAATTAAAAGCTATAGATGGTTATTAGTGAAAGTATGAGCATTTCCATACACACAGTGTGATAAGAATTTAGGATTGGGATTAAACAGTTGTGTTCATAAGAAAACCACTTGTTAGACTAATCAGAAAAAACAGCTTTAATTTGCTAGGGAGCATAAAAGGCATGTAGTCTGGCGAGTTTAGATTGAGCCTATTCCAGATCAATGGGTGCATCAGTATAAGAAGGGAACAGCAAGAAGCGATGCACCTGATCTGGGATGTCTTCAGCTGGTCTGGTCTAGATTTAGCAATGTTATAATAATTTTGAAATAAAATGAAGTCAGCTGATGACCTGAATTGACTGTATGACCAGGTTATCACATCTATGGAGTTTTTCTTCCCTGATAGCGTAAGAATATTCCAGGACTCAAATTGTTAAATAGCGGTTCTGAGAGTATGAGGAATTATTTTCACACTTGAACTGATGATAACATTGACCCTAACCCTAACATTTTGTGCTATAAGCAAAGCTAAAAGTGAGTTTTTGTTAGTTTTTTACCTTGCACTCGATTTTATCAGAAATAAAACCCTCTTTACTCAAAATAACATCTGCCATCCAGTGGCTTATTGCTTTAGATTAGATTAGATTAGATTAGATTAGATTAGGTTCAACTTTATTGTCATTGCACATAGTTACAAGGCAACGAAATGCAGTTAGCATCTAACCAGAAGTGCAAGTTAGCAGTGCAATATAAACATATATACAGATCTATAAAACTTATATGATAAAAGTAAGGTCTGTGTATAAATTGTATTACAGAAAGAATATATGTACATGAATATACAGTGTAAAGTGAGCAAAGATGGATAAATTAATGTACAGAATAATTGTAAATCTACAGATATGTCTAATTATAAATATGTGGAATAAAGATATACAGAAACTATATATACGTGAATTTACATTATGTGCAATAGTATGAATATACATTTGAATAAATATGAGTAATTTAGCCGCTGGATGGAAATGCAGAGTATACCTATACACACATCTACATATATGAATATACACATATTAGTTTACAGGCCATGTGCAGACTGTACAAATGAATGAAGAGGAAGTATTTACAGAGGTATTAAACAGGAATGATGGGTTATCAGTGGTGGTGGTACCGTCCATGTAAGGGGGTCAGTGAAGTTGTGTTCAATAAGGTAACCACTGTGGGGGAAAAACTGTTCCTCAGCCTGCTGCTCTTGGCTTTTAGGCATCTGAGTCTTTTTCCAGAGGAAAGGAGAGAAAACAGTTCATGTGCCGGGTAAGAGGTGTCCTTCACGATGCTTCGTGCTCTACGCAGACACCTCTTCTTGTAGACTTCCTCAATGACAGGAAATGGGGTACTAATGATGCACTGGGCGGATTTTACCACCCTTTGGATGGATTTACGGTCCGAGACAGAGCAGTTACCATACCAGTAAAAATTACTGCAAAAATATAATAAATGCCAGTGTTCTGTTAATTTTTTTTTTTTTCAATTCACTATTTACAATGAACAACCATTCAAGCAATTGTCACTTGACCATTACACCTGTATGCTTTTCAGTATTGCAGAGGTCAAGTTCTGATGGTAGGTGAGAAGGCCTAGGGTGCAGCCAACATTCAAGTTCACCCCAAAGGTGTTCCGCTCAGGTTCTGTGTAGGTCATGGGGTATTTCCAAAAACAGGTTTAACAAACTTAAACCTGACCTCTAGGTTACTAACTCTGACCTTTTCAGTTTCAGAACAGGTGAGAACAATTAGTTCAGGGATAGGCTCCAGGACCCCATGTCCCTGTACATAGAATACGCAGTATAGAAGATGAATGAATGAATGAACTTTGAGTCAAGTTAAACGTGTGTTAACGGTGTGCAAAAGGAAATATAAAGCTCTTATCAATAGAACGCAGATAGCACATGGCAACAGAAGAAAAAAGCCTTATTCTGCTCCCTAGTGGCGTTAGAAATATTAATGAATACATATATGCAGAATATACTGTAAGCATAATGTATACTTAAGAAAAAATGCACTATATATAAAAATAAAATGTGCAAAAATATTTCTTATAAATAATTAACATTTATATAATAATATATAATACAGCAATGCAATATAAACAATATAAATAATACATATATATAAGCGTATAAAAGCAGGTGCATTCATTAGGTTTCATTATAAGCAATTACTGTATGAGGTTGACCCTACCCTACATTCCTTTGCTGCATCCAAAATGTGATATGTTTTTTAATGAAATTTTAAGCAAAAAAATGGCACCTTTAAATACACACACACACACACACACACACACACACACACACACACACACACACACACACATTTATTTATTTATTTATTTATTTTTTAAGCAACAGTTAAATGCATTTATACATAAGCAAATTTCCTCTGGGATTAATAAACTTCTTTGAATCTTGAAAACATACAGGTCTTCAAATTTCTGTTTATTGGATAGTTTAAAATTTAACCTCCAATTAAAGAAGCCCGATGCCCAACAAAAAACAGGTGAGTTCACCACCATCACCAACATGACTCACAGTGGAAGCTCCTCTGAATCAACCAGTACATGAGAGGTGTAATGTACCTCTATCCTGTCAGTGTTGGGTTAGGCCAAGACAGGGAGCCACAACCTGGATGTGCTACAAGTATGAGTCTTGTAGACAGTTTTTCATTCGCAGGCTCAATGATTGTTTGTTGGTGAATTTAGCCGTTAAGCTCCGCCCACACCTCAAGTTTGTGAAGCTGAATTTAAATAATTAATTAAGTCACCCTTAAGCTCCGCCCATTTGTCGGGTCTCAGTCAGGATGGCGGTGGGTGATTTAGAAGTTCTACTCGCTGCCTTGTAACAATGTATTCTCTTTTCCTAAATGTTTTTCTTTTGTAGCTGCCACAAAAAACGATTGATGTCCACTGGATTCCGTTTAAAACCGACTGTGAGGAGTTGCTGGGACGCTTCCAACAGACCGAGTCGGTTCGGTATAACGAGTTCGCGGCCATATGGAGAGCCATGGACTTCTCCAGTGTGTTTTAGTAAGGCCTAGCTGAATGGTCTTTTAGATGATGCTGAGGCTTGCATTTAAACTACAAATGAAAATGAACAAACATTTACCATGTAACATTAGTCATCTCCATACTGACTGACATAAGGTGTTGATTGTAGTTCTACAATAGTACAGGTCTGACCATAATACAGGTATTTTGTGGACACCTGAGTTGCACACCCCTATTTGCTTGTAGAACATCCTAGTCAACAATTAGTCCTCTGTTCCTATTATATGAATCCTTTGTATTTTTTCCTCCTGCAAAGGTTTTTCACTAGATTTCGGATGTGTGGTTGTGGGGATTTGAGGTCATTCTGCTGCAAAAGCATTAGTGAGATCAGGTGACTGGTTCATCCCATTGATGTTCAGCGGGGTTGAAGTCAGTGCTCTGTACAGGACACTCGAGTTCTTTCAGTCTAAACCTACGAACAATGTCTTGTTGGGCTTCATTTTGTGGAAAGAAGCATTCCAAAGATGGAACCAGTTTGAGTAAATACAACAAAATGTAAAGCTTCTCTACACAAAAACATCCACATTTTACATTTTTGTGTTTCAAAGAAGAACCAAATACTGGTGCAATAGTCAGGTGTCCACATACTTTTGGCCATATAGTGTAGTTCTCCTTTGATGGAAATCATTTACAGGGACTAGTATGGTTTGTATAATCCTCTTTTCTTTTCTCACTCCCACCCTCTAGTGGAATGACTACAAACCATGAGAAAAGACCCTTCAGTCGGCTGGTCTTTACCACAGTGTACGAATACTTCTTGCCCCCCTACAGCTTTCAGATCCGAGTGGGGGCACTCTACATGTTCTACGGCCTTTACTTTGCACAGCCTACCTGGCCAAGGGAAAAGGTGCTGCGACCGACATCATCATTGTAATTTCTGTCTCTTTGTTAGTGTGGATTTTTGCGTATCTTTAATCCCTTTGCAGATCTGGATTGCACTGAAGGACTGGATGTGTATACAGACGTTCGTCTTGGATGCCGTCAGCTGTCAACACCTGGATGTTGTATATGTCTACAGGAAGCTTGTATCTGAAAAGGCTTTTTTTCATACTGCCATGCCCAGTCAGGTGCAGTACAACAATCCTGTTCCTTGAATATTATGGTAGTTCACCTAGCCAAGCAGAAAAATACTGGCTGTCATTTCATTTCCATACTCATTGTAAGTCAGTATCATGTACACCCAAAACAGTAATCTTGAAATGATGCCAGTAAAATGTTCTTATCATTTTGTATAATTCAGAAATTTAAAAAAAGGTCCTAACAGGCTATCAGTAAACCACATATTTTCTCTTACCACCAGCTCACATTTGATGCCAAGCGTCGTTTTAAAAACAAGAAAACGAATGAGATGTTCCATGACTGGCCAGCCAGAGTGACAGAGCTGGTTAATAAAGTTACACTGGAGGTAAATTAAAAGGTTTTCTAAATAGAGAAATCCTTGTAAATGAAATCTGTCTAAATGGTATTCGGAATACAAAATTTGAAAATAGAAATACATTGAGAGATACTATATCCCAGGAAATGATTCTATCTTTATGTAAAATCCCACAACGGAGGATTTCAAAAAATGGCTGAAAGTATATGATGTATACATACCCATAAACCTTCTAAGATTTTTTTTTATGTTTCTGGGAATACTGACAATAGATGTTAATTCTTGTGCATTCTTACAGGAGATTTCAAATGTGCAGGCACATTACGAGCGGATTAAGCAGGCTCTTGATGTGTCCGCTTTGATCAGTGTGACTCCAGTCAACCTGACTGCACAACTTCAGAAATGTTCACTTGAGTTTCAGCAGTGGCAGGAAAGTATCAAAGTGAGTGTGGAGACTTAAGACTTGCAGTCATTCACACAAGTCTGTACAGCATGTCTATTATCAGATATATTTACATTGCTTGTGGCTGCTAAATATTGGAGTTTATTTGATTAGTTTTTGCAATCTCTTTCCAGAAACAGAATAAAAACTCTGATACAGAAGCAAAGAAAAGCACTGAGTCACTAGAGGTGGGTCCAGCTGTGTGGATCAATGAGGATGTGTTTTTTAGACTGTTAATACATGAATCAACCAAAGAATCCCAAACATGAGTAAAGCAGATTCTCTTTTTCCTTTGAATTTTCCCCCAGTGCTCCACAAGGGCAGATATACTGGCTACAATAAAGTCAAAGTCTTATGGGCATCTAGCAACGGTTTGTCTTGTATTTACAAATTTATAATGGCTGTATTTTAAGCTGAGTACATTTCTTTTACTGAGGTGACTAGATATTTTTATTGCATTAACTGCATATTGTTTTTAACACTTGTGTTCCTCTTGACTGCTTAGATATTCTGCTTTGGGTAATTTTTGGTTGTGTGTGATAATTTGATTATAGGTTTCCAAATCACGGCGACACAGACAGGTGGAGATGGATAACTCAGGATCTGGGACAGACCATGCACAAGAGTTTTCGTGTCCAGACAAAATGAAGCAGCTCTCTCTGAGAGCGAGGACCTGGCGGAACCTGGGCAAAAAAGGTCCATACCTAATATTTACGATTTAAGATAACACAAACTATAACATCCTGTTATGTTGGTGCTAGTATATTTAACAATAAGCATACTTTTTAATGTAATATTCTCCTTTAACAAAAAACAATCATTTATTTCATTCATTTTGACATACTAAAGGGTCAGAAGAAGAAATATACCAGTACTGGGTACTAAGCACAGTGGAGGAAGACAAAGGAGCTTGTAAGAACAGTTTGGACTAGATGATCCCATAATGCAATTGCATCATTGTGTTTTAGAATGTCTTTAATGTTTTGCAGCTGTTTTATGATGAAGGCATTTTGTGATTAATTTGTTGTTTTTTCCCCCGCACTTCTTTTAGTGAAAAAATCCCAAAGGAAGAAAAGATTTAGGTGGTAAAATTAAGGGACAGCTGTGGGAGTGGATTTCTTACTGTCTCTAAGGTGGTTTAATTTCCTTTTTTTAGTTTGTCTGAATGCAATGTAATTCAGGAATAGAAACAAATGTTGATTTCTTGTTTTTCTGACTCACCTAATCAGATTGTTTGGATGGACTGCATTTGCATTAACTAAAATTGCCTTTTTTTGTCTGTCTTATAGTTGTTTACTAAGTAGAATAAAAATATGCTTGAAAAAAATGTGTTAATATTTCTTCACTGTTTAGAGATTTTAATAGATTTTGTGGAATTACACTCCCTCAGCTTTCTCTCTCAGAAAATATCAGCCTGGCTTTCTGAATCAAGATATGGGGATTGTATAAATAATCAATTTGTTTTTTAACTAATCATAGTAAAATATAATTACATTAGCATTACAATGTATATTACTAACAATGACATCGGTCTAAACGTTAGCAAACACTGGTTCTCCTTAAAGACCCAATATTTTTCCACAAACCTGTTCCCTGTATACTGTTAATGCTAAATTTTTGGGGGGCTCTTTTGAAATCTATTTAGTTGGAAATGGAGGAGACTGGAGTAAACCAGAGTACCCAACACCGCAAGTACAGGGATCACTTTTTTTTTTCAGGCTTTGTAACTGGGCTTGGAACTGGCACTGCATCCAGTGGCATCCAGTGATTTAGGCTTTGGGTGGGACCTACCACTGCTTAAATGTATAATGAGATCAAAATATAAGTTGCTGTGGATAAGGACTTCTGCCATATGCTCTAAATGTAATGTAACTTTTTTAGTTCCAGTAAATGTTAAACTGTGATATTACACCATTCTAGACAATGATGTGCTTCAAACTTTGTGTGTTTGATAAAGACCCACATAAGTGTGTGAAATGGTCGGGTGTCCACACACTTTTGGCCATACTCTGCAGCATTAGGCTTATTCAAAAGCTCTGTTTTGCGGGGACCCGCTTCTTACGTCATCTGTCATGCGCGTGCCCGTGGCCGAGTGTGCGCGAGTCGCTACCCGCCGGTTCCCGCGAGCTCCTGTTTATTTGCAGACTAGCTAACCGGTTCAGTTCAGCTTGTGTCGTTCAGTAAGATTAGCCAGGAGACGGGAGATATCGGGACCGTCGGGTACACTGCAGCAGCGTCGCGGCATCATGAGAAAGCGAACAGAAAGTTGCCGTTAGGGAGTTAGCCGTGTTGTTAGCTGTATGTTCCTGTGTTTCAGGGAAGCACCGCCTTCGCGTCATCATCAGCGCGCCAGGCTTTGGGATCCGCACAGCGAGAAGGGCCGTGTTGGGTTTATTTATACATAATGGCGACTGGGGTGTTCGGACGATTCGTCTGCCTTTGTAGATACCTGCAGGATCCTTGCCATGTGGCCAGGTTTCAGCAGCTGTGCGGGGTCAGGGGGACGTTTTCCCGCAGATCAGCCGCCTCGGGGAAGGAGCGCGAGCGGGACGTGTCTCCTAACGGTGCGTGCGTGAATCGGGAACGGGACTCTGATGGCGTGCACGGGAACCACGAGCCTTCTGCGAGCAGACCTGAAAACTTAGACGCAAAAGGCAGAGTGAAGCCTCTCCGTAAGAACTCCCTGACTGATGATGTTGGCCAAGAGTTCATCATCGAGAACAAGTTTCTCTTCTACCTGTTCACCATGGGCACCGAGCTGGGCAACGAGATGTTCTTCATCGTCTTCTTCCCATTCCTGATGTGGAACGTGGACGCATATGTGAGCCGGCAAGTGATAGTGGTGTGGGTCTGGGTGCTGTTCTTCGGTCAGACCACCAAAGACCTGGTAAGGTGGACACGACCTGCGTCTCCACCCGTGGTCAAAGTGGAGGTCTTCTACAACTTCGAGTACAGCATGCCGTCTGTACACGCCATGACCGGAGCATCTGTCCCTTTCTGCCTCTTCCTGCTCACTTACAACCGCTGGGAGGTAATACTCCAGCCTGAGTGTTGGCTTGGTGTCCTGCAGCAGTCAGGGACAAGGGTCATGATTTAAATTGTCAACCGTTTAGATCTTGTATGTTTCTGACATTCATGTCATTCTGAAATATCATGCAGAGGCCATGCCGGTGTATGTGAAATCACAGAACTCAATCATTGTTGCATTACAGATATATTTGCAAATAAGAATACCTTCACATTGTTCAGTACTGTGAAGAAGGTTTTAGGGCATTTGTGAAAAGATATTTTCCCAAAACTGTGTCGACACCTGAACTTTCCACCTATATGTCCTTGTTGAACATCTCATTACTGATCAAGGCCACTTTTCAGAAAAGTATTTTCTCTAGATATTAAAGCGCTGCGTTGTTTGTTCAGCCTCAGTGAGGTTAGACGCTGATGTGCGGTTTCAGTTCATCCAAGAGGTATTTACTGAGGTCAAGGCTTTGTTCAGGACATTCAGAATCTTCTACACTAACTTTGGCAAACCATGTTTTCAGGGTGGCCATTATTATGCTGGAACAGGATTAGGGCTCTGTGTTCAAGTGAAGGCAATTTTTAAATCTACATTATTAGACATTTTATAAGATCATGTGCTTGAAACTTTGCGTCACCTTTTCAGAGAAAATCTCCAGATGGGTGTGATGGCCAAGTGGACGCATACCTTCAACCATATAGTATAGGGCCGAAAAGAGACCCTGATCTTGCTGAATAATTCAGATTTTTTCAATGCCCATGGTATAAATCTTTGTTTTTAAAAAGTGGAAGTAAAATGACCATTTGGATAAAGTCTTCTTTTAGAAGCTGCCTTAGAGTAATGCACTGAAAGCAAGAAGTTACATTTTGAGTATTGATTTAAATACAGTCTCTATAGCTTTAATATTTTTTCCATGCATAAAAATGGTGCCTTATTACAGAGTGTATATTTTACACATGCATACACTCCCAGTCAAAAGTTTAGACACACCATCAAAACATCTAATCACCAATTAACAGCACCTCATATTAGAGCAGTTATGAAGACTTTACAGAGCAACTGTACAGAGATTATTGCATATTTTGGATGCCTTCAGAATTTTTTTTAAGGAAAAAGAAAAAACACGAAAGACCATGGAGTTAGGGGGTGTGTCCAAACATTTGATTATAGTAAAATGATGTAATGAGGGGGAGGATTGATTTGGCTACGTATCACAATTCTTTTTGTGTGTTGGCTCATGTATTGCCACCCTGACTCCAAAATCAATGTTTAAAATAATGTACGTTTGCATCTGAGGTAGTACTGTGTTGCAGTTTTTCTGTAATTCTACGTTCTCTGAACTCTTCACACATTTGCAGGCAGCACAGCGTCCTGTTTGGCAAGTTTGTTTAAAATTTTAATGAAATCCAATTTATAAAATGTTGATACTACAGAATCATGTTACAAATTGAATCAGCACCTGGGTCTTCAGAACTTTGAAGAGGGATTTGTGCTGCATTGTCTTTTAAACTTCTAGCGGCGTAATTATTATTATTATTATTTTTTTTTACTTTTACGTGGGAATGTTTGATGCAAAACTAAATCAGTGGTACAAAGGATGGAAAAATGCATTTAAAGTAGCTTCACCTCAAGCTACTCATAATTATTTTACTCAGTAATATGCTTATGAGCATGTTAGCCCCACTGCTTAACACACTGCTAAACCCGGCAGGATAAGCATAGCACTGCTGTCTGATAACATTTGATGGCCTCTGATCTTGTATGTAATGTATCGACGTTCACTGAGGTCATACACAGTGGTGTGAGCTCTAAAGTTCACTGAGTAAAGGGTAACACAACGGCTGCAAGGAAATACTGATATGGTGATATTGTTCCAGATCATTGGACAAATGCTAAAGGTTTAAGTTTTTTCTTCCTTCTCCAAAAGCCGTACCTGTTAACATTAATGCGTATTGTAGTTAAGGAATGGATATTCAGTGAAAAGTTTCTTTCATGTGGCATAATCCATTGTTTTTTTTCCCCCCTGCAAATACAAAGAAAAATCTCAGTTTTTATCATCACTAGCTGATGTAATATGGAGAAATAATGGACATAAATGCCAGACACAATGCCTGTTTAACATCTCATTCAGTATCCATAATGTGATAGTGCATTGTTCTCTGACAATTCAAACTTCATAAAAGCTTACATTCAAGTAGAAAACAATAGAGAAGGAAACAAGCCCCAAATTTTCTATTTGGACTTTATTTTATGTATCTGCCATTCTTTTTTTTAATTTATTTATATTTTTTTAAAAGCCATTTAGAGGAATGGAGGGGCTGACATTGAGGTGACTTCAGGCATTTACAAATTTGCATTGGAGATGAGAAGAGCAATAGCAGACCCCAGGAACAATGGCAGTCGGTCATTGTGCCTCTTGTCAGCTGTGTTTGTGAACTTAAACATGAAGACGCTATGTGTGCAAAGATTTTTAAGAATCAGTAAATATAACGCAGCATTTGTTATTTCCTCAAACCTCTGTGCAAATCGTGGTGAGCATTTGCACAGCAGTTTGGCATACATTTGCTTTGCGCACAGCAGAATGCAAAGCTTTGTCCCTTTGGAGCTTAAAGCAAGGTGTGGCACTGCTTAACAAATTTGCTTTGCCATTACAAAAAGCAGCATACCAGTAGAGGTTGTTATTATTTTTTTAATAGCGTTAGGTTTTAAATGACTTATCTCCGCTTTAGGACGTGTAGATCGACTTGATCAGGGCAGTTCGTAACAAAAGCAGTTTAACTGACATTTCAATGAGTTGTAGTTCCAGGATATAATATTTGAACAGTAGTGATAATACAACAACAAAGAAACCAATATATAAAAGGGGGGAGGTCAAAAATTATTCTCACTCTTGCTCTAGCATTCATTTTAGAAAAGACATATGTACAAATACATTTTGTCCATCTGTTACCAAGCTTTTGTATTGTGTTCCCCCATTAAAATGTTTTAGGCTGAGCAGCTATGAATGCACCGCTGTTCATCAGAAGTGAATCTTCGTCCTTGTAGCGCTGCTCTAAGGGGACAAAACGGGTAAAAGTCTGATGAAGCAAGGTCAGGACTATAGGGAGGACGCTTTAACACATCAAAGTGTGGGCAGATGTGTGCAGACGTGCATCGTCATGCAAGATCAAAACGCCCTTGGATAGCAGTCTTCTGTGTTTAATCCAAAGTTTAGATTTCAGCTTTTCAATAAGCATCTCGCTGTAACATGATGGTTGAAGAAGTGTACAATATACAGTCAGTTTATACAGTGCACATAGGTGCTTACAATAATATGCGTTCTCTTTCCTTTCCTGTGATCCAGTACCCTTTCCTGTTTGGACTGAGCGTGGCCATATGCTGGAGTTTCCTGGTATGCATAAGCCGAATCTATATGGGAATGCATTCTGTCTTGGTGAGTAAAACCTTTTTACTTATTTATTTATAAATTAAAACGCCAGGAATAACATAACATTTTTATATAGTGACTCGAGGATTTTGACAATGTCTTCCTTCCTGGATCAAAGAGTAGTATAGTGATCAATCATCCATAAACGTTTGTTTTTTCCCCTCTCTCTCTCTTTCTTTCTCTCTCTCTCTGAGTGTTATTTGCTTATTCAGTACAATCTTTATTATCTTTTGATCGCATGATCCATTTCAGCAACGTCCAAGACACAAGAAGAAAAAAACATTGAAGTGTAACGTGATTATATAGTGAACCGTGAAGCAGCTGCAGTCAAAAGCTGACTCATAACACTCCTTATCTCGTCCACCTCCGCAGTCCAGACCCCTTGGGATGGATATGGATGCTCACGAGCTAAAGTCGTAGATCAGTGAGTCATCATGGCTGACTCATCGTAGCATCTGCTCCACTCGGTTAATCACGGGGTGCTGGTTCTGCTAGCGGTTATCAGTTTTCTTCCACCGATCCTCTCTGATTGGGCACTCGCCCTCCCGCGAGGACAATCAGCACTTTTCAGCTGTCTCTGATTCAATCTGATAGCTGGTAATAGACAGTGCAGAATTTTGTTCACAAAGTCTGATAGGTAAAATGTGAAAAAACTCTGATCATCTGGCATTCCCTACGCTGTGTTTAAATATAAATATATATTTATAAAACACCTAAATAAGGTCCATTTATTTTTTTGCACAGTTAACTGTGTAGTCTATAGTAACCTCACACGCATGTATACACTGCAGTATTTCTTATGCAAAAGCAATCTAGAATAAATATCAGGCATATGAGGAAATAAAACAGATTTTCTTAGACCCTACTGTCCTTTAGATCAGCATATTACATCTTATTTTGTGTTCTACAAGTGTGTCTGAAATTTGATACACCTCCCTCTTCTGTTATTCAGAACTTTTTATTTTTTTTAACCTTGCACTGTTGTGCAAGCTCTTCCTGTGGCTGTCTGTCTCCTTTTTCACAGAGTAAGCAGATTTTGGCTGATTTACTACCCTGCCTTCTACACGCTTTTACTATCGTGATCTCGTGAAGCTAATTGCTGCCAGGTCATGATGGCCTGCTTTGTCACGTGTTAAAAATGAACCTGTAATCTGCTCCTAACCTTGAACACACCTCCTGTCAGATCAGATAACAAAGAAGAACAGGCGAGCCACGCACTTCACACCTGACGGCAGCATAACAGTGCCGAACCGGCCAGAGCTCGCAGTTTACTTGACGTCACTGGAAAAAGAAAGGAGGCTGATGATGAGCAGAAATTCACACTGAGCTGTATAAGGGAAAGTGTGATAAAAGAGCTAAGATGCCTGAGCTTCATTAGGAGGTTTCAGTGTTCATGTCATTTTGTTAGTGGATAATAAATGCTGTTACGAGTGTAATTTTTGAAAGAAAGGTATGAAAGTCTTGCCAGGTCATAACACAGAGCAAGATACCCCCAGAGCATGTGGGGTATAATCTTTCACCCTGTTTCAGTGATGTTTGCATTATACGTCATCAGTGTTTGTATTATAAACAAGATATATTACTTGCCCAAGAAGGAGAAGATATTATACAAATTACATATAAGGAGAGATGACGGAAGTGTCACTTCTGTGTGTTTTGAATCGAAAAGTTTCAACTTTTCTATTTACTGTTCAGAGAAACATAGCATCTATTAGTACTACCTTACATGATTTAAAGTGTGTGTATAATAATTTTGTCCAATATTATTTTACAAGGCGGCTTGATGGCTTAGTGGTTCACACTGTCGCCTTGCACCTCCAGGGTTGAGGGTTTGATTCCAGCTTGCATGTTATCCCCGTGCTTGGTGGGTTTCCTCCGGGTTTCCTACCATAGTTCAAAGACATGCAGATTAGGATAATTGGTATTACCAAATTGCCTGTACTGTGTGAATGAGCATGCGTGTGGCACCCTGTTCAGGGTATACTCTGCCTCGTGTCCCAAGTCTCCTGGGATAGGCTCCAGGCCCTCCCGCAACTCAGTAAACAGGATAAATCGCATAATATAGCCGATGAGTGAGTGATTATTTTATATACATTTACAATATCACATAGACCTTTATCCAGAGCATGATGATGAAGAATATTTTTTTTTGCATCAGTGAGATCTTCAGGATATACTGTATTGGTCTACCAATGTAGTTTACTTTCTGAGCCACAGATTTTAGTCCTCCGGTCTAATATCATCACCATCTGCCGCTGAAAAGCTGATATGTGCGAAATGGTGAAATGGCCTACTTGAAGAGGAAGTCCAAATTGCTATGTGAGGGTGAAAACAGGAAGCTGGTACAACAGGCACATAATTACACCTCAGGAAGTATCCAGAATGATGTATATTGCATGCTTGTTTCCAGCACTGACCGTAGAGTCACAGGCTCATGAACTAATCTTATGAAACAAAAACTTGATGGCTGTTGAAATTTTGTTTATTTACTACAGTCTCAAAACCTGCATCTGTTCCATATCAGTTTTGTTTCACTGGTTGTCAAAAAAACATTTTGCAGAACAGCTGTTTGGGGAACTTCTTGTTTTACATCAGCATGTGAAAGTGCTGTTAAAGGATAAAGTTTGATAGGATTAAAACACAAAGGCACAAAACAGTGTTTCCTTGTTTTTGAAAATCTGATGTAAGCTGTTTAAAAAAAAAATTGTTCCCTCTTTCACCATTTGCTGTGTACACGGTTATAGAGCACTATAGAGGGAAGCAATAAACGGGCAAAGTCTGCTGAATTCATACAACACTCTGAGGGGGAAAAAAACAATGTGTTGTTACATGCTGTTACATAAATGAGCCAAACCCACAAAAATGTTGCAGTTGTAAATCTGCCAGTTCTTAGTGTCGTAGTGCCTTTTAATATTTATATACAGTACCAGTCATGTATGGACATGTTCAGATTCAGTGTTTTGTGATTTATTTTCTACATTCTAGATCAATACTGGAAGGTCAGGTGTTCTGGAATAGTTCTTGCAAGAACAGCATTTTCAAGTGCATTTGCAAAACCCACCAAGCACCATGATGAAACAGGCTCTCATGAAGCAAGAGGAAATCAAGGCCAACACTTGCCTCTGCTTCAGAAATAAATTACCAATTAACAGCATCTCAGGTTAGAGCCGGTATGAAGGCTTTACAGAGCATAAGTACCATACACATCTCAATATTAACAATTCAAAGGAGATTAATGCATATTTTGAATGCCTTCACCATTGTTTTACAATATAGAAAGAAAGAAAAATCAGGAAAGACCAAGGAATTAGAAGGTTGTCAAAAAATCTGTGTATCCATCAGCATCAGAAATTAAAAATTCAGATATAATTGCCTAATTATACAGACCCCTTGCATGTCCAGCAAGTTCAGTTGCATCCAAGCGTTGTTGAATATTTTGATGACTTATCATGTGTAACCCTGGAATACCATTTCTCAAATGACACCATCGAATTAGTCTTGGTCTTGTCACTCTTGACCTTTCAGACCTACCGCGATCAGCAGCGGAATTCATTGTTCGCAATCTGTTCCATAGCCTTGCAAAATTGTTTTCCTGTCAACTTAACTCTCCGCCGACGTCTGTTTGCGATAGACTGTGGCTGACCTGGTCTGATGAGTGGAAGCTCCTGGTATGCTTGGTGATATGTTTTTAGGTTGAAGCATAACATGAACAACATACATTGAACAAGGTGAAGAAGAATATTAAGGCCAGATTAAAATAACATTATGATGCACTGTTTACCATAGTGCAGTCAGAAAAAACTGCACATTATGGTGCATTAACGAGTTTAAAAAAAGAATATACCTTTTTATGTACATGCACATGATGATTGTATTATCAGTTACATCATCCACTATAACTTTGCCATGAAATCGCAAGAGGGTTATAACAGTCAAGAGTCTTCTTCAGCGATAACGAACTCAGCAGGTGGTTCCATCTTTATAGACTATGCTTTCTTTTTTCTTTTTTTTTTTTAATCAGTGTAATATTTTGAACATTATGTCCCAGTTTTTCTGATGATGTTTCAGCTGCTGCTTTATTTTTTTTTCTCGTTAAATTAATCTCGGTGCTTACGTCTTTCAGGAGGTGATTACGGGCTTCCTGTACAGCTTGCTGATACTGGCTGGCTTTCTCCCCGTGCTGGACGACATTGATGCATTCTACTTATCAAGCAGCGCAGCTCCCGCGCTAATTCTGCTGCTACATGTGGGTCTGGCCATCCTCGCCTTCTCTCTGGATTCGTGGAGTACGTCCCGGGGTGACACCGCCCAGGCTTTAGCTACAGGTGCAGGAGGTGCTCTGGCAAGCCACCTCAATCAGCAGCTGAATCTGCAGCCTGACCCGGCTGCCTCCTTGCTTCCTCTGAAGATGCCCTCCCTCACCGGTGCACTGATGGGACGCACTCTCCTGCGTTTGCTTATCGGAGTGGCGGTCTTGCTGACTGTGCGTGCGATCATGAAGGCCATCGCCATTCCACTAGCTTGCAATATATTCGGCATACCCTCTGACGATGTACGCCAGGCGCGACAGAACCCTCGTGTCGAAATTACGTACCGCTTCGTTGTTTACGGAACGGTGGCCTTTTGCTGCGTCTTCCTTGTGCCGCTGCTCTTCCTCTGTTTGAACCTGGCGTGAAAAAAAACTATTGTTCGTTTGTCTTAGCTGGTAACATAGTATTAGTTTTAAGTCTCTGGTAACACTTAAATAAAAGTTTTCCAGAACACTTCCTTTTTGGGTTTAGGCCGTCTACCAAGTTGGCACTAGAATGCAACGAAACCACTAAACTCTATCAAGTAATTTTTTCTTTATTTTTGTTAAATTTTACTGTCACTTATTAATTTGTTTTTAATCTTTAACAAACCAAAGTGTCATTGATTTTTCCAGAACACGGAGGATAAAGATTAGACCAGGCAGCTTTTTTTGCACAAATCATAAAAAATAAATCATGAGTGTTAAAGTGAAATGTACAGACATGCATTAATGACTGTTAAAAAAAAAAAAGATAGAGATAGATTCATCATATTACCACTTTACTCCATAACTGGTCTGACCAGTTGCTATGGTTTTTACAGAGTGTAGCCCATTTGTTGCGATGCAAAATATTGTAGATTTTTTTCCCCCACTAAATATCCAGCCACCACATAGTGATAAAAAAAAAAATAAAAAAATAAATCTCCTTCCACGTGATACAAGCCAGGACACATGGGTGGAGCTGAAATTTTTTTCCTACCATCGATTGGTCAAATTCAATCATACAGAGTTGCCTGGTTACTTATGTGCCTGGTAGCATCATTCAACATGCACTAGTTCCAAACACGGATTTGTTGCTGAGCTGCGCTGTTGTAAAATGCCAAAGAGCATCAGACCTTCTGTACGGGTGTGGTGTAGCTAGGACAGTTGTGCTTGATACACAGTCTGTGTCTCAGAGGTCAACAAAAGCTTATTCTGCAGAACAAAACATCATATTTGGGAGCATTTCTGCATTGTCATGCGAGGATCCTGTTTGTTTTATCTCCACCCGTCTCCCAGACAGCCTTCCTACCTACACCCATCCTGCACTATTGTGTTCTTAAGTGGATTGGCTCCTTTCCCACCAAATCAAGCCGGTGCACACTCAAGCTCTGCCTGCTCGTGTTAAACTTGTATATACAAACTCACTCCTGACTGTTTTTTTTTTTTTCCTTTTTAGGCCTTTCTCTGTCTCTTTAGTACTTCATCCTGAAGCATGTTTCTTTTTTCTTCAGAGGAGCTCAGTGCAAAGTTGTTTGAAGAATGCTGTTTCATACTAGTTTTATGCTGTCATACTTGATGGTGCAGTGTCTTAAATTTTTCTTTTTGTTTTGGTTATTGTGCATTTCATGTTTAATAAGTTAGCTTTAATGGAACCAGGGGAAGATGGGAAGTTTCTTCATTCTGTTTGCGTAAATTCTCACACAGCCAATCTAAATCTGGCCTTGCATCCTTCAGTCTCGTGGACTCACGGACAGTCTCACAGATCATGTCAGGTCTGATGAGGGGACTTCAGCTTAAGACATTTCCATGGATATATATATTTTTTTCTTTTTATATATTAACATATGTTCCCCATTTATCTTAATACAGGTAACAAAATACAGTATCATTGGGCTTGTTTCTGTTAAAATTTTTTTTTTTTTTGGTGACGTTTCAAAACAAGAGTTGTAATGTAATCTTACATACTCTGTGGATGTGCGTGTATCTTGAAACAATCGATTCATTCATTAAAATAAGTACAAGGGTGAGTCAAAAATTATGAACACTCCATTTATATTAAAACTTGTCTTATCAGTGCTTTCCATTTAAGGCTACTGCCACCCGAGTCACTGCTGTGCAAGTGTGAACGCAACATCAGTTCATTTGCAGTGCGAGCTAAAATGGATGTCCCACTTGTGATTTGCATTAAAAAAAAAAGAAGCGTACAGTGATTGTTTTTTTTATGGTCTGAGGGTGTACCTGGTGCCGTTATTTAGACTTTGTGCGCAGTATACAGAAAGTTTTTGGATATCTACAAACAAAATTTGGACCGATTCTCTGAGTAAAGTGAAAGTTTCTTAAAGAGAATCGTTACTGGTGAAGAGACATGGATTCATCTCCATAAGCCTGAGAGTAAACCACAGAGTATGGAACGGAAACATCCTCAATTGCCGACCAACAGTGCTTGTTACAGTGAGATGCTTATTGAAGTGCTGAAGCCTAAACTTTGGATTAAATGCAGAGGATGGCTACCCAAGGGCATTGTAATCTCAACACACTTCTGACGACACTCTACAAAAATTTGGGTTTGAGGTGTTTAAAGCGTCCTTCGTGTAGTCCTGGTCTTGCTTCATCAGACTTTCACCTGTTTGGTCTTCAGAAAATATTCACTTATGATGAAGAAGCAAAGACAGCGGTGAATATGTGGCTCAGCCTAAAATAATTTTATAAAAGTTGTTGACAGATGAACAAAGTGTATTGAAAAGCAAGGAGATTATGTGAAAAAAATTATGTATTTGCCTTTTCTAAAAAAAATTTTAAGTAAATTCTACAGCTGGAGTGTGAAAAAATTTTGACTTACTCTTGTATGTGGCACATGAATTTTGTATTAATTGCATCAAGTCTTAGTCTGCACTGTCCCTCTAACAGCCCAGGAAAAGGCAAAGAGACTAGAGATTTAGATTTAAGCTGTAGATGGGTATTGATTAAAAACCACAAACTGCATCTTACTTGAATGACATTATACTGAAAATGTTTTGATGTACTGTTTTTTTTTTATTTAACATGTGTTTTGGTATTCCGGAGTGATTTTAATTAAATTGTTTTAATTATACACCTCCATGTCAAGGTATTTCATTCCTTAGTCATCTGCAAAATATAATGAGCTATTGGAAGTTCCAGAGAATTTATTCAGGTGAAGTGGTCAGTATTTGTCTTAAATTGCATTATGTTGTGGAAAACTTTTTATATCAGTCAGTTTGTACTATATGTATGTGATTGAAATGTTAAGAGATTGTCAAGTTGTTATGAAGACAGATTCAAGTGTCTGATATGGAGCACACCTTACACCACATACCTTATTGTAGTAAATAGCAACAATTTCATTTTATTTGTTAAGTCTACAGTCCAAGTCTTGTGTATGGACTACACCATCATGTGCTTGTGCTATACAAAAGCCATAACCAGTGTTTGGTGATTAAGAGATAATGTACCACCTGTGATATGCACTGCTGTTGATTTGGACACAAAAATATTCCTGAAAGTAAAAGAGTAAAAATGTGTAATTTGCATTCAAAGCTGTTATTCGACACTCATTGTGTTTTAAATTATGTCACTGAAATAAACATGTAAATTAGGCCACAATAAAAATGCAATTTCAACATTTATATGTGTATTACTGTGTATACATTGCTGTGTCAAACCTCAGTGGTAAATGTGTGATGTGATTTGCATTTTTATGTGATTTAAGGTAAATATGTTTCTTTATTACTACTAATTAGTTCAAGCAAGCAAACATGTCTCCTGTCACTTAAGTTTTAGGGTGAAGGGCCAGCTATGCACTGCCACTCCTGGAACAACTCAAACAGCCTTTTTCGTACTTGTAGGTCAGTTACTGTGCAGTGCCCAGTGCATAAATTGAGATTTAAGAAGACATGGTTTGCCCAGATTGAGTGTCCTGCAAAGAGCCCTAACCCTAATCCCATTAAACATATTTGAGATCACCTGGAATGCTGACTGCACCCAGGTCTCCTTAGACATCATCAGTGCCTCACCTCACTCATGCTCCTGTGGCTGAATGAACACAAATCCCTGCAGTGGAGATTATTCTCCCAGCAAAGGGGGACTAAATTTGGAATGGTATGTTCTACAAATTTAGAAACATATAAACGTAATGGATGATGATGATGACCTCTGATGACTTGTGACTGCAGTCGCTCTGTAGTTCAGGACTGAGATTCCTACAGACAGGTTTGTACCAGAGCCTCCTGTAACAGAAGTATTAACTTAAACACCTTTGCTGTTGTACTGAACTTCCAGCTTCCTAACCAAGAGTATGACTGCAGATCAGTCCCTGCTATCTGTTATAACTTAAATGAGGATGAGTTCCCTTTTGAGTCTGGTTCCTCTCAAGGTTTCTTCCTATTTCCATCTCAGGGGGGTTTTCTATGCCACCATCACTCTGCCTTGCTCATCAGGGACAATCTGATCATTATAATTTATACATATTTCCTCACACTTTTTAAACTAGTTTCCATATTTTTGTGATGTCTGTTTTTTTCTGTAAAGTTGCTTTGCGACAATGACCATGGTTAAAAGTGCTATATAAATAAAACTGAATTCTATTTAATGACGATGATGATGACAATAAAAAAATAATTATAATAATAATTAAAATAATAATAATAATAATAATAATAATAATAGAAATAACAACGCCACCTTGTGGTGATGTTATAGATTTTCGTTCCAATAATTATTTTATTTTTAAATTCCACAGTTAAATGCAAACAGTTAAATAAATATTTGCTTATCTTCCTAAGTACCTCCTCAACTTCTTCTCCTAAATACTCCCCCCCGCGACCCTGAATACAGGATAAAGCGGTATATATGATGAGTGGATGAGTGAGTGTATACTTTTTATTTTGTTTCTTTAATATTCATTATTTTATTGTGTTTTAGATGAAACATACATATAGTTCTCAATAAATATACATACAGTATATGTGTGTGTGTGTTTGTGTGTGCTTGAATGTTTCTGACATTCCTCCGCATCCGGGTATTTTATTTTATTTATATACTTTTTTTTGTTTTCATTTCTTTGTATTTATTAATGAATGAAATATTAATTAATTAATTATAAATATACCCAATGTATTTTCTTGTTGTTTTAAATGCGCTATAAATTATTATAATTCTTAAAAATACATTTATAATATCATTGTTATTATTATTATTATTATAAACCTCTTCAGCTCGTTGACATTCCTCAGCATCCGGGTATTTCTACTCCGCTCTGCTTCGTTTAGACACAAACATTCATCCTAACTTGATGACTCTTCTACGTCAGGGATATTTAACCTTTTGGGGCGTGTCTGTCCGGGACGAAAAAGATTGGCAGTTATTTTGACCAATCACTGCACTAATATTTTCTAACCTAACCAATCATGTCAGTTTATTAAAAAAAAAAAAAAATCAAGTTTGTTGCCGTGTTCTGTTTTGAGGCAGGGAAAAAAACTTCGGACGGTAGCTTGTTAGCATTTTGGTTTGTAAACCAATAGCTGTTACAAGAAACAAAATTGTAACCGTTAGTAGTAATAATAATAATAATAATTATTATTATTATTAGAAGTGTATACCGGCTATAACGTTGGAACAGAGGGAGATGTAGCCGGTTACTTTGTTCCGTTGACGTTAGCTCGCGCAGGGAGGACCGCTGCCGAATGTCGCTGGGACGGTAGCGGAGAGATTAGCTTATACAAGCGGGCTAGCTTTCTCACTAGCTATGCTGAGACACGTTCAGGTTGACTGGTAGCTAGCTGTTCAGTTAGCGCAAACCCTGGCGCTTTACCTCTTAATCACAGTATCTGCACGGCGGTTATCGCGTGTGTGCTCCGTAGATATTTACTAGTATCTTATTTTTTTTAAATAGCGTGCTAGTCCTGTAAGGTGAAGCTAGCAGTGCATTTACCGCACAGCAGCGCTAGCGACAGCACCATTGACACGCTTCTGGTATCTACAGCCAGCAGGATTGAAAAAAGCTCACTGAGGTAAATATGGACCATTTAAATCTCTAACGTTGTTTGGTTGAGGTTTAACATGCAATGGGGAAAAAGTGATAACGTGTACTGGCTAATCTGGCTGTCTAGAGAGCCTTTCAGTCATAACTCTGAATCAGGTGTCATTCTGAACCAAGCAGCAAATTCATCCCAGTCTGTACAGAGCTGTCACACTGAACTCAGTATTTTTAACAAGGGGCTAAAAATTACTTCAGTCTTTGAACTAGTAAAAAACTCACTTGGTGTGAAGTGCATTGCGTGGAGCTGGGATTTGCATGTCACCTTACCGTATGTCGCACAAAAAAAAAAAACTCAAAAACCTGCTTTGGTGATTTTGGAGTGTATGCAGTGTAATAATTTTAGTTCAGGCCACAAACTGTAGAAAGCGCATGGAGTTTGTGTAAAATGCTCAGAATGCTGTCCTGCTCCTTATCTGATGTGGTGCAGGTCATGGACCTGTTGAGGAATTTAAACAGAGAGACCTAATCTTACCCAGTATAAAGCTTTTTTTTTCTTTCTAGCTATGAGGTGAAATTTGGACTGGAATGATGTGAACTGATGTTTTATCCATAACAGAAAGTGTACAGAGAGAAATTTGTGGTCATTGTATTAGTTATAGAATTTGCACACAAGTTAATAGTAAGGAAAGAGGTTTGTTTTAAGTTGATTTGTCAGCAAGATGACAAAAAAAACATCGCTTTAAAAACGTGTACTTTTTAAAAGTTGTTAGTGTTACATAAAGCTAAAAAATTATATTGAACTGTTTGCATATTATTATTTCAGCTGATATGTTTTCACAGGGGTGAGTTTCTATTTATATATTTATTTTTTTACCATCACATAAGGATATTCATCACATGAGAGAAATTTGCCTCACATTGTCATTTTGCTTCTACCTTTTATAAAGTGTTACATTTTAACTTGATATCAGTCAATACGTTTTATTCGTAAGGCTGTGACTAATGATTAATTTGATAATTGGGTAATCCATAGATTTTTTTTGGGGAGGGGGGGGGGGACTGTAATTGATTAAAATCATAAATAGCAAGAACATTTATGTCCAAATATTTTCTTAATCGTCAATCGCTACTACAGAGCATTTTAACATTTTAAATAAATGTCTAACTCTAATATAATGTTATTGATCTTTATGTGAGAGTTTTTTTGCGTCATGAGGATATTGCCACGTGTTTCTCAAAAAAGATGAACATTAGGTTACTGGT
This sequence comes from Clarias macrocephalus, assembly GCA_011419295.1. Lineage (NCBI taxonomy): Eukaryota > Metazoa > Chordata > Actinopteri > Siluriformes > Clariidae > Clarias > Clarias macrocephalus. Next base: position 151,257 of record JAAGKR010000294.1, read on the forward strand.
TTTCCAAATTTTAACCATGTTTTTCCTGTATTTTTACCACAGTTAAGAGCAATCATATTTTATGGCTGTCTCATAAGCCTCATTTAAACAGGGCTTCTGGGGGAAAATTTTACAGATGTCACTTTGTGATTTTCTTTTTCCCTTGATCGGCCTGGTCACTAATTTTCTCTGTTTTCATCTGAAAACATTACAGGCCAAGTAACGTACTGTTTCCACTCAAACTTAACAGTCTTCTGATAATTTTAGCCCCATCCGGATACACATCTGTGAATTTCTTTGCAGATGTCACCTCGCGTTGGAAAAATTAGTGACACTCGGCCAGATATTAAACACTACTGAATCATGAAATAAAAAATGGATCAAATACTGGGTCTGGGATGTTAAACCTCGCTTTGTCTACAGCTCTCTTTCTGGGAAAGCATCTTCAGGAGAAGAAAGAAAATGTAAAGAAATGAGGAGGAAAAATTGTGAGAATTTTTTTGTTTGTTTTGTTTCTGAATTTTTCTTGGTCTTAAAATAATATTGATGCCCCAAGTGTACATGAAAACAAGTAATTATACCTTTCTCTACACTGACCCTTTTTTTTCTGTGAAACTTAACTGTACTGGAAAATAAAGAACAAAATACACAGCTAATGCCCTGTGCAGAAATGATCTAAGATGTATTAGCTTATTTTTGTTGTTGGACATGAGCTTCCTACTGAGCTGGGATGGAGGCATACGCTGTAATAGTTGCATGTAGGTTATCTTATCAAACCTAGCTTTTTAATTACTTCGTACAGAAAATTAGAAATGCGCTATAAACAATTAAAAAAAGATACTGAAGTTGAGGACAAATCTGCAGTGCTTGGTAAAACAGAATACTGTAATAACCAAGATTATTTTGTATGAAAAGATCCAAACAACAAACAGTGATGGTCTGACCATGCACGTAAGGGCAAAGAGATAATAGCCTAAGTGCGTAATCAATATGGTAGTTTCTTAATTGATTAAAATTGTTTAATTGATTAAAAAGAAACAACACTTGTGTATTTATTCGAATTTATATATATATCAGCTGTTGTTACCTCGACTGGTGATGGCACAACCCTGCACTTCATAATTCTCCTAATGATTTGATCATCGTCTGAGAAATACTTCACATGCATGTGTCATATTTTCAAGTTGTGGTTTTGTATAATTAATGACATTTGCCCAAAATAGCACAAGATATGTAGAATGTAGAGCAAGAAAAATAGCTGAATATGACCATAACCGTGTGGTAGTTAATTTGTTTTTTAATAAGCATGGTTCTAAAATAAATCATAAATAAATAACAGCATATAATAAATTTCACATTGCCACAAACAAGTGATTAGGAATTAAAATTTTTAAGTTATATCATGAGACCATTAGCATAGTTTAATGTAAAGCATTGTGTACTGCTCCTTTCTATGCTTTGCCTTTTTTCATCAAACGTGCTTTATTTTTTTAAATTAAATTTAGTCAGTGGAAATGTGTGAAGCAAATGTATTAAGTCTTGTAGTAAAATGTTTACTATTTATGTTTCTCCTGAAAAAATAGATTAACTGTACATTGGGCAATCATTAGAAAGACAAGTCCTCTGCCCTTTAGCCACAGCCACATTCTCACATTTAGCACAGCGACAAATTGTGCTAGTTTACCCAGCATGTTCGAGAGAGAGCGAGTACCCGGTAACAGATATCGGCACCTTGGAGCTGCAGCTTGGTGTCTGTGTGATTTCATTCAGTTTTATAATTAGCTTTTGCTTTATATATGTAATTAGATTTATAGTATTAATTACACTGACAGTTCTTAAGATGACTGCAGATCAGTGTGGAAATCTGAGGCATTGTCCACGTATTAATGGATATTTAAAAAAAAAAAGTAGTTTTCAAAGCTAACACTTGAAAACATGAACATGATTTGATACTTCTCACGAAGCATGCCAGCTGATTAGGTGGCAATAGTGCTTCATACTATCTATAGCTGTGAATGTCTGCAATTATATTTGTAGTTTTGAGGAGTGACATGCATTTAGTAATTTTATTGTCCTTTAGGGCATGTAACAAATAAAGCAACCTGATCCAAAACCTGTTTTCATGTTGACAAGAGGCCAGAAGGCAAAGAAAATACATGTGTGTTTTTGTAAGTGTTATTATACACTGGCCTGAATGACTGCACTACCAGCTCCAAAGCATCCACTGAAGGCCTGAGAATAATGTTAAATGTACATTACTTTAGTTTAAATTGCTCTTCCTTCACTGTTCACTGGTTTAAACTCTGCAATTATACACCTATTTGCTCGAAACCTAGCAACATATAAGGTCAATTTTGTGCTTCATGAATCTATTGTGAAAGTTTATTGTGAAACTGTTCCTTTAACTATTCATTGCAGTAAATTCTTTACTCTTTGGACTTTGGACATTTAATGATCACTGTCACTGTTATATTATTGGTGTCATATATTTGAATTGTATATTCATATCAAGTTGGTTCTCCAACTTTTAACCAAGAATAAAAGATGTTTAATATTCAATATCTTGCTACTTTCACACTGATATTTCATTTATAGTAGATGCCTTTTGCTTTGATTACAGTATGCAATGTGGTGGGCATTCATGTGTGAAAATAATTCTTAATGCTTTTAGAACCATCTTTTCAAGTCAACATTTTGAATATGTCTGTGCCATCAGGAAAGAGACAAAATATGTTGATAGGATTCCCAGGTCATCAGCTGACTTCATGTTATTGCCACATAATGTTGCTGAGCCTAGACCTCACTAACTGAAGCAACCCCAGATTTATAATACTGTCTCTAGAGGCTTGTGGGCACTATGCATGATGGGTGCATCGTTTCATGCTTTTTCCTTCTTACCCTGACTTACCCTTCTGGATTATGATCAATCTGAACTCATCAGACCCTGTGCGTGTGTAAATTATGCTTACTTTCACATTAAACATATCAGTTGAGGTTCTATCTAAAGTCCATTTTAATGGCTGTTTTAATGGCAAGTTCATGCTGTGTACTATTGTGTAGTGCATAAAACAGTAAATTGAATGCAGAATTTGGTTGGTACTCACTTGAGAGTAGAAGGAATGGGTTGATGATGGTATTGTTTCTGCTCTTTTGGTCTTCATTTAATATTTATGACTTTGACTCTTTGATATCAAAGTCTGAAAGGCAATTAACATTGTGATTTTTTTAGTTGTAGAATAAACTATCAAATACTCAAGGTAACAGACCTGAATTTAATGCTTGGTGCTCCAACTAACATTATTAACCTTAGATAGAAAAGTCTGCTTGCTATGGTAGTACACATATTTTAGGACAAGTAGACCTAGAGTGCAAAAGTCTAGACTTTTAAGCTAACTATTAAGCCCAGTAAACAGTAATTCATGAAAGAAAGTCAGGATTTGTTGTGACAACTCTTTGAAGACCCTTTATTATCAGGTACACTTTGTGCAGCTTTATAAGAAAATTAGCTACTAAGTTTTTCTGAGCATCCTGCAGAACCACCCACAGTTCTTCTAAGGATGTTCACTGTTGCACCTGCTACTTTTTTCATGCAAAACCCAGCAGCTTCCTTTCTTTTGTCTAAAGCGTGGTCACTTATGTAATATGCTGTTTTTTTTTTTCTTGCAAGCAAATAATTTTCTGTAACTTTTTTTTTCCTGTAAAATTTGTGGTGGGATACTGATAACCTTTACACAGTACTGGAAATATGAATATAATAATTTACAGACTTTCCCCTCATATGCAGGTAGCCATTGTAAGTGTATTGTTTCTTGTAATCTGTTATATCATACATATTTTAATATAACTGGACATGAAGATAAATGCTGAGTTGATTGTCTCAATTTTACTGCATGGATCGAATCCAGGACCTCTTCTTGCTCCTTGCTGGTCTTCTCCAGCAACTAGTGAAGTGTTGAATATTTCCTAGACTAAAATCTTTAAATCCATTCTTGCTTGTAAGTAAGGGTTTGTATGCTCATTGACAGTGTCTCTGATTGCCAATGCTTAGTGTAGGAATTTAAGATAATGAAACTATATGATGATAAACCTTCATAAGTTTAGCTAATGCCAGTAAAGTGTTGTCAGGTGCAGCATGATAGTATGTAGATGTACAGTATGTGAACATTTTCAGTTTGGTTGAGGGTCAGTGCTTGTATTAAAAGTAGATCCTTGGCTTAATCCAGTACAGTGTGTGAACCATGTGACAGTGAGGATTTCCTTTCTCCTCTTCTTGTGCCTCTGTCTCTGACGGTGAAGAATGAGCTAAAGCATGAAAACTTCCTGTCAGGCTAGACCACTTTAATCCCCACCAGGCCTGTGAGGATGTGTGCTGAGCTGTTATATAAGCACTGACAGTTAGAGGGAAGACCAGCAAGCTGCTACCTCATCTGTCCTTCATCTGTCCAACTTCATAGGCTAATCACAACACTTGGTCCTTAACCTGCTGTGTTGTATTTCACTGACCTCTGCATGGCAGTCATGTGGGCATTGTATTGTATGCTGTTTTCCACAGGGACAGCAGCACTCTGTTTTACCTCAGCTAGTTCTTCTGCCCTGGGTGAGGCAACCATGAAAAAGCAACAGGTTCACTCTTGACACACAATACAGCCTTCCCAACATAGCCATAACGGTGCTTTCCATTCCAGCCACTTGCGGAAGAAATACAGAGATGTCTCTAACAATTAACATTTCTGACAGAGCCATAACCATTTTTTGTTTTTAAATTCTGAATGTTACTGGAATTTATGGCTCTTGTCTGTTTTCATTTTTATTTCTTGATACTTCAAATCACATCATTGAGTTCTGAAATGTGCAAGCCTAGGTACAGGTAATCATACAAAAAATTCCAGTGGCTGTAAAGTCAGATCATTTAAATGTCTGTAAGAAAACATGAGATCTGTGTTGTAGCTTGTAACTACAGCTTGAAATACTTGTAATGCATTTCCTTTTTTGCTTGTTTTGTGTCCTGTATGTGCCTTAATAATTTGCCATATGACTTTCGAGCAGAGCAACAAAGTATCTTTTGTTGAACACAAATTTGTAACTGGTAACTTATCCCAATGAAATGGTGTAACTTGTGCAAGACATACTTGTCTGTTGCTTCTGTCCACGCCCTTTGCATTCACCCTTTCACGCATGTAACACGGACTATTGTCAGTTGGTAAGGTCTGTTCATCATTTTTGAATTATTGATTTTTGTTATATTAATATTGCAATAGCTTGTTTCATGCAAAGGAGCACTTGCAAAAAGTTAATTCTATAGTACGTCTTTTGGCAGAATTCTTCCAGATCATATATTTGAAGAAACAGCTATTACCTGATTCTGAAGGTGCATCATGGGAGCTAATATTTATTATCTACATAATTTATTTACAGTGCACAGCAGGATCAATGCAGGTTTATACCTATTAGAATATTTTACTTGAGTACAAATTAACTTTACTAAGTGGCAAAGAAAATCCTGTCTTTAGTACGTCCTACGATTCATTGTTGTGTTGCGGTGGTCATGTGAATGTTTTAATCTGATGGTAGACTATGGTCTGGGAAAAGTAGGCTTGCCTAGTCTCATACTCTTCTGTGAGTACCTGGAGGTGTGTGTACACTTGTCACAATTATACAGAAATGGCCATTACTAAGGTTTTTGTTCTAATTTAATTCTGATCATATTTCTTACAAAAAAAATTCTGTTCAAATAAAAAAAAAAATCCTGTTAGTAGGCTGTTTATAATTCTGACCACTTTCTTCTTTTTATGTGTTTCAGGGCTATGTCTTCAGCACCCCCGTCCGTAGACAAGGTGGACGGCTTCTCCAGGAAGTCAGTCCGGAAAAATAAGCAGAAGCGTTCGCAGAGCTCATCCCAGTTCAGATCTCAGGACAAACCGATCGAGCTAGTGCAGCTGCCACTACTGAAAGGTATCAAACACACCATAATTAGATATTGGCCATTCACAAAACCAAATCTGCATCAGAGACGTTTAGAGCAAGGATTCTCAACTGGAGGATTACTGCCCTGCACATTTTAGTCCTTTCTCAGCTCCAAGTACACATGACTTTAACTCATCAACAAATAAACAGCCTTTATTTAACTGAAGTTGGTGTGGTAAAGCAGACAAAACACTAAAATGTGCAGCGCATGGGAATAGGATTAAGTTTGAGGACCACTGGTTTAGAGAATACACTACATGGCCAGAAGTATGTGGATGCCTGGCTATGACCAGGACACCAGACTATGACCATGACCCCTATGTGGGCCTTCCTCACTTTTCCTAAGGGTGCACACTTCATGGCAACAACAATGAAATTTTGCTCTGTTAATTGCTGAAACAGTAGAGGCAATAATTTCCATTGGCCTTTTCACATGTCACTGCCGTCGACTTCTTACATGGCCGCTTACAATAAGCTTTATGCCAACACCAGCTCAGCGCAAGGCCTAAATTGTCTGTCAGAAGACTTTACTCCATGCATGTGTCTCATATGTATGTATGTAGTTTTAGACAGGGGTGAAATTAGTTTTAAATCTCTACATTTTTGTACATCATTATGCAAATGATTTTGCTTAATGTAAGGAAATATGTATGAATAATAATGATCAGATTGTGGCAAGGAAGAAATCCCTGAGATAGCAATAGGAAGAAACCTTGAGACTGAAAGGGGAACCCGTCCTCATTTGAGTGTAATCGGTGTAATCAACGTTATTAATGCCTTTGTGCATGGATGGGCAGAAATCTCCACTGCCACATCCCAGAATCTAGTGCAAAGCCTTCTCAGATGTGTGAAGTATGTCATAGCTGCAAAGTTGGGACAAACTCTGTATTAATGGCAATAGTTTTGGACTGGGATGTTCAAGAATCGCATGTGTTGGTCAGGTGTCCACATAATTTTAGCTTTATAGTAGAACAAGGAGAACAAGAAGTTTTTGGCAATCGTTTTGTTTCAGTTCGGTTTTGGTTAAAAGAAAAAAACAAACAAATGAAAAGACTGACAAAGGAGAAGTGTTTTGGTGGTTAAGAGGTTGGTTTCACTTATAACACACCAAAGAGAAAAAATATGTTCATTTTTCTACAATCCTCTGAAGTGCATGCACGGAGACACAATGTGCATAGTTCTGTTATTATTCTCTTCCTTTTATCTCTCCCTTTTAGATGTGTCAGCCCAAGAACAGCCAGAGTTGTTTCTAAAGAAGGTGCAGCAGTGCTGCACTCTGTTTGACTTCATTGACACACTGTCTGACCTCAAGATGAAGGAGTACAAGCGCTCTACATTAAATGAGCTGGTGGACTATGTCACACTTAGCCGAGGTTACCTCACTGAACAGACTTATCCAGAGGTTGTCAAAATGGTTGGTGCTACAGTCATATTGATGAGTGGTTATTGTCTTAACTTGACATTTAGTAGTCAAATTGTGAACAAGGTAGTCATCAAGCTGCATTATTGCCACATGGTTTGCTTTTTTTCCTCTCCCTCCCTCTGCATGCCCATTAGGTGTCCTGTAACATATTTCGGACCCTTCCTCCTAGTGAGAGCAATGAGTTTGACCCAGAGGAGGATGAGCCCACGTTGGAAGCCTCATGGCCCCACTTGCAGGTAGAACCAAGAGAAACTTTTTTTCACACTTTCTGAAAAATGCTGGTAGTCTTGTGCTATTCTATTGTATTCTAAGGTTGAACTTTGGTTGACAGTGCTATCCATTCTTGTCTTTCTCTCCCCAGCTTGTCTATGAGTTCTTCATTCGTTTTTTGGAGAGTCAGGAATTTCAGCCCAGCATTGCCAAAAAATACATTGACCAGAAATTTGTGTTACAGGTATGTTATGGGGTGTATATTGGTAAATTTTTTTGCGTGCAAAAAAATAAAATAAAATAAAGGTTCTAAATATGGCAGATCATAATGAAGTGTTGTATTGTGCACTTTTCTAAGCTGTTTTCAGTGTTACCAAGGATACGTTTGTGTATTGCTGTTTCAACATGTGTGTTTGTGTGTCCACAATAAACCCCCGCCTGTTGACCAAGTGCCTCTGTCTTACCCTTGCTCTGTTTGTTCTCAGCTTCTGGAGCTGTTTGACAGTGAGGACCCTCGTGAGAGGGACTGCCTGAAGACTGTCCTGCACAGAATCTATGGCAAGTTCCTTGGTCTCAGGGCCTTCATACGCAAACAGATCAACAACATTTTTCTAGGGTAAGATGAAAAATTGGCCTACTTTTTTAAAATAATTGCATTAGCTCAGATAATGAATGTAATATTGCATTTCTGACATCATCTGCTCTGCTTTATTGTGTCTCCCTTCTGTTATGCGAAGGTTTGTTTATGAAACTGAGCACTTCAATGGAGTGGCTGAGCTGTTGGAGATCTTGGGAAGGTCTGTGCCTGACTTTGCTTTTATACTTTTATGTTGGTTTGTCTTATATCGGTACATTGTAATTTTGTAATTAAATTCATTCATGCTAATATTTATTTTGCTTTGTAGTATCATCAATGGTTTTGCACTTCCTCTGAAAGCTGAACATAAACAGTTCCTGGTAAAAGTTTTACTCCCTCTGCATTCAGCAAGAAGTCTGTCCCTCTTCCATGCACAGGTATTCTGGGCCCTGTGCCTGCTTTGGCTGTTTTACAGTTAAGTTTTCTGTCGGTCTGTTCATGTTTGTTCTTGCTTGTGATACTTTACACTTTATTTCACACTGTGATAATCGAAGGATGCTCGAAGCTACTAATCTGATAAATGTGGCAGGAAACAATACCTCAGCACATTGTGTCAAAAAAGTATTTTTATTTTTGTGTTATTAGGGAGATTATTCAGTAACTGTCACTAAGCAGATTTCATCAGAAGACGTGAAATTGAGGACACCTTAAGTCAGATATCACTAAATGGTGAACTGGGGTCCAGATCAGGACCGGATGACAGTTCTATATGGACCCTGATGAGAATAATTAACATACCAGTAATCTAGCATTTTTTTAGCATATTAAAATATATCTTTTAAAATAATAAATAAGTAATTTAGCATCATTCCATCGAGGTGGGCGTACCTATACGCGTCACTCAACAGATCCAATCAACAAAATAGTTTATCATGTATAGACAGTGTGTGTGCAGAAAACAGAAATTACAGTAATCACAGAGCAACCAGAGTCTCTTCACATTTATTTACAGCCCAGCATCGTGCAAATGAAAATTCACAAGTTTGATCAAAGATCCACATGTTCAACATAATAACTGAAAATTTACAATATTATTGAAATGCTATGGAAAGTTGAAATAGCTATTTTTTTTTTATAGATTTTTAATGACTGCATATAAAGTGAACTGATTCCTAACAGGGACATAATATTTGGACCTCGAGAGCATTTTATTGACCATACCTTCTTTAATTTTAAAGGACCTCTGCCTTAAGTAAATGAGTGCACGGTCTATGCATATATTCCCATGAGACAACATATACCAGAGTGAGGATTGTATGAATTCCTTACTGCTGTTGTTGTCAACTCAGCATGCACATGTGCACTTACCAACATTTCTGTTTTTCTTTTTGCAGCTGGCCTACTGTATTGTGCAATTCCTAGAGAAAGATCCCACGCTAACAGAACCTGTAAGTGATGTCCTGCTCGCAGCTCTTCTTCCTCTTTCATGTTTGTTCTCTCAGTGTCTCATTCGAATTTTAACTTTTTAGGTGATAAGAGGATTGCTGAAGTTCTGGCCCAAAACCTGCAGTCAGAAAGAGGTAAATAAAATGTAATTCTAAATCCCTGAGTGGTTGTTAGTTAACCAAAATAGGAATATCAATATTTCCTAGGTTTTAACAGGAATTTATTAAAAGATTTAAAATCTTCGTTTCTACTAACTGAAAAGTAACGTGCAATTACAAAATGTCAGCTAAAGACAAGGACCAGTGTGCTGCTACTGTAACTTATTTTTAGCACAAAACAGTAGCTACATGGAAATGCCCACTCTGTTTTATGACACTCTTTAGGTTATGTTCCTCGGTGAGCTGGAGGAGATCTTAGATGTGATTGAGCCCACACAGTTTGTCAAGGTCCAGGAGCCACTGTTCAAGCAGATTTCCAGATGTGTATCCAGTCCTCACTTTCAGGTCTGCATTTTATGCTCATACAAACTCTCGCATGATTTTAGTGTGTAAATTTCAGTAAAATGTCTTTGAACTGCACAAAATCAGTGCAATTTCACAAAGGGAGTAAATGTCTTCCTTTACTTGTCCATGACAGGTGGCTGAGCGAGCCCTTTATTACTGGAACAATGAGTACATCATGAGCCTGATAGAGGAGAACTCCAGTGTTATCCTACCCATCATGTTTGCTAGTCTCTACAGGATCTCCAAAGAGCACTGGAACCCGTAAGTGTAGTCAGATTTAAGTCTCAGTCTCAGTTCATTGATGGTTGGATGTTTAAGAGAATTAACGCCAAATTAAAGCCAATTAAGAGAGCATGTTTTATACATTGACTTATGGAATAGATGCTTTACATTCCACATTAACTCCCTGACAAGATTTGTGTCATAATGCAGTCCAATCCATCCTGCTTTTTGTGTTGTAAGGTATAATTTAATGTAGTTTTAATACGGGTTTTGTTACTTTAATCGTTTATTTATTATTTTTTTTAATTCTTTGTGTTTTTTGTTATTGTTTACTATGACGCTGCTAGCTTTTCAAACATTTTTTCACCCTTTCTTCACCAGAGCGATATCTGCTTTAATTTATAATGTGCTGAAAGCATTCATGGAGATGAACAGCGCACTGTTTGATGAACTTGCTGCAACTTACAAATCAGAACGTCAGAGGTTAGAAGCCTAGCGCTTTGTTTATAATAGAACTAAATGACTGGGATTAAGAAATAAACATCTCTCTGTGCTTCCTTTTGTTTTCATGTCTTAGGGAAAAGAAGAAGGAGAAGGATCGTGAGGACTTGTGGAGGAAGCTGGAAGAGCTGGAGCTGAGGCGAGGAGTTCAGAATAGTGACGGCATCATTCCCACCTAAACATGGACGTAGCTCCATCTCTACACCAAGCTCCAACCAATGTTCTGCCACAGGGACGCCACATCTCCATGTTCCTTGTGCTACTTACTTTACTGTACACTCCGGCATTTGTTTATCTATCCCCCAACACCAGCACTGTACAAACCCCGAAACCCCTCTGTTTCGTTTTACAATGATACTACACACAAAAAAAGAAAAGGACAAGGTTTACTTACCTTGGGGAAGGGAAGGAGTTTATATGCACTCCTTGCCAATTAAAATAATCAACCACAAGGGATGTATCTTGAGCCCGAGAACAGGAGTCCCCCTCCAACACCCCCCCCCCCCCCCATGTCCCTTTAGAGTGTTCTCAAAGACTCTTCATAATGCAACAAGTCTGAGTCCATTATTTCATGAAATTTTGATGCCTTCATAAGGTTTTGTCCCGTGTGTCCTTTTTTTTTTTTTTTTTAATCCTCAGAAAGAAGCCTAATTTCACATTACTACTGTGTGTCTAGAAACTTAACACACAGTATAAAGAGGACATGGCATAATCAGTTGACATGAAATCTCCTTTATTCGCCTGCCTTGTTTTTTTTTCAGGTTATTAAAGCTGTCAAGTGTCTGTCCTGCACTGGTACCATCGAATAGCCCGCCACAGCGCTCATTGTCATCTCGCTGAAGTATTTCATTAAGAATTTCAAACCTGTTGAATTTCATTCTGGCTGTTCACTGCTTACGAAGAATTTAAGAAACAACATGGAAAGTAATTTTTTTTTTTCTGAAACCATTGAAGACATTGCATTCCTGTCTTGTAACGCAGTGTTCAGAGCTTCATTCAGTGTACTTGAAAAGCTGATTTGTTTTAGCATATTAACCTGGACTCTTAGCCATAGGCAACACGGACATCTCCTGCTCTTGTCTTTGGACTTAAATATGGTTGGATGCTCTTAAAATAACGTGGATTAAGCTAGAATATTTTTAAAGGAGTGTTTGGAATGAAAGCCTGCATATGTGGTGTATTTCTAAATGCTGATCCAGTCTTATTCCTCATCAGAAATGCCATCCACTATAGTGGGTTAGGACTAAAGCACTTGGAGTTAGAGTTTTTGTTGTGTTCACAGGACTCACTATTCTTGTTTTTATTTTATTCTGTTTTATTTCAAATTAAATCATGGGTGTGGATTTTACATGTGAGGAAGATGTATTTTTTATTGCTCTGTCTGTGGGCCTCTGTCCCTTTCATCAATCTCGTGTGATTTCTTTCCTTTTTTTTTTTTTGGATGGCCCCAATATGTTTGTTAAAACTTAAAAGAAAGGGTTTGATGAACAGAATAAATCTTAATTATTTAAAAAAAAAATACAGAGACGTTAAATAAACCTGTTTTTGTGATAAAAAGTTTTCATCAGTTTTTTTTTTTTTTTTTTTTTTACAGCTGTGATGAATGTGTCAGCTTACAAGAAGTTTTTTAAGCCTAACTGATGCAGTCAGTAGTTTCTCATTTCTTGCACAACCATGTCAGAAGACATGTATTCTGAGGTCAGTGATGTTAGTAAGAAGATTATTGCTCTGCGTCAAGCAAAAGTAAACAATTTTTAATAAAGGAGATTGCTGAAACTAGTAAAATTCGGTTAAAAACTGGCCAATGCATTATTAAAACCTGGAAGAATAGTTGTGAGCAATCATCCTCTAGGAAGAAATGTTTTTTTTTTTTTAATAATTGTAAAAATAAACAAATAAATAAAACCTCAAAGCTATGTTTAATAGTGAAAATAAGAGCATTTTCACACAATGTGAAGAGGACTGAAGGGTTCAAAAACATCTACATGGCTTTAAAAAAAAAAGCAATTATCAGTGAGGGTGATTAAAAAGAACTGCCTAGGGAGCACAAAGAATGGACTGTGGAGCATTGGAAAAAACTGGAAAGCATCAAGGTAAGATGGTGGATAAAGTAATGCACCCATCATGCCTAGTGCCCACTGTACAAGTCTGTGGGCCGTGTTATGATCTGCTAGTCAGGTCTAGGTTCAGCAACGTTATGTGCCCGAAAAAACAAGGTCAGTAGACTAACTAGCATACTGAATGACCCAAGTTTTTCCACCATCAATGGAATTTATCAACTTGTGTTTAAGCAAATTTACACCAGCAGAGGGCAGTGAGCACACAATATAAAAGTTTTAAAAGGCAGTAGAACAACTGTATTTTATACTAGAGTTTATTGTTGTATATAAATGCAGTATTTGAGTTTAAAGCGTTTTCATTAAGAAAATTTGCCCATTTATTATTTCTGCCTAGATAACCAAAAAAAAAGTGCACATAGTTGAATATTGTGCTGGACTACTTTTACCTTAAAAACAGTGTTTGCCATGGTGTTTTGACAACCTTATGCAATGTGACTACATTCATTTCCACCTAGTGTTGGATTTAATTTTTGGAGAGTTTTTGTATTGATGATGCGAAAAGCAAATCACTCCATAAAGTCTACTCAAGCTCAAGTAGAACAACTTTTATTAGGTTTAAGGTCAGGATTCTGCATTGGCAAGTTCATGTGTGAAAATGATTCCTCAAGAAACAATTTGGCATTGTCATATACCTGTGCCATATGTGCGATTATCTGGTCATACAGTACATTTAGGTCATCAGCTAACTTAATTTAAAAATAAATAAATATTGTATAATGTAATGTTGCTGAGCCTAGACCTGACTAACTGAAGCAACCCCAGATCATAACACTGTCTCTAGAGACTTGTACAGTGGGCACTACGCGTAATGCCTGCTTCACTTAATGCGCTTCCCTTCTTACCCTGTTTTTCCATTGGCCAGGTAGGTAGTGTTTTTGTTAGTCTACACATTAGATTAAAAAAACTTTCCATTCTGTTTCAGGGTTATAATGCTTATACCTAAAATGTCTCCATTTCACATATATACAAATTAACCTAAAATTTGGAATAGATTTTTATTTCAAATTCTATTCCAGGATGCTTTGGGCACAAGGAGTACAGTCGTGGCCAAAAGTTTTGAGAATGACACAAATATTAGTTTTCACAAAGTTTGCTGCTAAACTGCTTTTAGATCTTTGTTTCAGTTGTTTCTGTGATCTACTGAAATATAATTACAAACACTCCATACGTTTCAAAGGCTTTTATCGACAATTACATGACATTTATTCAGAGTCAGTATTTGCAGTGTTGGCCCTTCTTTTTCAGGACCTCTGCAATTCGACTGGGCTGCTCTCAATCAACTTCTGGGCCAAATCCTGACTGATAGCAACCCATTCTTTCATAATCACTTCTTGGAGTTTGTCAGAATTAGTGGGTTTTTGTTTGTCCGCCCGCCTCTTGAGGATTGACCACAAGTTCTCAATGGGATTAAGATCTGGGGAGTTTCCAGGCCATGGACCCCAAATTTCAATGTTTTGGTCCCCGAGCCACTTAGTTATCACTTTTACCTTATGGCACGGTGCTCGATCATGCTGGAAAATGCATTGTTCTTCACCAAACTGTTGTTGGATTGTTGGAAGAAGTTGCTGTTGGAGGGTGTTTTGGTACCATTCTTTATTCATGGCTGTGTTTTTGGGCAAAATTGTGAGTGAGCCCACACATGAATGGTCTCAGGATGCTTTACTGTTGGCATGACACAGGGCTGATGGTAGCGTCACCTTCTCTTCTCCGGACAAGCCTTTTTCCAGATGCCCCAAACAAACGGAAAGAGGCTTCATCCGAGAATATGACTTTGCCCCAGTCCTCAGCAGTCCATTCGCCCTAGTTTTTGCAGAAGATCAATTTGTCCCTGATGTTTTTTTGTGAGAAGTGGCTTCTTTGCTGCCCAGGTGGCACTCCGATCCCGCAGCTGAATCCTCTTTAGGAGACGATTCTGGTGTTTGCTGGACTTTCTTGGACGCCCTGAAGCCTTCTTAACAAGAATTTAACTTCTTTCCTTGAAGTTCTTGATGATCCTATAAATTGTTGATTTAGGTGTAATCTTAGTAGCCACAATATTCTTGCCTGTGAAGCCATTTTTATGCAACGCAATAATGGCTGCACGCGTTTCTTTGCAGGTCACCATGGTTAACAATGAAAGAACAATGATTTCAAGCATCACCCTCATTTTAACATGTCAAGTCTGCCATTCTAACCCAATCAGCCTGACATAATGATCTCCAGCCTTCAACATTCTCACCTGAGTTAACAAGACGATTACTGAAATGATCTCAGCAGGTCCTTTAATAACAGCAATGAAATGCAGTGGAAAGTTTTTTGGGGGATTAATTTAATTTTCATGGCAAAGAAGGACTATGCAATTCATCTGATCACTCTTCATAACATTCTGGAGTATATGCAAGTTGCGATTATAAAAACTTAAGCAGCAACTTTTCCAATTTCCAATATTTATGTAATTTTCAAAACTTTTGGCCACGACTGTATATTCTGGACAGGGTGGCAATCCACACCAGGGTACACACACACTCACTATGGGCAATTTGGGAACACTAATTATTCTAATATGCATGACTTTGGATTGCAAAGGAAACCCACCAAGCACGGGGAGAACATGCAAACTTCACGCACACAGAACCGAGGCAGGAATTGTCAGTTCGTCAAGTGCAAGGCTACAATGCCGCCGGGTGCACTTTGTCCTTTAGACCTCTGTGCATGTTTAATATAAAGATAAATCTTTTAAAACATTTAACCATAAACCCCTCTAGAGAACAGTGTTTTTGATAGTTATATCCCAATAAATATATACCACGAAATAATTAGATACAGGTGGTGAAAAATGCACGTAAGGTCCCACCCCAAGGTTTCACCCCTTATGGGATATTAAGGATATCTTGCATGTCACATGATCAGCTGAACGTTCTGAGGAACATAGGAAGAAGAACAGTAAGTGCCCTTTGCCCCTGTTTATTTGTAATGACTTTTTCATATTGAGATCACTTTGAAAATACAATCCTGTTACCTAAATTACAAATTGTGACTTTACAAAATTAAGCAAATGTATAATGCACATATTGTCTTTATACCCTTATATTCTATTAACATGGCGCGGTATAATTTACTGAAAACAAACTTTTAAATGGCATATTAAAATTGGTTAAACAATTCGGGTTGTTCTCAAGTTTTAAATCACACCTGATAGGAATAAGCTATAAACACAGATTTGAGAAGAAAAGCAGTCATACACCAAGTTGCCAGTTCATTATACTGATTTAGTAACTGCTCTCTTAATGTATGACGTACGAAACAATACATGTACAAAAGGTCATTCTTATCACATTCTAAATAATAAAAGGATACAAGTACACAGTTCAAACTATAGTTAATGTGGCCAGGACTAATGCTGGTCTTCTGTGTATGATTACAGTATACAGGTTGTTGCATAGGATGATATAAGGCACAGTGTCTGAAAAAAAGAAAATAAAGGTAATAAACTAACTGTGCTACATGGAAGGCGTGGGAATTCAGGCTCTTTCCTCGTGTGTGTAATGGGCTTTTCTCCTCATCTTCACAAAGAGGTGGCTCACTCCCGAAATCGTCCCTGAGGTGCCACTTAACAGCAACCAGTGTACAACAAGGCAACTGAATATAGTGTCAGCGCGATTGCGCATTAAAAGAGGTGTGTGTGTGTGTGTGTGTGTTTGGTATCACTGGAAAGCTATAAGTGAATGTCAGAATATGCCTGAACGTCTGCACTACCCCATGTTGTTTAATGGTGCATGGATAAAATATTTTCTTAAGAAGGAACACACCAAAATTCATGCTGGAAAGGAGATCAAAGATTGACCTTTGGAAAAAAAGGCCTTTGGAAAAAACATGAGGGATGTTCACAAATCAGGTCAGATGAGGAGGTGGATTTGGCAGAAGGGTGCAGTAAACAGTATATGAATCCTACTGGAGATTACAACAAAGGCTGGACTTTTGGTCAAACGTTTCCCTTTGTTGTGTTGACGAATGTGTAATCGCAAAATACAGACACTAAAAGCGTCTGCGTTACACTTTGAGGATTTTCATGGCACATGAAAAAGGAAAATCCAAGCAGGGACAAAGAAGCGATGAAATGGATTCAAAAAGCCCTGTCGATGGATGAGGCAGCTATTCTTTTCACAGATGTGCGCCAAGAAAAAAAGCAAGGCAAAAAGATCTGGGTGTCCGCTTTTTTATAACGAGCCAAACTGGATACTGGAGTCCCTTTTTCTTTTTTTTCTTTTTTTACAAAGACTTATGGATTCACAGGTCGAAATATATGTTCAAATCCTGTTGATGTCCACCAATGGCCAGGATGGCTCAAAAATGGCTGAGCTCTGTGTGTGTGAAGGTGCCATTAAACATTCACTCTCATTCACTCATCATCTATACCGGTTAATCCTGTATTCAGGGTCGTGGGGCGTCTGGAACCTATCCCAGGAGACTTAGGGCACGAGGCTGGGTACACCCTGGACAGGGTGCCAATCCATGGCAGGGCACACACACATATACTTACTCACACACTACAGCCAATTTGGGAACGCCAAATAACCTAATCTGCATGTCTTTTTTACTGTGGGAGGAAACCGGAGTACCGGGAGCAAACCGACCAAGCACGGGAAGAACACGCAAACTCCATGCACACAGAGACGGGAATCGACTCCGGACCCTGGAGGTGCAAGGCGACAGTGCTAACCACTACACCAGCGTGCTGCCTTGACATTAAATCTAAAGTGGGAAATAGGGAGAACATTTGGAAAAAACAAAGTATTCAATTGGCTCCTGTACTACAATAGCAATAAAATTTGCTCTGGTTATATTGTAGTTTTTCAGCTATACATGCTAATATCTCTGATACTGAAACCCTGGGTGCCGTTTCTGAAAGAATGGAAAGCTAAGGAGAAATATCTGTCCATAAGAAAATGTAACCTGCATAATTGTGTTTTAGAAGGACATGCATTTACTATGTAGCACCATTGAGTGTTGTTTGAAACACACATTTCACGTAAACGGCTCTTTTGAAAAACTAAATTGTGTTGCGTTTCCCCATTCTATAATTCACTTTCAGTATCTGCTCTCTTCCTTAATGATTTGGCCAACCTCCTGAGAGGGTCCTATACTAACCATCTTAGAGCATGACTGCAGAAAGGAAATGTTATTGATCTGAAGCAAAAGCAAGAAAACAATCCATTACGGAGGAGTTGCTTTGCGACGTTTGGTTCGCAGGATTTTTGGAGTTTAACATGTATGAAACCTCAAATAAAAAAATGCACTGGGAATTTGGGAAATCTCCCTGTGGCGATTCAGAGACCTGTATCCCTGGCTAAAGCTTACGGTGAGAAAGCAAGCTGTCTTTGGCATGATGGTTGATCGAGGCACTTGTATTGCGCTCATTTATATAGAGAGTTTTGAGCTTCCAAATCCAAAAGTGAAACTTTGTCAATCATCACACAGTCTGCATCGTAGGAGTTAAATATAAGCAGACCAGATAAACACAATGCTTTCATTCATATTCACTCCAGTTCAGAAGAGCATGTCTCATTGTCTGTTGGTTCAGGAAATTTACAGACTTAACAGAAAACAGCAGAAATTTTTCAAAACCAAAGGGCAGAAAATGATTAATAAGGGAATAAAATATGACTTTGCTCATTTTCAGGACAGTAGTCGTGAGGCAAAGTTGCTGAAGGCCCTCAGCTGCGTCTCGTTTCCCTTCTTCAGGTACGGAAGGAATTTGGCTGTGTGTCATCCCTGCCTTAAATAGACTGATTCCAGGTTGTTTGCTGATGCTGACTGGGTGATAAGCCTCATGGTGCTGTGATCATGCAATAGTACAGCAGCCCTTGCATGATATACAGCACTTCTTTTGTTTTTTGGGGCTGAAGATCGTCAGGATGGCCTCGTCAAACACTGTCTTTAGTCCCTTCTGGGTCAGCGCTGAACACTCG
Source organism: Clarias macrocephalus (assembly GCA_011419295.1). Taxonomy (NCBI): domain Eukaryota; kingdom Metazoa; phylum Chordata; class Actinopteri; order Siluriformes; family Clariidae; genus Clarias; species Clarias macrocephalus. The sequence continues at coordinate 170,150 of JAAGKR010000294.1, forward strand.
AGGTAGCACTGCGCACCGATCTGTATACACAACACGGAAAACATGTACAAACGTGCAAGTGACTGCCGGTATGCGTCTTAGATAAGATATGGTGGAGATGAGATGGATGAGATTTCATACTTCTCTGGCCAGCTTGACGCCTTGCTCGTATGTCAGTGGTTTCTCCTTCATTTGGAGCAAACGAGCGAGCGTCTTTGGATCGTCTCGCAAGTCAATCTGGAGCACACGAAACAAAATAAAACAACCCAGATGTCACGACATAAAATTGTGCGAAAGTAGTAGGATCAGCCTATAAGAGTGTTCAAAATATAACAACTCATTTATACTTGTATGTGTGACTTTATATTAAATAGATACACTCTTGAAACACGGCTCAACCAGTCAGTTACTGGACCGGACCAAACTGTTGTATCAATAGCAATATTTGGCATCTACATGGCAGGACAGGTGTTGTAAAGTGTGAGTTCTGTTTGTCGCATATGTGGTGCTCACCTGTGTGCCTATAAGGATGTATGGCACATGCGGCATGCAGGACTTGAGCTCGGGAACCCATTCCTCCTGTACGTTGCAAAATGAGGCTGGGTTGACCACAGAGAAGCAGATGAGGAACACGTCAGTGTTGGGGTAGGAAAGGGGCCGCAGCTGGTTGTAGTCTTCCTATAACAGCAGAAGATCAAAGCGGAGATGACAAGAAGTGAAATCCATTTTTTCTTTCAAAGCATGTCTACTGGTACTGTAAAATGAAACCTTACGGTACAAGAAAGGTGAAAATGAAATATGACGTACACGCTGCATTGGACGATTAGAGATTTGATTTCCCTAAAACATTGCACAGCCTAGTAACTCTAATTTGATGCAATTATCCAATCCGCCGATCATGTGGCAGCAGCACAATGCATCAAATCATGCAGATTGGGGGATTGTCTGCAATTTCTCTCAGGATTAATAAAGATTTATCTTATCTTAATATCTGTTAAGTGCTCAAAAGATTCATTAGGGATCAGTACGATCCAATGCGATATTATCACGATACCTAGATGCTGGTACGATTTTGATTCTGTTATTATCATGATTTTATAACGTTTAGCAAATAATTTATGCATACTGTAGGATGCTGTGCCGCCTGCCAATGTGGGAATAGTTTGGAGCACGCCTCCTGTAGGAACTGTGACATTTTACCACCTCAACAAAACATTTTATTAAAAAAAAATAATAATAATAAATTTTGGAATCAATGTAGCGATATATGAACATCCACACAAAAGAACCAACATATGTAACTGAATCAATATTCTCCCCCATCTGTACTATCAATAGCTATATCTACAAATCTGGTAGAAATACGTCTTTTTCCCATTTTCAGTGAGAAACCTTTTTACATTATATATTTCTGAGTTTGGGTTGAATTGGAGAATTTTGATGCTGAAATCTCGTGCCAACTCATGCCAACACACGAGTGGACATTAAAGTGGGCAGACTGGAAAAAGTCCAGGCAACACTTTGCCAAACTGGTTTATTTCAGTTCACCTGTGCCCACTGTATCATCAGATTCCTGTTCTTGGCTGAAACCTGAAGCAGTCTTCTGTTGTGGTGTATTATCTTTCTCAACGTTTGGTGTGTTACATTCTGGGATGCTTTTCTGCTCATGTTGTTTGTACAGAGTGATTATTTTAGCAGCCTTCCTGTCAGCGTAAATCCGTCTGGCCGTTCTCCTCTGACCTCTGCTCACTGTATGTTTTTTTTATTTTTCATACCAATTTGTGGAAACTCTAGAGAGTGTGAAAATCCCAGGAGATCTGCAGTTTCTGAAATACTTAAACCAGCCCATCTGTCATCAACAATCATGCCACGGTCACAATCACTGACACCCCATTTCCCTTGCACTCCTGAATAGACTATATGAACACTTATTTATTACAAAGCAACATGTGAGCTTTTTCCTGATATGAGCTTTCCCTGATAAGCTCCAGACCCTCACGTGCAATTGATCTCATGGTAAGTGATCCTTATCGGAGAACGGCTCAGCATGCTGTAGATGCTCTTTAGTGAAAAACACAATGTTTACTCGGTGCAGAGCAGCACAGGGAGTAGAATCAGTGTGTTTGCACGGCAATGGTTTTCATAGGGACTGAGGTTGGTGCTTCTCTCCACAGAGTGGAGTTCAATGAGCTGTGGGAAAGTTTGGTTTCTATGACTACATGCTACATATCTTACATTGTATTACATTCAGTAGTCTTTTGCATCAAGCTGAGATACAAAATCTTCTAGTTTTGAATAGGGCAAGACTTGACTCGTATATACACTTACTGTCCACTTGATACACCAGCACGTTCCTGTGGTTATCTAATCAACCAAGCATAGAGAGCAGCTCAGAACATACAACACATCGGACGATAAGACGGATGGGCTACAACAGCAGAACCTCACATCATGTACCTCTAATGGCAGCCAAAAATAGGAATCTGAGTCTGTCATGAGAACAGACTCGGTAGTTTCAAAACTGGTATACTGGTATACACCAGTCACCAGTTGATTCTTCTCCAGTTTACAACTGGAGTGGACAAACGTAGGTAGCGAAACCTGAAATGATATTGTATCCAAGTTCCTATACTTCAATATGGAGTTTTTCAAACATTTGCAGCTATAACAGTTTCCACTCTTCTTGGAAGGCTCGCTACAAGATTTCGGAGTCTTTTTGTGAGAATTCGTGCCCATTAATTCTGGAGAGCATTTATTATGTCAGGCACCGATGTTGGATAGCATTGTCCAAGATGTCTTGGTACGCTGAAGCATTAAGATCGCCCTTCATTGGAGATAAGGGGCCTGATTGAAAGCTGAATTCAACAATTAACAGGTTTAGCCAAATTCCCTTGTCCGTCAGGTGTACCTGAATGTGGCGGACAAGAGTGGAACCTGATGAGGTCTTCAGCTGATATAGCCCATCCACCCCAGGATGATCAATATTCAATGTTCAATATTTAATGCACACTGAGATGCTTTCTTGCATTTTTTCCCTATATTTACAAAGCACTCTGTGTAAACTCTAGTGACTGATGTGTGTGAAATTCCCAGGAGATCAGCAGTTTATGAATTACTCCAACCAGCCCACCTGGTACCACTAACCATGCCATGATCAAATTTACAGTAATCGTCCTTTTTCTTCAGTCTGATGTCTGATGTGAAAATTAACTGAAGCTCGTGACTTGTGTCTGCATGATTTCAGCTCCAAATAGTGGTCCAATTGTGTGATATTCTTTCATTTGAGTGTCCATATAATGTCTTGTGACTTGATGAATAAAGCCTTGTGGAAATAAACTTGTGACAAGAGCTACAGGCAGGGGATAAAAGAAAAAGTTATGCGCTTAGGAGAATTTTCTTGGCATGGTTTGTAGTCTTGAGGAATAAGTCTCTAGACTTCCTGAAGGACTTTTTTTTCCCTCTCACTTTTCTTTTTGCAGGTTTTTGGCTCTCATTTTCACTCCAGTCCCTGTACCTGACCAGTTTCTGATAAACCAATCTTTACCCATGAACCAGTGAGAAAAAGGTGAAATAGGAGCAGATGATGACAGATGATCAGGCTGGTGATTAGTATAGTGATGCTGCTATAAGCTGAGTAGTTGGAACAGATGAGAGGGGAAACAAGGCTGCTGCTCAGGTTACATGAACAACCAATTTTTAAATTGTATCTTTAGGCAGTTTGCAGTCTGTTACAGTCATCAGGTCGCAAACCACTCTTCAAAAGATTTTGGACTGATATTTGACCAGCGTCCACCATCATCATCATCATCATCATCATCATCACCATCTTCATCATCATTATCATAACATCAAGTGAGGGAATGGCTTTCTCCGTTATTATAGTTCTAGAGATTGGTGAAAATCTAGAAATGTGTTGTCATGGGTTGTCATAAACAAACAAGTTATTTTTATTTATTATTTTTCCCATTGGAAATAAAACATATACTGTACATACATTAAAAACGCATACATTATTATTATTTTTTCTACCCATTTCCCTTTCCCCATCCAATAAAAAAAAAGGAAAAAAAAAACATTTTATTACAGATCCAATTCATCTGCATCTATATTTTCAAAGCAGCTCATAAATGGTTGCCAGACATCATAAATTCCAGAGTGTATCCCTTTATGGAATAACGACTCTTTTCTAGATGAATAAAATACAAGACCTCTTTAATCCAGTGAGCACCCACTGGTGGGAACGACTCCTTCCACTTAAAAACGTGCACCCTTCTCATGTGTTCCCTATTACAATACATCTAAATAAGTGTAATTCCATTGGAGATGTTAAGTTATTTGATTCAAAGCAATGGTGAAACCATCACTAACCGTTGGATGGATGAAGGGAACCAGTCCAGAGTTATCTTGTGACTTACCTGCCCTGCTGTGTCATACAATCCCAACAAGTGCTGTCTGCCAGATACTGTAACATTTACTGTAAAAGAAAACAGATGATAAAGGAATTGTAAATAATGAGTATAAAAACAACTGACAACATATTTTTTTTGCTTCCCCAAACCCGAAGAAAAGCCAAAGGAGAAACCAAATAGTACAATTAACTTTGTTGAGCAAACTGAACGAAATTTGATAAAACATTGCCGCTTCATTAATAAATATGTATAATTGTGCTTGTCAATCTTTCAGTTGCACAAATTTTTCCATCTCAGCTAATCTATGTGCAATTATGATTGTTTCTGTTTGCGGATAATAATTGCACTTGAGAAACACATTAACGTCTTAGCCAGTTACTGAAATCACTAGATAAGAGTGTAGGTTCAACTTGCTGATCACATCCTTTCTAATCAGGGAAAGTACTGAAAACTGTGCATGAAAAAGAGTTCATTATTATACTTTATAATCTAATCAAAAAAAAAAAAAAAAAACGAATTCAGCTGCGGTTGATGGAGCAGGTGTGATCCCGCTAGTCATTGTAACTGTTTGCTAGACAGATATCAAGGAGATATCATTAACTGACCTGCTGCTGTTCCTCTTCCACTCATAGACAACACATTCTTTTTTGGAGCAACCACAGCCTAGAAAGTTCCAATATTTTAGATTTGTAAACTGAAGACACATGGTGTGTAAGGACAAAAAAAAAATTCAGCAACATTTTTAGAATTGCTTTAAACAGAGTTGAGTATCTGTGATAGCAAGTCGGTGAGGAAAAGTAGCTGCTGCTGTAATAGCCAAGAGAGAGATTTAAATGCGTGGCTCCAACTTAGCTAATAGCGTCAGTGGTGGTTCAGGTGGTTGAGGCTCTGGGTTGCTAATTGGGAGCGTCTGGGGTTTGAGCCCCACCAACCACTGGGGTACAACTGTTGGGCCCTTGGGCAAGGCCCTTAACCCTATGCCTGTATACAGTTGACGTCACCAAAATCTTTTTTAAATCTCTGTACAGATTTCATGTTAACAAACTATAGTTTGACAAGGTGGTTACAAGTGATACAATTAATTATAGATTATTTCACTTATAATTCCAGTGGGTCAAATTTACTCTTAGGAAAATTCCATATCATAGCTTTTGAAACTTCTGATATTGTAATTGACCTCATATGAGTCATCTGGGGTGTATCTCTCGATGTATTTTAAGTTCTGTGCCTCTTTGTTTGACATCATGGGAAAATCAAAAGAAACCAGCAATGGCTTCCTTTGACCTTGACATGTATGAAGTGGTTCATCCTTGGAGCAATTTTTAAATACTTGAATTCAGTACCAAGTTCATCTGTACAAACAATACTATGCAAGTGTAAACACCATGGGACCATGCAGCCAACATACCACTCTGGCAGGAGACACATTCTCTCTCCTAGAGATGAAGGTACTTTGTTACGTAAAGTACAAATCAAGGACCTGGTAAAGACACTGGAAGAAGCCAGGTACAAAAGTATTTATATCCACAGTAAAACATGACTGATGTTGACATTGTACCTGAAAGGCTGTTCGGGGAAAAGCCATTGTTCTAAATTGCCATAAAAAGACAGTCTACAGTTTACATCATTATTACGTTTGGAGGAAAAATGGCAGCCTTGCAAGTGTCTACCCAACTGTGCGACAGTTTTCTTTGCCGTGAAACTCCTTTGCTCCAGGATGGATTCGTGCACTTTACAAAACATAATAGCATAATGAGGAGGGAATATTATTTGAATATACTGAAGCATCTCGAGACATCAGCCAGGAAGTGAAAGCTTGTTACAAATGGGTCTTCTCAATGGACAATGACCCTAACCATACTTCCTGTTGTCACAAAATGGCTTAAGAACAATAAAGTCGAGGGATTGGAAGGCAGCTGACCTCAATAAAATAGAAGGTTTGGGGTCAAGACTGAAAAAAGGGGATGAGCAAGGAGGCCTACAAATCTGACTCATTTACACCAGTTCTGATAGGAGGAACAGGATAAAATACCAGCAACTTGCGAAAGGCTACCTGTAATGTTTGACCAAAGCTACAACTTTAAGGCAGTATTACCAAATACTAACCAAGTGTGTGCAAACTTCTGACTCACTGGGAATGAGAAATAAAAGCTGAAATAAGTCTCTTTACTACTTTACTATTATGATGTATCTGACTATGGTGTGTGGAAAATTCGAACATACTAAACCATGGCACTGATGCCCTGCATCTCAGTGGTTGGGTTTAGTACAGTTGAAGTCAGAAGTTTACATATACCTTAGCCAGATATATTTAAACCAGATGCCCTTCCTCCCAAACCTGGAGAAATGGATGGGTTGTTGGGCACTAAAACCAGTGCCAATGACTTGCGGATTAAATGATCGAATGTGGTGACTCCGGGGAAAAGAAACGAGGAAAAAGAGAGAGGAAAAAAAGCTAGCCACCTAGCTAAAAATAGCAAAACAGTTTCTTCTTTAACATTCTGTTTTTTATTCATACAGTCATTTTTGGGAGTGACACTTGTGACAAATGAACTAATAAGGAGAAACTGTGGCTGTAATATTGTAGCAATTTAAAGTGTAGCAAAAAAGATTATAAAGACACATGAACATATACTTTACTGTGTCCCAAATGATCATTAATATCACGTTCATTATGCTGAGTAGTAGGCGCACCCCAGGGCTTAGCGCACCAGTTGGATCAGCTCCCATCGTATGATAGCCGTAAATAATACTTGGAAGTATAATGAAATCCTCCTTGTCTTTTTTGATTTATAATGAATATTTATTCTACAGAGTTAAGCATTTAGAGAAAACATATTTATCCTTTCACTTGGAGCCCATTTCATAACAGAGAAGAGTTGTGTTAGGGAGAAAGACAGATCGTAATATTATTTGTTTTCTGAAGACAAAGTCACAGTTGATAAATCGATGATACCCTTTTAGCAAGCGATAGAGACTGGAGATTGGCTAGGTTTAGACACGAGCAGAAGATGCTAAGTTTTAAAAGTGACATAAGGAAGGTCATTTTGTGTGTGTGTAGAAACAATATACATCCTCGTGGGTGATGAGAGGATAAGAGAACAGCTGTTTTCCTACACCTAAGAGGAAAAATAGCCAGACACAGCCGTGTTTTCTTTTCTTTTTTTTTTTTTTGGCTTTTGCTGTCAACAACCGGCACTCAGTAAAGAAAAGTGTATCAGCTGAGCACTTTCCTGTCTCTTTTACCACACACCAAACTAACTCTTTATACCCCAGAGGTATCACTCTTGGTGTTGACACTAGCTCAATGCTTGTAAGAGGCAATACAGTCATTTAAATATTTCCTCCCTTGTCTAATGAGCTGAAATGCTAAAAGCTCCACAGGGCTGGTGAGAGGCAGCGGTGAAATGAAACTTCCCTGCACATCATGTCATTATGTCAAGCATTATTGTACCCCTTGGCAGCATGTGGCATAATCGTGAAGAATTAGAAATATAATTGATGAGTGACTATGTGCTTTGTGAGGCTATAGAGCATTTCGGAAATTCAAATCAGATCAGTCACGTCTAATACCCGCTGGAACGACTACTAATCTTGCTGCTAAATTTAGCTTTCTCTACAAAAGCAGACAAGACTTCGATCCCAAATAGTGCAGGCAACAGCATGCTGAACAGCACTGAGGTAGGAGAGGAAGTGCTGAACTCTGCTTCCCAGGCATTTCTGCACTTTGGGCGTTATCAATTTCTTGGAGAGGGACTTGAAGGATTGCAGCTGTATCTGCAAAGACTGGTAGAGGGGCGAGGGGGAGGTAAACTGAACCAGCATTTCATTTAGTCATGCTTTGTTGCAGTGTATCAGCTGTTCCTGCCAGCTCCCCATAGGAGCTCCACTGGTCTCCTGAGTCAGTCTGACTAAATAAGGAGTGAACTGTTGACACACACCATCTTCCTCTCCTGTGTCCCCCTTCAGTGTTTCTTGCCTGTCGGTGAGGCAGGAAAAGGACAAAGACAGAGAGGAAGAGAGAGGGAGAAAAATATTGTGGTTATCTGGGGGCGGTAGTGGGGCCCTCAGCTGTTCCATCCGGTCAGCTGCCTCTCGTCATGGGGCCTTCTGTTTTACTCCACAGCTTGGACAGAGACGCATGGTGTTGTTCCAATCATCCCCCTCTAGCTGAAAACCTCCACACATGCTGTGTAATGTGATTTGGGGTGTGGACAAGTCTCCAGGCCTCTTACAATGCGTCTCTGTGTAATATGAGCAGGCTTAAAGGGCCACCATGGCTTCTTTAGCTGGCCAACCCACTCAGAGGAAAGCACAATAGATAATCAGCTATGAAGAGTGCTATTAGCTTAAGTAGGAAAATCCCTGACATTCCAGTACAGTATCATCCATTGTATATAATGTATATAAATCAGGAAATGATCGCTGATACCTGCGTATACTACTGTACATACTAAGCATATTTTATACACTTTCATACAACTTCTTTGGTTGTTTTAACACATTTCACTGACACATTAGCAATTCTACAAATTGCTCAAACGTGAATGTTTTTAAACTTTGTTCTGATATCTAATATTCGTCAGTGCCATCTTATCATAATTATCACCTCGTCGACTCTCTAACCGGATCAAGCGAAATCTCTTGCCACAGCTGTGTGGTATATCTGGATTGCATTCAGGGACTTTAAGGTCCAGCTTGCAGTTTCTATGTTGGATTTCTCATTAATGTGAAATTGAATGTTGCTAGAAAAGGTCACTGAGAAAAGAAACTCTTGCTGTTTGGTTTTTTTTAGATGCTGACAATGAAACCTGTGCTATATCCCTCATGGCTGAGCCATTTTAACTGCAGTAGCACACTTATCTCGTCACAGGAATGCTGAAAATACAGCACCAATCCACAAATTAGCACTATAAGCATACTTAATGTTTATATTTATATATCTGAGGTGAAATGTTCTGAGTAATCTGCTCATTTTTACTATAACTTTTCAATAGAATCAGGATAACATCACTACTTTTTTTTTTCCTACCAATTTTTTTGACTCATTAGCGAGGCTTTGCTAAATTCAATTGACCTTCTTCAGACATGTGACTAGCACGTCGTCTGTCACAAAAGTGTAAAGCGAATGTATCGTATTTCCGTTCATAATTACCTAAGGCTTTGACACATTCAGTAGGTAAGAATACCTAAGCAAGCGATAGCTTCCGTGTTGCTGATTATTCTCATATGCAGTGTGTAGTGGGGAAAAAAGTGTGTGAAAATTTATAAAGACAGTAATAAGGATATTCATTTGCAAATGTTACCATAAAGTGATTACCTCAGACGGTGCACAATTATGTGATAAAAAGATGTGCAGGTTGTTCAAAAACAAGTTTTATAATTAACAGCTGATTCTAATGAACTGTTCTGGGGTTGAATCCCAAATAGTGTAAAATTGAAAGCGAGTGCACTATGTAGGGTTTAGAAGCTAGTTATTTCACACATTTCAGAGGCAATTCAGAACGACAATTAGTGTTTTTTAAGATGACTTAATGTTATCAGATCTATTTTCGTACTGAAATGCTTCAGGCATTGGTAATTAGCATCCAGTAAGTGAAGTGGGCAGGGCCATGGCGGACAGACCTCGGGATGTCCTGTGCAAAAGGTCAATATACTAAAATTAGCAGGAAAGAACAATATCGGCTTAACTGCATCTTGTTATAGACTTTTGATGACTACTTATAAACACAACTGACTTATCATCTGTAGTTGACCTGTAGTTTATACGTAGATGCTGACGCCTGATTTTAGAAGATAACCCTACCCTGAATAACCTGATTCTTGAACTATAATACAGATGCCTATATCTATTTAGATAAATCTATGTAGCCTTATCTTTTTGATTGAATTGATCTCATTTAAAATGCAGTAAAGAATTCCATTTATTCCTCGTTTGTAGGAGATAATAATAGGAGAGATTCAATAATCATGCAATATGTATGCACACAGGGAACTGAATTTTTGTTCAGCTTTTTTGCTGCATTTCCTTTTTCATGGCTCATAGGAACACACACAATATTTCGCTCTGTATTAGTGAATACAAGCAACCATACCAGCATAGAAACTCATTGTAGAAAGTGCTAAAAACACAATGTTCTTTTAATATTCACATAACAAAGCTAAAACATTATTATTGTAATTGATCTTCCATATTTAATAATCGACAGAGTCTGTAGGGATGTTGTAGAGTGTAGTATGATGAATGTTTCAGCTCAGCTTTTTCTGTGAATTTTAGTACACTGGCTAAGAGCAAAACCCAGGTCAACTGAGAGCACACTCACTGCTAATTGTGCATATTAATCAAACCATGTCTGTGTAGCTGTACTCCAACTATAACGAGGCAAAGCTGGTGATTAGCCATGTACTGCCTTTGCTTACAAGCACGCTTTACCAATGTGATCAAGGGACTGAAGAAGGCAACTTTATGGGGATGTTTCTTGGAACTTGAAACAAGTGTGAAATTATTGATAATTACTCGTTTCGTTTGGCCTGTGCCAATGAGACTGTACAAGCCAGGATGAGCATGCAGATGTGCTTCATATTCGATTTGCAAATGTTTGTTTTTGCAATCTAGCCCTACAGTATGTACCGAGTTTATGCAACACATCAGTCAGTTCCTGTCCTCAGTGGCCTTCGACAAGTTGCAGAGATGTAAGAGGGTTCTCTGTCATTTTGCTTTGATCTATTTTTCTATTGAAATCTCAAGTTTATCAACAATCATCCTTGATTGCAGTGTTGATGCAACTAGAACAAAAGAAATGTTTAGTCATGCATAACATGTAACTAAACCCACTGTATAGTATGATGCTGGTGGTGAATAAAATACCAGCATTCTTCAGTTGTCACAACAGACTGTAACACAGACTGTACTATGTCAGACGAGAACTTGTTTATCAACCTGAAGCAATATAGCGAAGACTGCATTCAACAGTGTTTTGACAAGAACTTTCATGCTATTAAGTACACTGGTTGTCCTTATATGTCCTTAAAAGGATTTATATGTAGAGAAAATGTCTCACTGCCATTGCAAACAGATTAAATCATCAGCCCACCAAAACTATAGAGTTTTTATAGTATGGGAACTCCAAGAAGTGCTCTTTTCTATTGTCGTCTGAAATCAAACCAAATCCAAGTACTGGCTACGTATAACAAAGATCATGATTAAAAGGATTTGCCAGGGAAGCAACACTTTTAAGTAAATTGCTGCGTTTCTAGAAAAAGTACAGCCTACGTATGTAATGATACAGGTGAGAGTCCTGGTGGATCCAAAGCCATCCCCAGCAACAATAAATGCAAAGTATAAGGATTCACTATGGACGGCAACCCTACAAACTCCCAGGACCTCAGGATTGAACCCAAGACCCTAGATATGTAACCCATCACAGGGCACAAGCACTTACACACCTAGTCATATACACAATTTGGAAAAGCCCATCAGACTGAGTTGGTCTAGGAGGAAACCAGAATACCCTGATGAAACCCAGCCTGCCAGAGAGGACATACAAACTCCACACGCACATCTGGAGCCAAGATTTGAACACCCAAACCTGGAGCTGCGAGTTGGCGGTGCTAACCACTAACCCACCAGCACACTATAACATTCCATTACATTACTCGCTGGCTGTCAGTGCCGGTATTTCCAGGAAGTCTAAATGCTCCCTTTCACCAGACCTTATAAATTTGGGGGAATCTTCTATTTTGCTTACTAGCAATGATCACATGTTTTCATTTTTTACCACATCATATGACGATGAGTCAAACAAATGGTAACTGGGCGGAAGGGACCTTCCGGTTAGATGAAGAACTGCAACAGATGGTGTATAAGTGGCTGTGCATGAATGCTGAAGTTTTTTTTTTCTTTCTAGAGGATGTTGGACACTTGCACTGAATGAAATGGACATCATGGGGACATTACAAAAAGTATTATATATTATATAATATATGTGACATAATTACTATATAGCGAAAGGAATTCCAGGAGACTTTGGGCATAAGGCAATGCAGGGTGCCATTGCAGAGCGTACAAACACACACACACACACATACACACACACACACACACACACACACACACACACACACACACACACACACACACACACTATGGGCATTTGGGGTTTGCCAGTGAACCTAATCTGCATGTCTTTAGATGGTAGGAGGAAACTGGAGTACCCGGAGGAAACCCACCAAGCCCGGGGAGAACATGAACTCCACACACACAGATCAAAGGTGGGATTCGAACCCACAACCCTACACTACAATAGATACATAAAAACTTTTAAAACTTCGACTACACAGACTGCTTATCCCATGCTAAACAATCATAACTGAAACAGACCTCTCACATGAATATTGCATAAAAGACATTTGTTAGGTAAACTCATTCTGTCTGTAGCAAATTCTTTGCATTAGCAGTAAAATGAGAATCTACCCTTATACTGCATGACCTCATCAAAACGGTCCCCTTCATCAAAGATTCATATTTTAATTATAGTTTTAATATTAGCTCAAAAATGGTCCTCAGTGTGCCCGTGACTTAACAAGGGAATATCACGGGTATATTACACATTTGTGGGGAGCCACACGAAACGATGACTCATCTCAACAGCATTAACAGTCTCTATGCCGTAGACTGGGAATGCAATCTGTTTGTTTTGGACAAGGGATTTTTGATCCAGTGGGATTTGTGAACGGAAACCGCAGTCTCTCCTACCAGGAGAACTTTAACCCTACGTCCTTTACAGTACATGACGTGAGCAAAGAGGCCCAGGAGTGCTCCGATCCTAAAATGGAAATTCGTATACTGATTGCAAAACTAATCAGACTTGAAGAATGCTAGATTTAAAAAAATAAGCAGTGTATTAAAAAATCAATAACAATTGCTTGCCATTTGCATGGTACATTTGAGAGTCTGATTTGAGGGTCAGCAGTCACTGATCCATCTGTGGGGTAGTTATGTGCATTGTTTCATCTAGTTCGCCATGTGTTTAAAAATGCCGTGCCTATTATAATTCCTGCAGTAACTACTGCGAGCAGAATAATGACCATTTCTTGTTTAACACTAATACTGCTATAGCAGCAACAATGGGTACCATTCAGCACCACACAAGAGAGTGCTCTGTTCCCTGGCCTAGACATTAAGGCACTGTGTGTCAGTTCACCCATTTTATTATGATGTTGTGTCGAGGCCCTCTCCATGTGGAGAAACTGATGGAGCTAGACCTAAATAGGAACGATTGATAGGCTCTGTGTTTTCACTTTGCCCTGCTGCGCAAGATAGAAGAATGGCCTTTCTCTATTCTCCTGGCCTTTTTTCCTTCTAACTCTCTCTCTCTCTCTCTCTCTCTTCCCACTGCCGCCTGCTTTCTCTATTTCGCCCAACTTCTCATCCATCTCTGTGTTCGAACATACCTCTGCTCAATACAAAAAGAACACATTCAATATATACTAATCATGATATTCCAGACAGGCTAATTTACTTCTTCGAACATCCCTCTGAACTAACTATGTAAAGTTGGACTGAGCTGTCTGAGAGGACTGTATGCTTCCATGTCGTCCATATTCACACCAGAAATCCTGATCAGTGACTCAACAATTGACTGTAATGTGACTGGTTACTGCGGCTTGCAGAGGCCTTTGGGAGACAAAGGGAGTCAAGAAAAGTCATGATTTACTGTATGAACTCCAGATACTTAACTGTCTCTTAAGATGACAGCAAAAATGACCTAAAACAATGCACGACATACAGTAATAAATGTACAGTACAGTTCTGTAAATGAACTAAAACAATACACGGTACACTGAATCACCAGTATACAATATTATCACAATACCTAGGTACGAATTTGGTTTGTATTGCAGTTCTGTAAGTATCACAATCGGTATGAATAAACTTTTTTTTTTTTTTCAGATTTTGTTACTATTCTAAATAAACTTTCTTTGTGCTCCTACTACAAAGAATGCAGTGCTGGGTGAATAGTTTAGATGCTCCTACATGCAGAATTATAGAGGAACAGCAACACTTTACCACCTCAAATGAAAGTATGTATAATAATAATAATAACAATAATAATAATAATAATAATAATAATAAATTGATTTTGGAGTCAGTGTGAAGATGCATGAACCAGCACACAAAGACAGTTAAAGGTTTTGATTCTACCTGGATTAACATTCTGACTTTGATAGATACATTCAAGTTACTGTAATTATTCTAGTATTTAAAAAAAGGAAAATGAAGAAACATATAAGCAAACTAAGAAATAAATATGACTTTTTATTTAATTGGAATATGTAACTGGACATAACACATCTGGAGCACTCTATTTAGCCAGCTGTATAACGTATTTACAGCTGATACTAATGCTGTCTAGTCTGAACTGCAACTACTATATTCTAGTCTGAATATAATCTTATAGTTCACTACATAGTGCACTTATTTGAAGTGCCATTTTGGATAACAAATAAGTCATTATATATGAAAGATCTGAGTATTTGCCGGAGGATGTATTTAGATTTTTTTCTTATTTAATTGTTACTACAATGAATTAGTGTCCAACACAGGGTGTATTCCTGCCATGCACCCAATGTGAAAGACTCCAAGGCTGATTCTTTTACACAAAAACTATACAACATGGTAGTACAGCAGGTAACATTGTCAACTCACAGCTCCAAGCTCATGCTACTTTCAATGTGGAGATATGCATAATCTTTCTGTGTCCACATTAGTTTCCTAATTAGTTTCCACACTAGAGTCCCCAGTTTCCTCACACTCTCTAAAACATACTACTACTGTAGATGCATTGGCTATATTTAAATTGCTCTGTGTTTGCATGGCCCACTGTGAAAGAGTAACATCCCATCCAATGTGTTCCTTTCATGTCCTGAATGTACATAGAACAAGCTCATGAGTCATTGAGATCCTGCCCAGGATAAAGTTACCGAAGTCAACGAATGTACTGTATAAAAACTAATGGCATCTAATGGCAGTGCATACACAGACATGCAAAAAATAAATAGGGACCCATAGGTTTATGGGGTTTGTGTTTATGAGTAGTTTGTAGCCATTATCATTGTTACTATAGATACATTTTTAAGTTTGGTTATAAGTGTAAATAAAAAAATATATATATATTTTTAAAAATTATTATTATTAAAAAGGCCTGATTGTTGGTCAATGTGAAAGTATGAGAAATAACCCTCTCATTCTATGCCTAAGTGAGTCTTTACTCTTGGAGCTGCAAAAAGTCAACAAAGAATTAATAATGTAGTAAATAAATGTCACACATTCTGGTGTTTTACCATAAAACCATGGGTGTCTGTTTATTTTCTGAATGTCACTCTTTCACTTTGTACGCCGCTTATCCTGTGCAGGGTCACATGAAGCCTGGCACCTATCCCAGGGACTCCCTTTACGGAGTGCCAATCTATAGCAGGGCACACAAGCACATACTCACTCACACACTATGGTGAATTTGGAAATGCCAGTTAGTCTACTTTACATGTATTTGGACTGTGGGAGGAAATCAGAGAACCTGGATGAAACCTACCAAGCACACAAACCCTAGCTGGGTATCAGACCTTGACCCTGGAGATCTGAGGCCAAAGTGCCAACTAGTACGGCACCATGCCACCACTTCTAGCTTGTCGGTGTGCATATTCATGTTTACAGTGAGCTTATGGAGTTGGGGTCTTCGCAGTATGTCTGGAAACAGCTATGAATGTAGTCATGGCAAATCAACAACAACTCATGACTGTGACAAACACATTATTATTTTTGATTTGTTTGTTTCTCAATTCAAAAACTCATCCAGCTTTAGGCACATTCAATATTTTCCACTATTTTGTAGTAATATCTTAGAAGAGTACAATGACATGCAAAATGTAAATGCTTACATACACTGCACCATTTATACGTCACGCTTAGATGACTTAACCGCCATTGAGGTTTTCAGGGGCTATAAATTTTTTAAAGGGACATTAAATATTTGTGGTGAGGCCACATCTGTTTGCCAATACAATGTAATAGAACCAATTAAAAAATAGAGCCTCCATTCTTCAGCACATTCTTCTAGCACTTTGCCTTATTACTACCACATAAATACATCAACAATAACAATCTCTCATACAATGTGGTACAGTAGGATTTTATTTGTGTGTGTGTGTGTGTGTGTGTGTTGGGGGGGAGTGTCCTTGTGCAATTTAAACACTAATTCCATTCTTAGCCACGATGACTGAAACTACACAGACGTTCTTCTAATTATTACTTATCTGTCTGTTTATCTAAAGTGGGAGTCACTTAATGAGCAAGTCTGGAGTAGGAGTCACGTTTCTTGTGAACATATGTTCTTCTCATCACTTTCCCACAGATAACCCACAAATGATGAGGCTTAGTGTTTGCCCTTCAAATCTATGTGCTCAACTCAAATTCTGGAAGACCACACTGAACGTAACATGCGCATCAAATATATTTGAGGCTTGGAAGTAGTTGAATCAACAGTACAGTATCAGAACAGGAACAAACATCCTGTTTAAGCTTCGTGGTACAGTTTTAACCGATCCTGTGAGGAAGGATTGGTATTCCACACCTGGACCACATCTGCAACTCACAGGTTGCTTCATATATTAGTTCCTCCTGCCATATTTGCGCTACTTGTGAGTTCCCCAACCCACACAGTTCTAGCCTTGAGGAGTTCTGGCTCATTAACGCACATTAGACGTTGTCATAAAACATCGCCCACATGCAGAAACACTTCAAGCCAATAAAATTTCACAAATCAGACGGTGTCAAGGCCTGCGCGGAATGGTTGTTTTTCCAAAATGTCATCTAGCTATGTATTTATCGTCAAACGCAACTCTGACTGCGAAGGTAAATGGGTGGCAATCATCGAGTAACTAATTTATCATTTGTAACTTTATTATAATTATAATAATAAATAACAATAGATTATAAGAAAGATTATAGTAAGAATTATGCTGGTGCAGTCTCTTTTGTAGGGAAACTCTGGAATTTTTTCAAGTTTCTGTCCTTTTGTTCACTTAGAACTTTTTCAGAGTGATGTCACTTTTTCCAGTGATGTCACCAGCATGCAAAGAAATGATCAGAAAAGCAGACTCGGTGACCAAATTCCACACACCAGCAGCATGTATGCAAAACTCCACCGAATCCAGAGTGATTTCCTTTCATTGGTAAATATTTGTTGTGTCTGCAAAGATCTTAAAATAGTGGCGGAGGAAACGAAGATTCATAACTAAAAACAAAACAAGTTAAATATTATGTATATTAATTAAATAAATTATATTCATGAACCCTGTATGAATAGTAACTGAGCCAAATTACACTGTGTTAAATGTTTATACAATATTTCTTAAATTGCTGTTACTTCAAAAATTTTCTAACCTTTTCCTTATTTTAACTCAGTTTGGGTAAGGTGACCTGTAAGAACTTAATAATAACTATAACAAATATAATACCAGTAGTTGGTGCTAGTGATCACTGTCATCAGACACCGAATCCAGAAATATGGCCCACGCCATATGGCCCTGGAAAGCCTGAATCCACCATAATCCAACCATGTAGTGTTATAGCTTGTACTCTTGCTCCCTCACAGCTCCATGTCTGTTCAAAGTTTCACATGTTCTCCTTATAGACTTGTGTGTTTCCTCAGTATTCTCCAGTTTCCTCCCACCTCCCCCAAAACAGGACGGCCAAATCCCCAGTGCTGAAATGGCACCCAGAGTGTTTACACGTGTCCAATTGGACACAAATGAACTCTGAACGTTTTCAATCGATGCCCTCTGTGTTAATTCGACACCGGGGATTTTGCTTTGTGGCTCTGGTACTATAAATTGCCCTTATCTGTGGAAATGTTTGTCCATTATTTCACGCCGTGTTCTGGCTTCTCATCCTGTGTGTATTCCTGCTTCGCAGCCAGTATTCCCAGGACGGGCTCTGGTTCCACTGCAAAGTGCTTAGTGAAGAATAATGAATGAATAGTAGCAAAGGAGGATACTTTTCACATTTCACGCTGGAAGTTTCTTGCTTGAATCTTCAGAGTTTATTCCTTCGCAGTATCGTTGTTTCTTTAGAGCGATCTCCTGACATTTGTCTATCGTCATTTCACCTCAGTGCTTGTAATGTTATGTGCAGAACATTTTAATTAGCGATTTATAATCTACAGTATCTGTTTTTTCACTACTTACTGTATATGGAACAAGAGCAATAATATCTTGTTTTTATTATTATTATTATTATTTTTTTGTTTTTATTTAGCTAAACATTTTGTTAACAGCTGTTTGTTTTTCACTTATGTGTGTACGTCTGGCCTACATTTAGGATTATGTGTATCTAGTAACAAACAGTTAAACAAGCAGGCGGCTATTCTTGGGACCCTGGCCTGGCTATGGTGGGGGGATAAGTGTCTGTGTGTGTGTGTGTGTGTGTGAGAGAGAGAGAGGGAGAGAGAAAGAGCGTGCATGTCGTGTGCACAGTTTGAATACAGTATTAATGTTTTAATGTTAGTCTCACCTGCGTAATGGTCGAACACAGTCGGTACATATTGCTCAGGGAAAGCGTCATTGGCGTAGCTCATGAGTAAACACGTCTTGCCCACCGCTCCGTCTCCGACCACCACGCATTTCAGCATCTTTTTAACAGAAGTGGTGAGGGGCTCTCCGCTCTCCGCTCCGTCCTCAGCCCCGGCGCGCTGCTGCTGCTGCTGCTGCTGCTTACTTCTGGAACTCCGGCCAGGCATGTTCGCCTCCTGCTGTGTCTCTCTACCTCCTTCAAGCACGCGTTACTCCTCGTCCTGCTGTGGTTTGTAACAAGACTCACAGGGCCTCAGTTAAACCAGTCCAAACCCCTCAGGACGACTCCTCACGCCTCGCGTTAATCCGGCAGCTCGGTGAGCCGCACTGTTTCTCCTCCCGCTGCCAAAACAAACCTCCGCCTTCAGCCGCGGAATCGCGTGAATCTGCGCTCAGTCCACTAGCGTTCATCCCGCCATAGTACAGGCTCCCTTTCTGACACTGGAACGTGTCTCGATTTTCACATTTTGATCTAGATCAAGAAGCCTACACCATTCGCCGGCTTCTCGTCGCTCGGTTCAGGAAACTGGGGCTTTCCTCCTCGAGAATGCCATATTAGGCAGGAGTGGGCTGGGAACAATAAGGGCTCTGTCCAAATCCACTTACAAGGGGGACTAGGTAGAACTACAGTACAGCAGCAACAAACAGAAGGAGGGGACGTGATCCAGGTCCTGCGTATTTCTTCCCCCCCCCCTCTTCAGTTGGATATCTGCAACTTAACCATTGAAGGGCAGATTGTTAAATCCAGGTGCAGTTTGAGAGTTTAATCAGTGGATGAATGCGTACAATTTTCCAGCTTCTCAGCTCTAATCTGAGGCTGTTAAGAGAAAGTTAGTGATTAAAGTATTTGTGGTGCGCACGCATAAGCGGGTGTGGCTAGGTGGCACAGATGCCACTCTTAGACAAGCCTTAACACTCCAGGTGGCACCCAAAATCCTCCTTAAAATATGGACATTACGCAAGCTAAACTAAGCATGCCTGCAGAGAGGAGACTGTGGGGCATTTGACTGTGGGGCTGGTATGAGCCCAACTGACCCCACCGATTTGCCGACCCACCCTTATAATTAAAAGTCACGTATGTGTTAAGGCCTGCGAGGCAAATACAATACATTACATATTATAATTAGTAAGCCATTAACCATGCATTATAGGTATCTTAAATAAATATTTATTATAGTGAAGTTCCTATGCATAGGATGTGCTTCTACACATACTGTATACTCCCCATGGCTGTACATTTTTTTTTTAAAACAAATTTTGTCCTATACATAATAAAGTGGTGCCCCACCCGAGACACCACGTGTGTATTGAGCATAACAGCAAGTCACAGTAGACTTAGGTTCAATGAAACATTTGATTTTAAGAGACATCTGTTCCTTATGCCGCTCACGGCAGGCCCGACGCATTCCCCTGCGACAGATGTGCCATTACAGCTGTGTTTCTTGCACGTGTCAGAGAATCAGTTTCGTGCGCGCGCCGTCTCCATGGCACCGCGCGCCGCGCCGAGGATTCCTGTGCCAGTCTGCGTTCAGCGCTCACTCTCAGTGCGCACGCGCGTTCTCGCGGGGGAGCGCGGAGCTCACCGAGCCTGGCAGAGTCTCCGCGCTACAAACGAGCTTGTGGAAGCCAGGCAGAGCGCAGCGTTACCATGGTCTTCTCCATCCCGCCGACACATCCCCGGCCGGTCCGTTTCATTTCCACGATCAGCTTCGACAGTGTGTGCGAGCGTGAAGGAACTCGTAGCTTGAGCGCAGAATGCACGGGGGAAGGAGAGGACTGGTGGCGCCGCAGAACACTTTTTTGGAAAACATCGTCCGACGCTCAAGCGGTAAGCGCACTCCTTTCCTCAGACCGCTGGGATCTGATCAAACACGCGGGGTTGCACGGGCTCCTGACAGGGCATCGCGGATTTCTGCCCGAGTCTGAGCTTCTTTTTGTGGTGATTAGTCCGGTCACATTTTACGTTTTAACGTGTTGAACCTTTTCCCAAGAGTGTCTGTACATGATCTTCTGGGACAATTATTAAACTCTGATCGTAGAGGTAGATTCGAAACGGTTACTTTTTTTTTTTTGTCTTGCCTTTGTGGATACTCGTGCCAGAATGGTGAGATTGGATGGAAATGTTCAGCATAGAGACACTATTATTTGCCAGTTTATTTTCTAATCATAAAGTCCATCATAGCGTTTAAATAAAGTGTAGGTTTACTCAAATTTTACTGTCTCCTCATAACGCATCTGTTTTTATCATAAAGGCTGTCATCAGAAAATCTAAATACATTTAGAGCTGCTTATTCAGGTTATTTATCTTTGTACATGGTTTTCTTCCCTCACAGCTAATCTATACTTGAGACCCTAATGTCCTCATAAGAAGACATGACATTTTGTCCCAACTTCATTGTCTATATCATTGTACCTTTCTCATATGAGGACTGTTAGATATTTCTTTTGCCAAACTTCTTCCTGGTTGAAGTCATTAATAAAATTGATTGTTATGATAAATCGTTATAAATTGTTATTGTTATAAATAAAGAGAAACCGTCAATAGAAATCGATAGAAATGTGCAAAACAGTAGAGTCTAGAAATAATACACGCAAAAACAGGCACAATAATAATAATAATAATAATAATAATAATAATAATAATAATAATAGTTGTGTTGAATGCATTTATACGCTTATCACAGAAACGCATGTGGGAATTATGGACAAAGCGCTTCTCTTATTCATAAATACTTTTCAGCATCTAAAAGTAATGTACGCTGCACAGCTACTTTTAATATAGTGATTTTTGAAGTACGGTGTTCTGGAGCTCGTTGCTCTGGCTGCGGCGCTGCAGTGGAGCCTCTCTGTAAACGCCTCTTCAGTGGAGTAAGAAAGCAAAGCCCTGCTGAGAAACGAAGCGTTTTCACGAGTTCCTCTCCAAGCTACTAGACACCACTGAAGAGCGGAGAAGAGAGAGTGTGAGAGAGGCGCCTGAGGTCTTATTACTGAGCAAAAGCATTTTTTCCCCCAGAACTTTCCATTGAGTTTAAGCAGAGCAAATGCAAGGGAGACAGAACTGTAACATTGTGCAGAGGATCCTGACACTTGGGGAACGACTGGTAAACCTTCACCATGTCAACACTGCGCTTTACGCACTCGGCATTCATAGGAAACTCTAATGAATTCCCCAAACCATGCGCTTAAATAATTGATATATAAACTGGAAATCATATAAACCTTTTTAGAAAATATTAAAATACATATTTCAATTAAAAGCTTTGGGCTGAAGTTCTGCATTAGCTGTGCGTAAAACTGGAAAAGGCAGATGCAGGTGCAGTTTTGCAGGCTATTTAAAAGCTTGGAGCTGTAGTTTTGTTTTTATTGATTTTGTATCTACAGTATATTGTACTTGTATTCATACCTAGTCTATCAGGACTCAAGTGATACTGTGCTTAAGCCTGTTAAATACCTTCATGGACCTGAACGCAGTCAGAGCTTTGAGCTGTTTGTCGGGACATCGTCATTTCGAGCCCCTTACCAGCAGATGTCACACATGGGTACAAGTAGAAAAGCTGTCTTCTTTTTCTTTACACACACACGCACACACACACCGAATATAGTAGACCTACTGTATTAAAAAAAAACAATCGAATTTGCAATCACTACTATTATACCCTTATTTTTTCTTTTTTTCCACTAGTTAATTTACAGTTCAATAATAAAAAAAATTCTTACAATAAATTACCCTGCCAGGAGCATTCATATGTCCTGTAGTTCAGGACTAGGTTTAATGTGTTTAGTGTGAAAATTTTATATTAACATTAAACTTTCTATTATTATTATTATTATTATTATTATTATTATTATTATTATTATTATTATTATGTATTTATTATATATATATTTTTTTTTTACTGGTGAGCTAATAAAATGTTCTTTCTATGTAGAAAATCAGCCATTAAAACTAGCTTTAGGGAGAAAAAACAGAATAAACAGTACATTTGGATGAAATTATTCTGCATTAAAACTTTAGAATTAGTGATTCTAAAGTTGCTAGTTAGCATATTTGTTAGCATAACTAGTTAGTGTGTATGGTTATGTTTGAGGGTAATTTGAAAAAAAAAAAAAACTTTCCGCCGTTTATGGAATGTAACCCAAGATGTGCCCTGACTAATCTGATCAACATTTACACTGCTACAAAGTTTTTTTTGTATAAGGGCATGTGGAATTTGTATACTACTTAGTTTACTTAATAGCTTCTTACTTTAAACCTTTACTAAAGTCTTAACTGGGATTGTAATTTGACAGCCATTTAGACACTTCAAAAAATCCCATCTTTATAATGAGCTTAACAACATTGTTTTAAAAAAAATTTGTCCAGATGTTTTTTCCCCTAAAATGTTGCATGTTTTCTATTCTTTTTTAGTCAGTTTACTACTTCAGCATATTGCTACCTTGTAAAGTGATTATTACAGCTACTTTGTCTTTTTACTCAACCTTTTGTGGTAATGAGTTTGTATTATTCCTTTGGAAAGGCCACAGTCCAGGTGTTCTGGTACACTTTGGAACAAAAGGCATGCATATACATAACTTTAACAAAACAAAAGTAAGCCTGAGGCAGTTTTGCCTTTACATAACCTTTTCCTAGCAGGGCAAGAAGACTTTTAAGTCCATGTGTTTATTTAAGGATAGTAATGATAGGCACTGATAACATAATGAGACTCTTGGAGGATAGTGCATGTAAAGTCTAAATGATGTGAGACACCAGGGATTCTTGTTGCTTTGATTATTTAAATAATCCTCAAGATAGGACAATAAGCGCTAGAGAGTCAGTTATGAACTGAAGTCCATGTTTACAGACTTCTGGCTCTTTGTTTCTTTTATAATTCTATGCTTTTATTTAATCTTGTCTTTTAAAGTACTTATTAGTCTCCTTATCCATGGCATTGCATCCTTCTCCTTTCTCTCCAGCCATGGTTTTTAGTTTTGTAGCCGCCCTGGCAATCCACAGCATGCTCTTTGGAAAGGCACAGTATGTGGCACAGACATGAATGAAGACTGCGACGTTAGAAGTGAGGAGGAGGACGAGTGACACTGTTAGTGTAGAGTACTGTATATGGGAAAAAAAAACAGAAAATCCCCAGCCTTACAAGAGTGCGCGAAGAAGCACAAGCCAAAAAGAGAAAGTGCTGAAGGTAGAACTGGAGAAAATGTATCCATCAAAAAGACTAAAAGAGTCTTTGAGTCACAGAGACACATTATTGATTAAGCAAAGTGGTCTGCTGTCAATAGCAAGATAAAAATGAATGAAACTAATGGCAAATAAGGCAGAGGGTGAGCTAGACAAGTGGAAATCTTTAACGTTGAGTTGTCACTTCCTGTTTGCCCCTGATTATTGAGGCGGTCTTGTTCTCTGGATGATTCTAATACTTTTATTAACATCGTATAAACACTATGCTATATTGCCACTGGTTAACTTACTGTACATGCAGTTCATACAGTTCCATAATTAGGAAAAAAAGGAAAAAAAAATGTTCACAAAGGACACTCATGCTTAAAATGTGAAGTACAGTTGTTTATAGGTATCAATATCTCCCTCTATTTCCCGATTTTCCATGCCCATCCTCTGTCTATCTCTCTCTCTCTGGCAATGCAAAAAGCTCAGATGTACCCTTGTTGGTTTGAGGATATTATTATATAGGAGGAAAGCTCACTTGTATCTGATTTTCAGTTCTTTTGAAAACTTGGTAAACTCTGTTTTTATTTTTGCTCACTTAACTGTGCTACAGAGCTCGTTGTTAGATTAAGGATTATTGTATTAAGGGGTCTTAACTGGCTGCCACTGGTCTTGACAAAGTAAGCTATATTGAAAAATGTATCGCTACTGGATTATAGACTTAATGGATTTTATAACAGCAGAACATTATAAAATGTTGAAATATATTTTTTTCTTTAAAAAAAAAAAGCAAAATTTTCTTAGTGGAAAAGATTCAATCTAGGCCTCAGTTTTTCTCTTATCTATCTATCTATCTATCTATCTATCTATCTATCTATCTATCTATCTATCTATCTATCTATCTATCTATCTATTTGCTTATTTACTATTTTACCTACCTACTTAATTACTTACTTATTTGTATTTTTTCAGCAATCCCCACCCACAACAGAAGCAACAGAAAGCATAGCCAGCAAAGGCAGCAAGCGCATCTGTTCAAAGTCCTGTTTGGAGGAAAGCGATATGTGCCCTGTTCCACATTAATGACCTCATAGACACCAATAATTGGCTAGTGTCACTCTGACTGGCAGGGGAGAAACAGTAATGTTATCCATGGTTTCTGTCATTTTGGCAATTACTGCCAGCTTTCCTGTCTTGAATCCCAGCCATGGAAGGTTATGCCATCATTGAGACTCATTCTTCTGAAGAAATCTTTAATATTCTACAAGTTCTCTACTAGCGGTTTTCAAACTTGATTCTGGAGGATCCTCTGCCCTACAAATGTAAGTGTTTTCCTTGCTCTATCACATCTACGTCAATTCAGGGAAAAAATATTGATTTGCAGATTCGTTAAATCAGGTGTGCTGTGAGATGAGCAAACACTGACATGTGCAGGGCAGATCATCCTCCGGGAACAGGCCTGAAAACTACTGCTCTATACGAACAGCTTCAACGTAAACTCCTTTTGGAAACGAACGCTACTTTCCTCCTTAAAAACATTGAAAAATGCCTTCCATAAGGGTTTAGAGTGACTAGTGATTGGTTGGCCATGTGTATTTGGAATTATCATGGTGACAAATGATATTTGTTAATTTAGATTAAATGTAGATAATCATTCAGTTAAAAGGCTTACTGTAAACTGTTTTATACAGTGTGTTATACAAACGCGTGTAAAAAAGAATATAAGAGTAAAAATATTATTTATATAATATTAATAAGTAAATATTTTTGAAGAATTTATTTCAGACATGATAGAAAATGCTTACCTCTAAATGTACCTCTAGATGATGATTCTCAAAAAGATTAAATGTATACAGATGATTCCACAACTCTTCCCACTGCAGTCTGCTCAGTTCTTGGCACTGGCATTGGATAAACGGTTGGCAATGGCTGTTTCCTTTTGCACATGCCAGCAGAACTTTCTCCTCATGAAATGCTGACACATGGATGGGGTCAAATGAAGATGGAGAACATAAGGAATGCATGTTTGATAAATAAGGCTCATTATTTTATTTGACTTGAATAGGAAAGCTCACAAGTGCACAGTTATCTGAGGCTTATGTTCATGTTATGAAAATTAATAAAAATAAAAATAATAAATAAAACTGGATGTTAAAAAAAAAAAAAAAAAAAAAAATATATATATATATATATATATATATATATATATATATATATATATATATATATATAAAACCCATATAGCCATTTGTAGAATATTTACTTAACGTCTTTGGCAGTTACTTTGGCAATAGTACATGTGTATTTGTGAGGAAGCCTATGTTTTGTTTAGCCTTTGTTAGTGATGGAGAGCTGCCTGTTGGCCTCCCACATAGAGCCAGAACCCGTGCTGCAATGTCTTTCATCTCTCTCAATATGGCTTGTATTCACATTACAAATGATAAGCTTTTGCCAGAATCCCATCTGGAGGTAAAACACTTCTTGCATTTGCAGTACAAGCGCCTTGAGCTTCACCTGGGACTAGAATCGCAATTAGTGCATATGTTAAAAGTTTATTTTAAGTATAGGCATCAGCTGCCTTGAGCAGACAGTGACTAAGATGGATTGAAGTAATTCTGTAAAGATACAGTTGTCCACTGGGTCGAGTAATGTATACAGATAACACACTTTGGCTTGTGAAATTCATCTGTATTGTATGTTTTCTTTAGTTCTTAAACTTTTTTAAAAAGAAGCACTGTTTATTAAATGTTATCACAATATTAGCCTTTGCTAAAATTATATGGTAACTGCTTACATAAAAATGGTAGTTTTATGATTTCTGCAAGCCTTTGGATTGATCTTAGATATTACACTTTTCATCTGTGAAAATAGTGGCATATAAATCAAACACAAATTTTAACCAAATTCCACTATGTAACTACAGCATTTAATTGTAATATCATCTCAATATAATATTTTTGTCTACTGTGTAAATTGGTGGTGGTTGAAGTGAGACAATGAAGTAAGCTGATTTGAATGTTCTGGTTAAAAATGTAGGTTTTGCTACCTAGTGGCACAACATAAAATAGTTCATGGTAGAATCTGTATCACAGTCACTCTTTTCAGGGCATTTGTGACTGCACCTTTGTAGAAGGCAGTTGATTTCTCTTTCCTAACAATATGAAAAGCGACTGGTTACTGTAGCTTCACATATTTCAAAGGAAGCATGTGATAACTTTCATCTTCCTAGGTAGCTGTCATATAATAGATATGATCTAGACATACCTGTAAGGTGAAAAACTGGAGGGAAGACTTTCCTGTAAAAATAACCCTGTAAAAAGTTGAGAAAAAAGTCACCTGCACTAGATTTTTGAGTTTTGAAGTCAACTCAAACTCATAAGTTTTGATCAGATTATTTATTGTTCACATTAATAAACATTTTCAATCTTAATATTTTTTCAATTTAATAAATACTAACCAGGGAGAGCAAAGTGCTCCAGGACATGCGATACCAGCCATCCCCACCTACTTTATGAATTTCATGCCAACATTGAGGACAGGATTTGAACTCATGATCCCCAAATGATTATTATTTCTACTGTGCCCCCATGAAGCGCTTAATTGTTACATTAAGCAATATAAAACATCTTTCTCATTCAGTTTGTCTGTACTATATATGTACACTAACAGTCAAAAGTTTGGACACACATTTTAATTTGATAATTGTTCCTTATTTCTATTTCTTTCTATAACAATTTTACAACACTGTTCTTACAAGAACTATTCCAGAACAGCTGACCTTCATGCCTGAAAAGAACAACTGACTGTTGTGGTTGTTATTACTTAATTCCATCCATCTACGAACCTCTATAGTCCAACCAGGGACCGTGGAGACCAAAGGTGACCATTGTATTTATTCCCATTCTTGTACAACTGTGGTAGGATCTCCGGTCAACATTCCCATGCACATTCACACACTACAGGCAATTTGGAAATGGCAATTAGCCTAATCTGCGGGATGTTCTAATGTACTGCGGGAGGAAACTGGACAACCTGGAAGAAATCCAACAAGCTTGGGGAGAACATGCAAAATCCATGCATGCTGACCCCACGCGGGAATCGAAACGAGGACCTGGAGGTGAAAGGCGACAGTGTTAACAACTACACTGCCGTGCCACCTATTACTTAATTACTTAACGCCATATGTGTTATTTTTATAGAGTATTGTTCTAGAATGTAGAAAATAAATCCAAACTTATGTCCAAACCTTTTATTTTTATTGTATTTTATATGTATCTCTCAATTTTTATTGTGTTCTTATGATGTAATCTCAACTATATAATAAAAATTATAATGAAAAAAAAAATTAAATTCTGGTTTTTGTGTCCTGCATCTTAACCGTGCCAACGTGGTTCATGAACAGATGTCACAACATTAGCAACATGGTCTGTTTTTTAAGATGAATATATGTATATAATCAGTAACACAGTTCGTATATCACAGGGAGTGTAGGATTTACATTATCATTTAGCATTAGCATTTAAACAGGGCTCCCTTCCTATTGTTTCTGATACTTGAGCTCTGCTTGTGGAGGCCCCTTAATTGAGCCCCAGCAAGCATCCATTGCTTTACCTTCCAGCTTCTAAACCAGGCTTGTACAGATGAGGGAGGTGCAAGATGGACACAATAGAATTTATTTGTTCGTAAAGAAAAGCCACCACCTTCACTAATGGCTGTCAAGGGCTCTGCCTTTTTTGCAACTTCTTCCTTTCTCTATTTCTCATTGTTTACATCTCTTACTTTAGTCCTCTCGGTCCCATTCTCTCTCCACCTTCCTTTGCTGGCTGGATGCAACTCAGCAGGTTGAATTTCTGCACTGAGGTTCAAGCTGAACTGATAAAATTCATGCTCATTAATGTTTCTTTTACAAAATGTGCACTGATTTTTCTCTTCTGCCACAATGTCCTTGTTGTTTGTCTATTTTTATGTCATGTTTCAGTAGAATGCACTTTTGGGCTGAGCTCAGCTTTACTCTGAGCATTTTTACACCTCTATTGTATTATTTAAGCCACTGTAATACCTTTTGTTGTGATACCAAAGCTGCAATTGATGCAATAATTTGGCTATTTAAAGCATTAATAAATTTGAATTGATTGAGATTATTTCAGTAAAGAATGACATATGCATTGCAGTGGGTGACCATGAGCATAGTGGAGCGGGCAGTTTCAGAATGGACATTTGAGGTTTTAATAAATAACAGCAGAACATACCTAAAAAACTTTGTTGCAGAAGCTCTTGTTAATATTTCCTTTATTGGACTGTAATATTCATACGCAAATACTAGGTGCTTGCCGCATAGTCTTTTTCATTTTTGTCCTCACGTAATGTTTCTGAGAAGGTGTTCATTATCAAGAAGTACCAACGGCACTACTGTGAATCTCCCATTGTTTTACGCCTCACGTTGTACATTGTTTTAGTTTAATTCTTTCTTTTGCAGAGACCAGTTTTCTCTTGGGTAATGCTCAGATCGTCGAGTGGCCTATAGTGTACAGTAATGACGGATTCTGCAAACTGTCTGGCTACCACAGGGCTGAGGTCATGCAGAAGAGCAGCACTTGCAGGTGAGTGTAATCCATTACTACATTTTGTGAACACAGTGATTGGCTCGTGGTTGTTTTTCAACTAATTATGCCCTCCGTCAAAATCCTCAGTGATGCAGTATAATTTCACCATGATTTAACTTATGGATCATACCTTATTGCTACTGTGCCTCCTATTCATCACCTCTTATGCATACTGCTTTGATCTATTCATGTTTTCAAAATCTTCAAAAAATGTTTTTAATAAGTTTTAGACTGAATATTTGACTGCAAAACTTAAAAGAATTTAAGCACAAAATTTTGTCTACACTGCATAAAATTAGAAAAAGTTTTTTTTTTGTTAAATAAATTCACAACACATCTCATTTTTTTGTTTCAATTTTGACAGCTTAAAACTCACAAAAATCAAAATCCAATATCTCAAAATATTTGAATATTTCAAGATCAATAAAAAATTACAATACAGAAACTCCATTAAAAAATGTTAAGCACTCGATATTTGGGTGGAGGTCCTTTATCACAAATTACCACAGCAATACTGAATGGAATGAAGCTGATTAGCCTGTGGCACTGCTGAGGTGTTATTAAAGACCAGGTTGCTTTTTGACCAGCTTGGCTGTTGGCTGGACAATCAAGCAAAGTAATATCATGGTCAGCAAACCAGTTAGTAGTAGTTTTCCCCCTGTGAATAGGTGCTAATTCCTAGTAAAAAAGGAAATCGCCAACTCCATAAAGCTTGTAAGCACAAGGAAGCATGAAGTGCTCTCTCCTGATAAACGGCTCCGTTGACTTGATCTGATAAAACACAGTGGACCAACATTAGCAGATGATGTGGCACCCCAAATCATCAACTGTGGACACGTCACAACTAAGCAACTTGGATTCTGCTCATCTCTAGCATTGCTCCAGACTTGGATCCTTGATTTCCAAATTAAATGCAGAATTTACTTTCATGTAAACGGGGGACTTTGGACCAATGAGAAACGGTCTTGTTCTTTTTCTCATTAGTCCAGATAAGACATTTCTGACATTGTCTCTTGGTGTCTACTAGGAATACAATAGTTGTAGCCCATTTCTTGAAAATGTCTGTGCATTGTGGCTTATCCGCCTTGTGGGATATATTTCCACAATAAATATATCCCACAAATATAATTCTAATATAATCCCATATAATATTCCAATATTTTGACATACTGTTTTCTTTACTTTCATGAGCTGTACATAAGCCATAATAATCTAAATTAAAAAAGGTTTGAAATATTTTACTTCACATCTAATGTATCTAGAATATATGAGAGTTCAATTCTTTAAATTAAGTTCTAAAACTCTTCATGATATTCTTAAATTTTTCAGATGCACTATATAAGAATATGGTTAAATTAGAATTCATAATATGTGCTTCCTTTAGGAGGTTTAAACTTATATGCTTTTGGTAAAAAGTGAATATCCATAAATGCAATCACATCCATACTGAGCCAATCGTATAACTTCTTTGTGTCATGCGATCAGTGAAGCAAAACTACCGACTAAGCATAATTAAGGCTGCCAAAAATGCATGCGATGGACTTTTGGACAGTTTTGAAGCCAAGAGTAAGGAGGTTTACAGCCTGTTACTGCCACTGCAGTTTCCCCAGCACTCGTTGGCTTGTATAATAAGTCGCTGTAATCAAATACTGAATTAGTAGAGTCACTGATGATTTATTGTTCTCATGATCATTAACAATCTTTGTAATTAAAATGGTTTTGTATGCAACAGAACTTTTTTTTTCTTGATTCAATTTGTTGGCAGTTTGTCGTACTATGACAGCATGAGTTTGATATAGTTTTTAAAATTAAAACTCAACCAATATATTACTGATACTAAATTACACAGGCATAAAAACAGTTGAAAATGGATTTTCTTTTTTATCATGAAAGGTGGAATTATATTTATATATTTATATTTCTAACTAATACAAAAGTCACACCAAATTGTCCACAATTTGCACAGGAAAAGACTGTAGTTTTCTGGACTAAATTAGTAATTAATTCGTTTATTACTCATATTATGTATGGGTAAAATGTAACAAATGCTTAGTAGAAAACAATGTGATACTTAACCTCCATCACACACAAACACACACACACACACACACACACACACACACACACACACACACACACACTGCATGCTTTCAATTTTTTGATTCATTTTGCTCACTCCAACAAATGGTGCCAATAATTATAGTTGGTATATTTTGCATACTGTATGCAGAACTTAACAGTTGCCTTTGCAGAAGGAAAGCATTTTATAATTTTCGAGTCAAAGCCTTTCTCTATAAAGCAGTATGAAAATATATCATCACTGTGCCATGCAATGATTTACATTTTTATCCAATTAGCAAGGCTCAGCTCAACCTGCTGTTCACATAAACCAAAGGTACTGAAACGCCACTTTGCTGCTCTGTGCCTAGATTTCACCCCCATATATTGCGCATAGTAAATGCTTCCAGTTTCTGCAAAGTTGACTAGGAATGTATGCAAAAAAATGGAAGGGTTTAAAATAGCAACTCAGTTCAGCACTTTTTCTTTCCCAGGAATGGAGTCTGATCCACTGAGGCTGCACATAATATGTGTGCCGTAGAACAGCACAAACATTTTAGTGTTTATTTTGCTAGTGCAAAATGACTAGATTGTCTCTTATTAATTAAAACGAAAAGCTCACTCTTCTGTTGCAGTGGCAGCGCTTACGCTGTTTACACTCCTGGTATTAACAAAACAACCCTTTCACATGGAAAATGGAGGAAATCTGGAGTATCATTAAACCGTAATAAGGGCTTGATATTGAGAGGACAGAAAGGGTGTGTTAACGGTCCATTACACGTTCCACTGTGTTTAAATTAAAAGTGACCAATTTCATTGTGCACTGACTTGCTGGTTCTTCAGGTCAGCGATGTCTGGTCGAGCCATAATTATCACTTTCCTCTGCAGTGCTGAAGGGGAAATGCCACACTCCTCCCCCATCTCAGTAGGTGGTGTTTCTAAATTCAATGTGCACCACTGCAGTCCTGTTTTAATGTTTGGAGCCACATTTTTTTCACCTGGCCACTTGCTAAATTCCTCAGTCTTCTCTGTAGGGCCTCCCAGCGTGTCTCATTATTGCCCACTAAGACGGGTGGGCTGCCACTCATCTCGGTGGAAACACCCACTGAAAAGGATAGCCTTCGTAAGCAACTTAGTGCAAGGGGGTGGGGTGCAGTAGAGATGGAGCTGGCATGAGACCTGTCAGCTAAAGCAATAACACTAATGTGGATTTGATACTGTATCCTGTGAACGCACCCACTGGTAACAGCTCACTGAAGTCATTACGCCCGTGATTTCACTCTTAAAGAGGGCAAAGTAATGAGCGGAGTGTGAAAACGAGCACAAACTTTTAAAGGGAGAAGAACTGATGGGGATCTATTTTGTGCTAAAGAGTACAGTAAATTGCGTAAAATTCTGTTACCGCTCATCTGCACAACCTTAATTCGGATAACAGAGAGAGAATAAAAGGAGGAGAACAAGATAACTGTGTCTCCCTTTTTAGTGAGTCATAGCCACCTGTCTGCAGTCTCCGACTGGCTCCTAAATATCTCTCGCTCTGCCCAGTTGCCATGGGGACAGCAACTTTCTGATTTCCTTCTTATAAAACCACTTGGAGAACTTTGTGACAAATCTAGAAGACGGCTAAGCTAAGTGAGATGTCCATGATTGAGCATCATTGTTTTTTGATACAGTCTTCGACATTTGAATCTTCTTAGTACGAAAAAAAAAGAAAAGGTCAAGCTTAGAAACCCTAATAGCATTACGACTTGTCTATGGTATCTACAGCCTTATAAAAATTCCCCGTAAGGGTTCCAAATAAAACCTTCGTAGGAAGCCAAGACTGCTTAATTATCATCCAAAAACTGCTTTCCTAATTGTCTTGAATACGCAAAATGTTACAGTACCATATGCTTAGTATAATATAAAATAACTAAAGATTGTACACATTTATAATGGTACTATACCTTTCAAATATCTGTATACAGATCATACACATTAAATAAAGATGTATGCACACTTACCACAAGTACGTATGCAACTGTGTTAAATGTGGTGTGTTCTCACATGAGGCACATTCGGTATATATGTAATTGAACATAGAAAATAAATAAGATTGTTATTCTAATGAGAATAAGAATAAAACACTTCTGGACATGCTGTTGAAAAGAAAATAATTTGTTATCACTGACCATTTTCCTGTAACAGCGCTCCCTGTCTTATTATATACTAATTATTCCCACTGCAGTTTGACAGTGAGTCCTTTTTCTGTCTGTTCATTGTTGCATTCTCTTATTTTCCCTCTTTTCTAAAATTAATAAGACAAAAAGCCTGCTAGGTTTTCTTTTGCTTGTCACTGAAAAAAAGATGAAGTCCACTGCAATGAAGACATTTCCTGCATTCCCTTTACCTCTGGCTGTTACATAGTGGAGTCAGATACAAACTCTTGTCTTTTTCCCTAAATGTTATACTGTATAAACCTTGTCCTTACGTAACGTATTATCATGTTTTTTTCTCCATTCATTTAACATTTTCAAAATATCTTTGAGTCAGTTTTAGCACATAAATTTGGCAATACTAATAAAAACATATGACTAATAAGGACTGATATCACAGTGATTTGCATTGGCAGATGATGAACATACAGTGCATATGCCATGTATTATCATATTTTCTGCACACAAAACAGGTGATTTCATCCATTAATGGTAGCTAAAGGTAATCTTGCTAAAGCGTTCTGCTAAACTAGTGCAAAACTGGCTATGTGACAATTAAATTAAGCTTCTAGAGCCATGGTCTGGGTCATCTTCAAAATAAACCCAATAGAAAGCTGTTAGACAATTGTGAAGGCAGTAGCTGTCAAGAAACCATCTTCCAAACATGATTTTCAGGAAGCAATCAAGCAGGAATGGATTGAGCGGGTGACACCAGAGTACTGCAGAAGTATTTTGGACTCCATGTCCAGCAGGATCCAGCAGGTTTTGAAGAATAAAGGGCTTTGTACAAAATACTGATTGTATAAAATGACAAATCATTCATACTGTATTATCTTGATTATCAGTTGAAAAATTGGGAACGTCAGTAAAACATTGTATTTCACTTTTGTCTCGATACCTTTGGTCACCACGGTTACTGGATAAAAAAAAACACATTTAGATTTTGATATGATGTGATCGGACATTTATTTTGTATTTTTAGAATGAGTCTCTATTGTCAATGCTTTGATTTCAAAATCTAAATCAAAGCTGTAACTTCATGCCTTCAGACACATCGAAGTGTTCAGGACAGAGGCTTTTTCTGGTTTCTTGACAAGCCGTATTTTTTGTCTTATAAAATTAAAGTGTGGTAAAAAGAGAGACTGGTTAGGGACTAGTTGAAGCTGCTACAACATAATTAATTATTGACTAATATTAATTAAATTCGTAAATATTATTATAAAATGTATGTCATACCATTCTTCAGTAAAAAATCCTTTCTTTTCATTAACATTGGAAAATTGCTGGTAAGAAAAAAAAACAAATGTGGTATTATTGGAAAATATTCACTTCAGGGTAGTAACAGCCAACAAACTCAACATCACACCAGTCTGTCATTGATTATTTGTCCTCTGAAATTACGTCCTATAGAATGTAATTCCTTATGTTATCAACACATAAGTTAAATATAATTTGCCAAGGAATAGGAATAAGTAAGAGTTGAAGAAATAATTACCTAACCATGGTTAAAAACCACTTTCAGGAAAATATTTTTTGAGAAATGAACCCCTTTAACAACCTAAGGAACCTCTGAAATACACCTTTCCTAGGATCCAATGATACTACAGATTTTTGGTTTTTAATTGTTGGCTTGGTTTCATTACTTTTTTTATTGACTGCAAACGGGTTCTTTTACATGATCATAAAAAACACAGCTTGTAAATGCAAAACTTACTGTATAAGCACCTATAAAATTAGATAAATGAGTGCCTTGTTAATGTATTAGTCACATTATTTTATATATATTTTTAAAGCTGCTTTGCGACGATGGCCATTATTAAAAGTGCTATGCAAATAAAATTGAATTGAACTGACTTGAATGATTGAGTACTAATGTCAGACTAAGCATTTGCCCCCATGCTGATTCAGCTATGTCCATGATGGTTTCAGCAGAGACCCTTTGACTTTGTAATTTAGGTCAGCAAATCCAGAGTCTGGAAATGAGCCCATTTACTAGCTTAATAAGTTGCTTCAAGAATTAAGAATGAGATCAGTGTGTTTTGAGCAGACTGGTTTGGGTGCGTGTGTATTTAGCCTCTTATTTGATGAAGACAAACAGTGGAACTGCGGATTCATTCACCAAGTGTCATCACCCACCATATCCCAACACACACCCACACACAGTAAATTAATTGACATTGACAGACAAAGAGTTTGTTGAGTGGTTGCTTGTGTTTGTGCTACGCAGGTGTGTCCACTCACCTAACCCTCTTTCGTAATCTTTCTCTTTTGCTCCCTGTTCTCTATCTGTATCTCAACCACCCCTCTTCACCCCCGAATAACCTCCCTATTCCTTATTCTTGTCTTCTCATTTTGCCCTTCCTGTTTCTTTACTTCACTTCCGACAGTTTTATGTACGGTGAACTAACAGACAAGAAGACAATAGACAAAGTCAGACAGACTTTTGACAACTATGAGTCCAATTGCTTTGAAGTTCTGCTCTATAAGAAGAACAGTAAGTACAACAAGTATTCATTCAAGAAATCATTGTGTTTAAGGTTTTTAGCTGTGAGTAGTATGTCCTGTTTAAACTCTTTCTGAGTATACACTTCTAAATCACTTTAAAACACAAAGCATTTGTATATTTATTGTGTACTTAAGCTGTTACCGGAAGAGCTTTCTGCATTCTAAATTCAGTCTAGCACTGGCAGACGCAAGCAAAAACAACAGTGATTCAATTTAAATTGATCGGTATAGTGAACAGTGTAATAATACAACGCTAGGAGTATTACTATTAAGGCCCACCCCCCCTCCCCCCCACCTAAAAGCTATTGAATGTACTGCCTGGCTAAAAAAAGTCTCAAACATTAAGATTTCATCCGACCATCTTTAGCTTTGATTACAGCACATAATGTGGTGGCCAATTTGTGTGTGAAAATGATTCCTCATGCTCTCAGAACCACTCTTTTACAATTTGAGTACTGAATATGCCTGTTCCATCATGGAAGAAAAAAACCTCCATTAAAGGGATAATCTGGTCGTTGAGTACATTAGTACATTCAGGTCGTCAGCTGACTTCAGTTTATTGCCACATATTGTCGCTGAGCCTAGACCTGACCAACTGAAGCAACACCAGATTATAACACTGCCTCCCAAGGCTTGTACAGTGGGCACTATGCATGATCAGTGCATCACTTCATGTGTTTACCATTTTTTATTGCTCTAAAGTCCAATATTAATGCTTCCTAGAAAACTGAAACCTTTTTTCCCCTGATTGTATTAACAATCAATTTCCTTATTGTATAAACAAGTGGTTTCCTTATGGCCACACAGCTGTTTTTAATCCAAATACTGAGAATTGCCATCATATTGTGTATATATACTGTATATGGAAATTGTCTTACTTTTACTATTAGGCATCATTATGCTTTCTACTTTAGATTTTCTTTTATATAATGGAATCTCAAGTGTTTAAGTGATATTCGTTCACGATTTTTTTCCGACCAATTTTAACCAAAGTTGATAGTCCACATAATTCTCAATCTTCTTATTTGTCTTTTTGCTGGGCGCAGGACAATACTACAATACTTACCCATCTCAAACAGGCAGTGTATTCGCAGCAAAATCTGTTTATACAGAACAAAAAAAGCGAGGACTAAAATGAGCTGTCTTTTTCTTTCAAAGTATATCGTATATTGTGAAAAACCTTATTACTTAGATACTTTGACACTATTTCCCCTATAATCGATATGCAAATACTCATCTATTTACAAATGTAGATGTGCTTCTTCTTCAGGGTTTAATTTTTTTTTTAATTACTTGTTGGTACTTACAGGTGTAGCTCAGAGAGTCTCCTGAATCATTACTTGTCATGTTGAAATGTCATGGTTCTTCATTATGTAATTTGTGTGATAAGAAACATGCTGTAGACAGTCAATCTTACATAATGTTTTTAAGGCCTGTAGTTATCTTACACTTCCTATTAATCTGTGTAGGCACTTAGTAGATCAATAGTCCTAAACTTACTTTCTAAAGATAAGCCAGTCTGGAGAATATGTGGCTTAATGATCCTGTAGGCATTTACACAGCAGATAATACATATTAATGAGTTTCTTCTTTCCTTTTCTCATACCGTATCTAACCCATAAAATCATTATATCCACCAAATCCACCTTTTCTCATCCCTACTACTTTTATTTCATCCCGGTTCATGTACAACCACTCATCTCATCTCATCACAATTTGTTTACTTTCATACCTTCTCTCTTTGGGCAATTCAGGGAGCCCAGTATGGCTATACATGCAGGTGGCCCCGATCAGGAACGAAAATGATAAAGTGGTTCTGTTCCTCTGCACATTCAAGGACATAACCGTCTTCAAACAACCCATCGAGGATGAGACCACCAAAGGTAAGACTACAGCAGACATGATTATAGATATAAATTTCAAAGTTTGATGTGAGAGTGCTGGTGTACAATCTAGATCTCCCATTCTTCATTTCCCTTGCTCATAACATACTGGAAGTAATACAGTTCAGTACCTAAAGATAATGCTTATGCCTATGCTTAATGCTAGTCATGTAGACAATAAAAACAAAATTGGTGGTAATAGCATTTTCACCATGCCCACATTACTCTCGCTACCTCTTCGGCAAATTCAGAACTGTCTTAATAATTATAGAGTTCCACTTTAAAAAAGAGATACAGTGTGAAAGGGCCATTACAAGGTCAATTAGAGATGCTGTTTCTGAACTGATTTGTGCAGTGTTGCAAGCTCTAGCCTGTGTTAGCAGAATAGAGCAGGAGATGGACGAGCTGTCACTTTGTGTTTAAGAAGGCTCTCTTTTCCAGTAGCACAGGACTGAACGCTGCAAAACTCAACTTGTGAGTCTGATTGATCGGAAGTGTCAGATCTCTCTATATTTTCCTTGTCTTCTGACCCCACACATCCCTGATTTGGTGGAGCCTTTCCTCATCAGCTTGTGAGTCTGCTAAGTTAAAGCGCAACTTTGACATGATCCTAGTTTGCCAGAACCTTCCAAAACCTACACACACATTTGACGTAGGCTGGTAGTTTCTGTCACATTGTAAGATTGGCAGAACACAAGCAGGTGCAAGGTGTCAGCAGTGGAGCTGAGGCAAAATCACACCTGCTCCCTTCTCGAATAGACATCCAGGGCTAAAGAGGATGAGGAGTGAATCTGCTTTCTCAACCTGTCTATTCCACCTGCTATGTGGGGCTCCTTTTCCTTAGTGTGTTGTACCTATCTGTCCAAATTATCATGAAGAATTTTTTTTTTTTATGTGTCATGAAACAATTTCTATATCCAAACCCCTGTGGCATACATGTAAGAAAACGGCAAATGACAGTGCATGAGAGGACAGTGCACAGGACCACACAACAATCATCTTGAGTTGCTAGCATTGATCAGACTCTGGTGATAATTTAACTGAGTCCGGCTTCACTCTCTCAGACAGAAATAATGTAAAACTAATCTAAATTAAAGATGGAATTCTGAGTCAATGGCAATGCAAGCCACTGTAACATGGTAGAAGCTTAATAATGCTTTTTTATATCATATGTGCATTGATACAGTACGTCCAGACAGACTGCTAAGCGTTACTTTATGAACCAGACATAGCTGTGAAATGATACATTCTCATTTTATGGCACATAAATTATAATCAAATGTAATTATTAAGTATGTAACCCTTCGACTTTTTATCAAGGTGAATGTGTGTTGCACAAATGTTTGACTAATAAATGGACATGTGACATGCCCACTGATTGACTAATGCCAAGTACTGGCTTATTTGTCTATCTAACTGATGCTTAGTAACCATTGCTATCTGCCATGACCTCGATCAAGCTTTCAGCAATTGAGCAGGTGTGCCACCAGTTCCATGGCCATATTTTTAATTTAAAGCTCCAGATACATTAGAA
This sequence comes from Clarias macrocephalus, assembly GCA_011419295.1. Taxonomy (NCBI): domain Eukaryota; kingdom Metazoa; phylum Chordata; class Actinopteri; order Siluriformes; family Clariidae; genus Clarias; species Clarias macrocephalus. The sequence goes on from JAAGKR010000294.1 coordinate 210,102, forward strand.
GTCGGAAGTTTACATACACCTTAGGCAAATACATTTAAAGTCACAATTCCTGATGTTTAATCCTAGTAAACATTACCTGTCTTAGGTCAGGTATGATCACTGTACAGTATTTTATGAATGTAAAATGTCAATAATAGTAAAGAGACAGAATTATTTCAGCTTTTCGTTCCTTTCACTCCCAGTAGTCAGTAGTAAGCACACACTTACTTAGTATTAGATTATTAACTTGGGTCAAATGTTTCAGGTATCCTTCCACACACTTCTTACAATAAAACTACCAGAATTTTATCTCATTCCTCCTGACAGAACTGGTGTAACTGAGTAAGGTCACGCATGCTTTTTTCAGTTCTACCCACAAATGTTCTATTGGAATTAGGTCAGGGCCACTCCAATACCTTGACTTTATCATTCTTAAATCATTTTGTCACAACCTTATTATGCTTGGGGCCTTTTTTGTTTATTTGGAAGATCTGTTTGCGATCAAGCGTTAACTTCCTGGCTGATGTCTGGAGATGCTTCAGTATATCCACATAATCTTCTTTCCTCATCTGTTCCTCCTGTGGTGCTCCCACAATATGATGCTACCACCCCCATGCTTCATGGTTATGAGATGGTTCTCAAACTTGTAGGTCTTTACCTTTTTCCTCTAGACATAACGATGGTCAATATGGTCAAATGGTTAAATTTTCGCTTCACCAGACCAGAGGACATTTCTCCAGAAAATAAGATCTTTGTCTCCATGTGCATGTGCATGGTCATAGTCTGGCCATAGTCAGACTAAAGAAGCTACTTGGATGAGTAGTGAAACATATCTACCTAAAAAGTCCAGTTGTCATGACTCAACTTCCAGACAACCTCACCTGCATGACTGACAATCTTCACAGACATAGTCTGGCTTTTTTGACAATTTTAGAGTAGTGGTGTCTTCCGTGCTAAGCACTCAGGTTATGTCAATATTGTCTCGTTTTACTGTGACTATAGATACCTTTGTACTTGTTTCCTAAAGTGTCTGCTCAAGGTCCTTTTCTTTTGTTCTGTGATTAATTTCTACTTTACTAGCAAATTTATCTAATTACTACCAAAGATGAGCGATATTATGGCTGCGTGTTCCCATGGTGTTTACACGTGCGTAGTATTGTTGGTACAGATGAACATGGTATCTTTAACCATTTGAAAATTGGATGAACCAAACTTTTAATTTTTTCTGATGTTGTGGCTGATGTGTTTTAATTTTCCTATAATGTCAAACAAAGAGGAACTGCGTTTGAAATACATCCAGACATACACCCCAATTGACTCAAATGATGTAAATTAGCCCGTTAGATGCTTCTAAAACCACAAAATATCTTTCTGAAAATTTCCAAGCTGTTTATAGTCTTAGTCAACTGAGTATATGTTAACTTCTAACACACTAAACTTGTGATCTAGTAAATTATAGGTGAAATAATATATCAGTAAACAATTATTGAAAAAATTATTTGGCAAATTTTTTTTTTTAAACACGAAATCTGTGCAGTGGTTACATTTTTTTAAATGACTTTAACCTAAGTGAATGACACTTTTGACATCAGATCTCTCTTTAATTTTTTCTTTTGTTTGTTTTTTGACATTTACTGTATATGTGAAATGTTGGGTTAATTTTACCTGTATTTTCACATTTTTATTTCTGTGCCTCATGCATAGTATTGAAGCATATGAAAACATTCAAAATGTAAAAAGAAAAAAAAAATTATCTGTGCAGTAAATTCTTGCAGAAAATATCATCAAAATATGTCTTTTTAGTCGCTGTTTACTTGAATTTGATTTAACTTAAAATTTTTTTATTTTATTTTTTTTACATTTTATCTATTCATATATTTTTGGCGCCAGAGATTGTGAGCATGTTGATAGAAGGATGCTGAGGTTGAAACTGCCAGGCAGGAGGTCTAGAGGAAGACTAAGGAGGAGGTTTGTGGATGCAGGATATGAAGTTAGAGGATATAGAGAAGAGGATGCAGAGGATAGGGTAGGATGGAGACAGATGATTCGCTGTGGCGACCCCTGAAAGGGAACAGCCAAAAGACAAAGACGAAGAAGAAGATTTTTATTAATTTATTTTTAAGGTGGTTTTCATTTAGCTTTGTTTTTTTAAGATCCTGTTATCTGGTATGCTAATATTGTTTTGTAGTAAACATAATGTTGTGGAAAGGATGGTCTGTGCATTTACTACTGATGTCATGTTAAAGAGACTCTCATAATGTGCTAAAGCTTCTATTACATGCTGATTATGAAGCAAGCATTGTAATTAGGAAGTCATGTAGTAAAGGGCTATTTTAGGAGCAGTATTCCATGTCTCTGTGTACAGTACACTTTCCTCTACTTGCTTCTGGGTACACAGACCTAGATGTATGTGTGTTGGTTTGAGAAGCACTATAAATCCCACTTGGATTGCATGCACTGCTATGACCTGGAGTGCTTTTAGGGGACGTGAATAAAATATGGACTGATTTTTCATAACTGTTAGTGTGAATGTACATCAGTGTGTACTGATGTAAAGCTTTTAGTTTGCAAAGTTCCTGTATGTTCTTTTGTTGCATGAGCCTTTGTGTGTATCCGAATCTCCGAAATATTACCACTGGCTATTAGAAGCAGTGAAATATCAAAATGACCCAAAGTAAGGAAATCATCTGAAATTTTGACAGAAGAAGCTGCACAAAAACTGTGACCAGTTACAAAGTGACATGATTAGAAAACTTGAATTAGAAACCCAGAAGGAACAGAGAAGCCAAATACACATTGTCATCTCCCCTACTCATTCTCCTTCCTTGTCCTTTTCTATCACTATTTGTTATGATTATTGCTGACACTGTGCTTAGCAGACTTATTTAACCCAGGCACCAGAGCTAAAGATCAGTCTTGCGGAAATCTGAAGGGAATAGCAGTGCCCTGGTGTGGGGCTGCAAGAGACCTCTCATTGTCTCATAGTGTTAGCACCTTGTCCTCAGAGAGAGCATAGATGGTTTGGACAATTGGTCATTTGTTCATTTTATCTCCTTACCCAATCACTCCACCGTCACCCATGGCTTTGTCATTTACTTATTTACTCCCTTATTCCCTTTAGTTGCTTTCTTTCCCCAATTTATTCAAACCTTTTGTGAAAATCCTCCTCCGGTGTTCATATTCATCTTCTTTAGATTACTCAATAACAATAGCCTGCATACAGATGCCAAAATCCTTAGTGCTTGTCCGTCTGGTTTCTCTACACTGCCATAAGGATCTTTTTTTTTTTAATGCTAGCATGCTCTGCTGAAAGGGCTTGAGCCAATCAGTGCACCAGACAGAGTTCTCCTTCCTTAGCCTCTGTAGAGCTCATGTGGCATGTGGTTGCACAGTGAGAGTGCCCCTGTGTACTATTGCTGTGAAATGCATGAAATGGTCACAAGAGATCCGCTTCACTCTGTGCTGCTTTTCTCCACATCGTTGTTTTTGCACATGGAATGTGCTTTAAATTGGATAACTGTGGTGCATCTTTGTCTTTCCTCCAGTCTGCTTTTAGTGTCTGATGCTATAAATCTCAGTCTCTTTAGGGAGTAAGCAGAATGAATCTAGTGTACTGCAATTTCAAACTAAAGAAACATGGGGCTGAGCATCCGTTCCAAGATGACGACTTTTGATCTCTTGAGTACGGCAGTCTGAAATCTGTCAGAAAGCAGCCACTATTCTGCTAGTGTGGGGATTACATGTGCTATGTGGCCTTATTGCCTGCAGTGCATGTTACCTTGCTCCTCAATCTCTAATTGATTTGCAACAACAACAAAAAAAACTTTTCACTGATGAAACATGAATGATGAGGTACTTTCTTGTTCCTTACTTGAGGTACAAACTTGCACCCTTGCCTGCTCCCATGCTTGTTGTTTTAATGTAATCCTCTACTGTGGTGTGTTTTTATTTTGAAGTCGGAATTTGATGTTACAAGGCCTTACAAGAAAACAGGGATGTGTTTGGTAGTCCGTTCCTTTGAGGAGAAAAAAGGGAGCACATAATGAAAGGTTTTCGGAATCTAGTAAGGGACTGAGATTTGGGAAGAGAGCTCTAGAAGCCCATCAGAAATTCACTGTTGAAAGTAGGAAAGGTAGTGAGAAACATTGCAGTCATGGGAAATAAGTTTGGTTTAATTATTTTCAGCTGAAGGGCTTCAGGCTCGCAGCTACGATTTGCTGAATAGTTTGTGTATGTGGAAATACCGACAAAATTGATATTGCAAGCTGATTTACTAACAGGGTCTGTGGAGGGTTGCATATTTCATTAGAACAAAATAGCATGTGTTTTGCATGTTTGACCTTATAAATATTGATTAATTAATTTGGGAGTGTATTTATGCCAAAATGATCAAATATACTGTAGTTCGCATCAATGCAAATAAATAATATGTAATTAGTCAATACTACGAATGAAGGGTAGTTTTTTTTTTATTTGCAGAAGCCCCTTTTCAATAGCTGAAGACAAAAATATCTACAGTAAGTCTTAATGATAAGAGAATTTATCAATAACATGCCTCATTAAAATAAACAGAAAATTACTCAAAATAATGACTTGTGATTACCATCGCTTTCACATTACATATTCTCCACACATTTGCACATTTAATGTTAAGAGCGTTTAAACAGAACCTTTAATTTGAATTTTTCCTTCCCATTTACTTTATTTACATAATGCACATTTACAAACTGTATTTTATGTTTCAATTTGTCTCAGTGCCTGCAACTGCTGTTATACATCAGTTTAAACTTCAGTAAAAAAAAAAAAAAAAAAAAAAAGTTTAAATTGAAGTACAACAGCAGTTGCAGGCACTGAGACAAATTATGTCTCAGTGAATTATGACTATATAATGTTCCTATATATATATATAAACACATTGCATACATGTCTTAAAAATGAATTGCCTTCATATATACATTTCTTTGTTATGTTAAAAAGTAATGCTCTTATGGCTGTTTATCTGCTCTCTGGGTTGATTTTATTGTTACAGGATGGACCAAATTTGCAAGGCTGACCAGGGCACTGACCAACAGCCGTGGCACACTGCAGCAACTAGCACCGTTAAACAAAACTGAAGTGAGCCACAAGCACTCACGACTGGCTGAGGTGAGTTTCTCCCACCCTGTGTAGCTCTCTTTATCGGATCCAGTCCAGAAAGGTCAGCCTTCTACACTGGACAGCAACATCACCGATGAGTCACCTTCTTTAAAGGTCTATGCCTTTTGCACACATAATTTTTTCTGCTTCATTACCATTTTCAGACTAGAGAAAGCAAACTACACTTCCCGCATAAGTGCCGATATATGTAGTGTATTCTGAAGCCTTTATGTCTCTGTACTACTCCATGTTATTTCCCAAGCTAAATCTTGTTGTAGGCGGAACAGTGACGTAGTTGTTAGCACTTTGGCCTCGCACTTTCATGGTTCGAGGGTTTGATTCCCACCTTAGATCTGTGTGTGGGGTTTGCATGTTCCAACCTGGATCCACTGGGTTTCCAGCAGGTACTCTAGTTTCCTCCAGATTAGGCTAATTGGCTTTCTTAAAATTGCCAGTAGTTTGTGTGTGTGTGTGTGTGTGCGCATTTGTCGCACAATGGATTGACACCGTCGTGGTGTACCCTGTTGCTCCTGGGATAGCCGTCAGGCCCCTCAACCCTGTACAGCATAAGCAGTATAGAAGAAGAATAAATACATGTATAGCTTGTTGTACTGTCTAGTGCATGACCCAACCATCTGTAGAAACTACACATGGAAAGCATGTACAGGTATAATCAGTTTTATCCCAGTAACACACATAAGTTATCATTTTACATGAATACTCATAATTTCTTTTTTCTTTCATACAGGCTCTTCAGTTAGGCTCAGACATCCTCCCACAATACAAACAGGAAGCTCCTAAAACTCCTCCTCATATCATTCTGCACTACTGCACCTTTAAGACAACCTGGGACTGGGTCATCCTCATCCTTACCTTTTATACTGCCATCATGGTACCATATAATGTCTCATTCAAGACCAAACAGAACAACCTGGCATGGCTGGTGGTGGACAGCGTGGTGGATGTCATTTTCTTGGTGGATATTGTGCTTAATTTTCATACCACATTTGTGGGGCCTGGAGGAGAGGTCATATCAGATCCTAAACTTATACGCATGAACTATCTGAAGACCTGGTTTGTCATAGACCTTCTCTCCTGCCTGCCATACGACATCATCAATGCGTTTGAGAACGTGGAGGAGGTAAGATGTAGTTGCTCCTTATAAAACTGTGAGTTTGTAAGCAGTCTCACAAGACAGACTTCCTACTTTGCCAATAGAATTTGGGCCTATGGTGGAAGCAAAAGTCAAGTGTTTTCTTGTTTATATCCCAGAAGTAACACACCATTACTTTTTAATACATTTTTCAATGCATTAGGTGTATATTAGCCTGGTGCCAAATAATTCCAAGGAAGGACCACTGGCTGATAAATTACATAGTACCTGCATCTGGGCATCAGTAAAAATCAACGAATAGATAAATCAGGAACTGTATTGACCATATTATCAGCCTTACTGTATGTGCATGCCTCTGCTGACTCTGACTATATGTGAAAAGAAAAAATGCCTTGCAAAGATAAAAAAAAAATATTTCATAACAAATTGCTTAAAATGCACACGAAACCAACTGATCATTGACTATAATTGAATCAGTAGAATTACTGGCAGCAAAACAACCCAAAGGATCAAATAGCCACCATTTATTGTGGGAATGAGGTGCTGTTCTTAATATGCAATCCTCTTCTAGGGCTTCTTTCCTGCGACATGTTAAAAAACTTTTGTTCAAGGATGATGCATGTCACAGTCAATTTTTAATCAAAGCAGCCAAAGTCAGCTGAACTTTTAATTTCTGGCCCCACTGGCTCTGTTAGCATCCTCCTAGACAATTTTTCCTGGCATGCTTATTAGACTTCTTTACTATGGCCCTAATAATGCTTACTAATATATCCAACAGAATACCTGCTTTTACCTATTTACCAGCATTTCTCCTTATTTTAGTTGAGATCTCTTAGGTTTTACTCAGGTTGATGGATGACAAAGTGTTTCTTGTGTGTTACCTGATAATCATACCGCAAGTGGAAACAGGAACCTAAATAGATGACAATAAAATTCCTAGACACTAAAAGCAATGTCAAGAAACAATTTTCGGAAAGGGACAAACTCCTTTGGTTTCATTTACAGTATTTTCCATAGGGGCCAATATTTTTGCCACACATGATTTTGACAGAATCAACTGTTCTGAAGATAAACAACTCTTTAAAATTTACTGAATAGGTGGCAATTTCTCTAAACATTGAGAAATTCTCTAACACATTCATTTTCATAAAGGGTGCCAATAATTATGTAGTTGAGTGTATAGTTTTTCTTTAGATCTAGATTGGTGAATGGACATCTTTAAATGGTTATATCCATAATTCATTAATGCATCTTTAGTAAGCACTTTTTCTTGCTCAGGGTTGAGGTGAATTTGTATCCTGGATGTAAGGCAGGGATACACCATGGAACAGATGCCAGTCCATCACACAGCATCATGTATGCACACATTCACACACTTATTCACACCTAAGGAAATTTAGGAAATAACCTGGCATTCTTTTTCACTGTGAGAGCAAGTCAGAGAGGAGGAAGAAACCCACACAGTTGCAAGGAAAACCCTAGAGCTTTCCACTGCACCACTATGCCGCTGTTATTATTTTAATTTATTGCCTGTTTAAAAATGTATGACTTACTATCCCTCATCTAAAATTTTCATCCAAATTTTGACAGCAGCATCTAAAACCACATTATATATAATATGGAGTTAGGGGATATTTTCCACACTCCGGAATTTGATCCCAAACTGATACAATCTTTAGTTTGTAAGAAAACCTAGCAACTTCATCAAGATCAAAGACTTTAAATGTAATCACAAAAAAGTGAATTTTTTTTGTGATTAAAAACACAAAAACTAAAAATCACAATGTTTTGTTGGTGGTTCAAAGACTTAAAAGTGTTTAGTGCCACCTCATAATGAATACATTCATTATATATGAATATACTATATATATGTAATATTATATTCATTTTATATAATTCCATGTTTAGCGTTATCCTGGAAAGGTTTGTGCTTGTAAAAAAACTCTCATACAAGGGATAGAGTGAATGCATTAAAATGGCTAAATCCAAACCTAAACAAATAAACAGAATACTCTAACAGATACTAAATCCATGACTAAAATGAATAAATCCTGTCCTGCGTACAAAACAACTTGAGAGCATGCTCCAATAGATAATACATCCAAGGCAAAGTGCAACCATGTGCACTTAACTGCTAAATAGTATCCTCTTAATATACTAAACAGCAAATGACTATATTACTGAAGTTATTGATTTAAAGTAATTTTAGGTTATTATTTAAAAAAAAGGTATTTATGCTGCTTATAAGCTATGATAAATAATAGCAGATCTTGGCAGTTAAAGTCTTGACAATTCATAGCAAATCATGAGGTGTAGAGATATAGGACTTTGGAGTTAAATAGCATATATTTGTACACAGTTTGTGATGGTTTGGAAGGAGTTTGGTACAGTTTGGGTTGTAGCTGAATTGATTGTGGTTTCAGCTTTATTATTAGTAGATCATGCCATTAAATTAACATGTAGCCAATTCGTGGGTGAAACAAGGCCTATGATGTCACATGTGACCAAGAACCATCAAGAATGTCAATTCAGAACAACTGACATTTAAGTTCTACCAAAACAGTTCTTTTGGGATGTGGAATGAGTATTTTTTTTTTTCCTGAGCTCACAAACTTCCCAACATCACATTCAGCCACATGTTGAAGACTTAAAAATGTGTAAATGAGATCCCCAGTCTAAAATGCCCACTTTTTCCTATTATTTCCATCTTCTTTTACACTGGTTACTCAGGCACAAGGAGAAATGGACATTACACAGAGTGATCCTAAGCAGGCCAGATAGTGCCCTAAAGGAATTTATTAACGGGCTGGTTGCATAATCATTGAGGGCCTCTTAGTCTACCTTTTATTGTGACTGTTGTAAAAAGAGTTTAACTTTTAAACATCCAGGATCATTCTGTGTGTCCTGATAAGCATTAATTATCCTCTTAACTGCTAATTGCACTATTGGTTCCACAGTAGTTACTAAATAATTGATAGTTAATGTTATTGAACACTCTCACTCACTCACTCATCATCTATACCGCTTAATCCTGTATTCAGGGTCATGAAGGGCCTGGAGCCTATCCCAGGAGACTTAGGGCACATGGCAGGGTACACCCTGGACAGGGTGCCAATCCATCGCAGGGCACAGACACACACACTCACTCATTCACACACTATGGGCTATTTGGGAACACCAATTAGCCTAACCTACATGTCTTTGGACTGTGGGAGGAAACCGGAGTATCCGGAGGAAACCCACCAAGCATGGGGAGAACATGTAAACTCCATGCACACAGAGACAGGAATCGAGCCGGGGATCGAACCTGGACCCTGGCGGTGCAAGGTGACAATGCTAACCACTACACCACCATGCCGCCTGTTATTGAACAATATGATTAAAATAAATTACTGAAAAGCTCAACAAATCTAAACAGCTGAGATTTAAGACATGAGCTTGTGTACTGTATATGACAGGAGACACCAACACTTAAACAACTCATGGAAATGCATATGACACTTCTGATTACAGTACCATCATCCATCTGGCGCCTAAAACTGGCCTAGACATTGCAAGTACTGAATCCGTGCTGATCGTTTACTTTTTTCATTGTTTTTGAGCATACAATACAGAATACACATATAAAATGAAAGGTTGTGTGATACTGTGAGGCATCTGTAAGAAGAGCATTTTCAAAAATCCACACTAGGCACAGTTCCAGCATATTATGCAGAGTTTATGCATGCCTGCTGCATTTATCTACAACTCTGACAGCGTGCCACTGTGGGTCAGCTGAAGCGAAATAGTGTGATTCTCAGTTTTTATTATTATGCTTTTCAGCAAGCTATAAATACACACAATGTTATACATAGATAATGCAAACTTTACATATTCCTCCCAGTCTGCATCAGTTTCACAGTCGCCCTGGCAACAGGCGTCATATCCCATCATGCTGATGCCATCAGTGTACATACAGCTCAGCAACAAGATGAACGCAATAAAGCCACCAAATTGCAGTGCACTGGTTTGCAATAAAGAGCTTTGTCGCCGTGGCATCTGGGGCTCTGCCTGCATGACTTAATCAATCTGATGTGCTTAAAGCGCAATAGACTCTGACACAGCGACTTGCATGCAGGAGCGTGTACAAACGCAGACTGTTCACACCTATCTCCGGGTCTGCAGCACTCAGCTGTAGGCTACAGGTGCAGGAAAAACTAGAAGAATATAATGACAATGCATCATCCAATTATTGTGACAATGTAACGGAATACTTCATGGTACTTATCTAGAATCCAGTATCCTTTTGACTGTGTTTTTTTTAAAGGTAATTTTGTCACATTTTCCCTAAAAGATTTCTTCCTGTAATTAAGGCAAGGAAATTTAGGTTGTTAGCATAAAAAATGGCCTGAATTTTGCTCTTTTGTTTGGATCTCATAAAAGTAAATGAATGATTACATTTGTCATTTTCGAACAATTAATTGTATAAGTAACACTCTGGTTTACTTTTTTTTCCCCCTGCTGAATATTCTAAGAATGCGTTTATTAAATTTATATTTTGTGCTTTAATTATGAATATACTGTAGAGAAAAAATGTACTCTGTAAAAAAACGAGATCCTTCAGAGTCTCTTTTAAACGGATTGCTATCTACAAGGTTTCTGCTTAGAATCTCTTCACAATATAGAAGGGTGTGTGAATGTGTGTGTGCATTGTGCCCTTCGATGGATTGGTGGCATCTGAGGTGAATTTGTCTGCCTTGTGCCCAGCATTACAGGAAAAACTCTGACCAGGTTAGGGCAGTTACTGACAGTGAGGGAGAGTGGCTGGAATAAATAAGCTCACTGTATTCTGTGTTTCCTTTTTTTCGTCTAGTTCTACAATAGGAGAAACACGTGGTGGCCCAAGGCGCTTTGAATTTAGGATTTCAATAAGTAGTTTGTTTACTGCTTGCTTTATATCCAATTAATTAATATTTATCTATTTACTATTTTCTTTGGAAAATAAAATGAAAAATATAGTAATTACATACAGTAATTCTTTATTTGTTAATTTATATATATATATATATATATATATATATATATATATATATATATATATATATATATATATATAATTTTTAAAGATGTAGGTGATTTATGGAATTATTTATGGGAAAAGTTTGCCAAAAACACATTACTTGCCGTGTGGAACAAGGGATTGTATACCTTATGTATGTAGCACCCTAGCTTTCCATTTTAAGTTCTTTGGGATTCAACCCCAAAACAGTTATATTTGTTTTTTCTCTTCCAGAACAGTTAGTTAGGTCAACGGTTTGTTAGCGTAATAAGTGGAGGCATAAGGAGGAACTTATGAGATTGACATGCCTATCCACCAGTCTGTACCAGCAAGAAATTAAAACTTTGACTAACACCCCAGACTACATGTGAAACATGGGAAACATCTCATTCCAATACATCCTGTATCTAAAAAATAGAAGTCGTCACATGGTCACTTTGTTCATTGTTATAACAACATGTTGTGAAACTGCTTTGCAATTTACAGCCACAGTGTTTGTAACAAAATGAATCCCCAAAATGAGCTGGAAAAGCCTCACTGGGTCTAAACTAGCTGCGTAGGATTGGACAGTGGTGTGCGACCTGCGGCTCATAAAGCACTATTTTTAAACAGTCTGGGTCACTATGGAATTCACTATGCTACAGTGCATAGTGAATGCATAGTTAGCTTTAAATGACAGCAAAAATAAGTTCCAGAGGAATTCCGTTGGGAGGAAGCTAAAAACCTACACAACAAAAATATCTTATGCACATCTATCCAAAAATAAAATAAATTAAAATAAAATAAAACAAACTCTTCCCATGACAATGGATAGTGAAAATATGTGACTGAAAATCTTTCCAATGCATGGTATCTCTATGAAAGAAAATCAAGGCATTGAGAAGGGCAGGATAGGAGAGAATGTAAGAGATAGACTGCTACTATATCAGCAAAGTTTTGGAATTTAAATGTAATATACCGGAGAGCCGCAGAAATGCACCTAAATCTTTCAAAACATTTGCAACCTATGAGATACAGACGCAGGGAAGAGTGTGTCTTTGTTTATTAAAGCCTATATCAAATGACAGGCGTGGTGTGAATGAAACGCATCCTATTAAAATGTCATAGCCGGGTGCGCCCCTTGTGACCCCGCTGCGTTCGGTTTTCCCCTCAGTTTATAACATGTTGTCAGCTTTACCAACACACTTGTTGAGTTGACAGGTGTTACATGCAGCCACCGTGCATCGCTATGACAGACCCACATTACACTCGTTCCATAGTAGGCCTTACTCTCTCCCGAGCTGCCAAACCGTTGCCGATGAATATAGAAATATCACGTCATGCACATGTGCACGCTAAATATATGCATTTTAAAACAGGCTCTGTGTCTGTTGCACAACACCCAGCTTACATCATCTTCCTGGCTTGTACTGTCAGATGCTTGCCCGCAATTGTGTTCTATCCCCTTCTTCAATGCAGTACAACTCTGCATGTTTTAACTTTTCCTAGTAGCTGCCTGGGGTGATTTTACTGATGTATTAATCATTTCCCATGTTCCCCCTTGAACCAGTTTTTGTTCACTGATTTGTTTTATTGCATTAGGAACATCAGATATTTTCACACCCTCTCCCTCTCATCTGTTTGCGGACACTCGAATCTTACATACTGGGGCAGATTAAATGAACAAGTGGGAGTCCACACAGAGGCCATTCTTCTGTTCATTCTCAAAGAATAAATCAAGTCATTTTCACCAACAAACACAAAGCTACCTCTACCTGCTGTAAACGGGCAAGGGTCATGTGAGTTATTTTGGGTTTGAAATTATTAATATTGGTTTCCTCCCACAGTCCAAAGACATGCAAGATTAGGCTTATTGCTATACCCAAATTGCCTAAATTAGATTGGCACTCTCTCCAAGTTGTACCCACCCTCCTCCCCTCGTGCCCTAAGTCTCCTAGGATAGGGTCCAGGCCCCCCTCTCAAACCTGTATACAGGATAAAGTGGTATAGATGATGAGTGAGTGAGTGAGTGAGAGTTAATCATATCGTGAGGATATGTATACAGTATTTGAAGAACAAGTTGTTGCTTTTATGACTCCTACTATAGAATTATGCTTTGTTATGGTTAGACTACTTAGACATTACTCGGAGACATGGTGTAGGATGTAAATCAATTTTCAGTGACAAAATCTAGAAACCACTTTTCCTTCTTCTTTACATTCTGTGGTTTTCTGAAGCTCAATATTCTGTCAAAATTGACTATGTTTGCTTGATCTTGAGGAAATTTCCTACCTCTTATACACAGGCCAACTACTGTAAGCACCTATTGTTTGTTTGACTTCTCTGACCTTTAGTCATTTTCTCCATCATTTCAGGACTCGATCTCTGACTCCTCTGCAGTGGGCCACATACCAGCAGTGCGGAACGTCACGCGCACTGAAGACTCTGTGCTGCCGGTAATTCGTTCTTCTCTCTTTGTTGTTGTCGTTGTGGTTGTTTCACCATTCTTTTTCCACCGCCTCCCTGCAGCGTGCGACTCCTCTATGCTTCGGCTTATTGAGTATGGAGGCATTTAATGGTATTGTAATTTTATGCTAATGATGTTTTGAACAATTCACCCATGTGTTTGTTTGTCTAAAGTGGTTTTAGATGTGAAGCAATCCAAATTAGCCTGCTGCATTATAACTGTGCTCTCTAAGCAGGCACTGCACACACACACACACACACACACACACACACACACACACACACACACACACACACACACACACACACACACACTAGTTGATTTTACTAGAACAATTACTAATGCATTGTGACCTGCTCGTTTTGGCACAAGCTTCATGTCTTGTATAATGAAGAGCTGTGGTGCATAGTTTCTTGGAACAGCATTATGGGTTGGATATCAGAGATAATGTGTGTTTATGCTGAAATCAAATATCCCTGAATTTGAACGTGATACGTGCATGTGTGTTTGTGTTTGTGTGTGTGCTCACATATTTAAGACGTTTGAATATAGTTAGCTCAGTTAATAACAAAGGTTGGTTCACTGCTTCCAAAAAAAAATAAAAAATAGCTATGACTATTATAGCTATAAAATATAACTGTATAGCATTTTACATCATGGTGCTTAAAGTTGGGACCCCCTGGTGAGCCTTTGAGTATATATTTGTATTATTATTTTTGTTTTTAATTTCTGTGGTGAAAATCCCAATTCTCCATTACAAAAGTTACAAGGCTTGAAAATAAGATAATTTGAACTTGCTGTATTCTGTTAGCTCCATGGCTCTGAATTATGGGCAAATTATTCCGTGTACATATAAATATATAATGAGTATGATATTTTTTAAAAGTATGATTTAGCACATGGGATAATTTATGGGATAATTAAGTAACAACAATAACAGTCAGATGTGTTGGTCATATGATGGTGATGGACCAAAGATGTGATGGTCATCTGTTCTGGAATAGTTCTTGAAAGAATAGTATTGTCAAGTACGTTTGCAAAAGCAATCAAGCATCATGATCAAACTGGTTCAGGTGGAGACCATGAGACCAAATTTAAGTTAATTTAGAGATACCAGCCTCCAATATCATTAATTAACAGCACCTCAGATTAGAGGCTTTATGAAGGCTTTACAGAGCATAAGTAGCAGACATGTTCTGTACAGTTACACATACTGTAACATACTGTATAAATATCACCTGGTTGCCTTCAGCATTGTTTTACAATGTAGAAAGTAATACAAAGCAGGAAAGATCACGGAATTAGAATGTATGTCCAATTTTTTTTAATATAAAACAAAAGAATTACATAAATGTATTGTTATGACGATGATGATAATGATGATGATTGTTGTTGTAATTTTGTGTTGTTAACTTATTCAACAAACTATCATTTTAATTATATGAAATCTCAACAATAAATTAGGTTGTTTAAGAAAATTAAATACTTTTACTCAAACAGATTTACACAGGTCTTGCCTATTTTATGCAAGTCCTCTCAATAGTGAAACAAAACAACTATCACCAATATCTTTTGCCCATATTACAATGGTAACATAACTACATGGCTGTCTTCTTAGGCAAAATTGTGAGTGAGCCCAGTCCCTTGGGTGAGAAGCAACCCCTCACAAGAATGGTCTCAGGATGCTTTACAGTTATAGCGCTCACCTTTTCTTATTTGGACAAGCTCTTTACCGGATGCCCCGGAAAGGGGAATCATCAGAGAAAATGACTTTACCCCAGTTCTCAGCCGTCCAATCCCCATACCTTTTGAAGACTATCAGTCTGTCTCTCATGTTTTTTTTCATGGCCTTCTTGAAATGTATGAGGGTGAGCACTACCATCAGTCCATCTGTGTCATGCCAAGAGTAAAGCATCCTGAGACCAAACAAAACCCCACAAATTCTAACAAACTTTAAGCATTGACTATGCAAGAATGGGCTGTCATTAGACAGTGTGGCCCAAAAGTTGATTGACAGAATTGCAGAGGTCTTGAAAAATAAGGGTCAACACTACAAAGAGCGACTCTGCATAACCTTGACGTAAATGTCAATAAGTGCCATTGACACTTATGAAATGCATATAATTATACTTCAGTATACTATAGTAACATCTGGCAAAAGGATTAAAAAAAAAAAAAAAAACGAAGCAGCAGACATTGTTAAAATTAATATTTGTGTCATTCTCAAAACTTTTGTAAATACCCCCTAGTCCTGGCTTATTGCCCCCTTACACCATCAGATCTACAGCTTCCTTACTGGGAGAGGAAACCAGTGTTGCAGTTTTCTAAATGCTAACTATGCACAAATGCAAAGTAGATCTCTACATGATAAATTACTTGGCATAAATTTCCATTAAAGGATTCATAGCACACACAGGCAACACAATGATTATCTAGCAGAATCAGTGAATGTCATGTGCATAAAAGTCCTTGGAATATCGTGCTTATGTGCTACAAACGCATCCATTTTTACTTTCCCTTTCCTCTCCGTGAGAGTTTTGTGGGGGAAAAAATTGCTTCTTTGCATGTTTGAGAATTTGCCCTCATGATCGGGTGACAGCTAGAACAAAATGGACTATGGTAGAGGAAATGCTAATTAAAAATGTGAGGTGCAAACTGGTGCATCTATTTATAAATGGTTTCAGTTGACAGTCTGTCACTTGCTAATGCTAATGAAGATGCAACAATTAGGCTAGCCACTGCTAGCTCCAGTGTCATCCCCATAAATCTTCTCAGGTGTACACATAGAACCCAGTATTATAGGAAATTCAGGATTTTTTTTTTACAATTATTTTTATTAGCTAGAAGACATAATTTGATTGGCTTTTAGTCTTAGGCAAGCAAAGCATTTGAATGTCAAGTCCTAAAAAATACAATCACAAGGTTTTGCATGTTAATTCATCTTCTTTCCAAATGCTTGTTTTTACTTGGATGTGGTTGGCAAGTAATATTTAGGTTTTGTTTTGTCTAAGGGTCTATTGTTTTCGTCTGTGTGGGTGTACCTGCAGTATAGGATGCTTTTTTCTCTCTTTTGCACAAAGCCTGAAACCTTTTTATTTTTATTTTTTATACAGCATATTACTTTTCTATCCAACTGTCCAGTTAATTACGGTATATCAATATCAGGTTTAAATGAAAATACTAGCCAGCAACTCTTGGACAGAATATACTACATTAGTTCATATGCTTAAAAGGAATTCATTTCAGTTCAGCATAAGGTATTTAAAAATACTGGATCAAACAGCATACACACTGTAAAAGCACACCTGCTTAACAAAGCATAGAAACATCCGAATGGAAAAAAAAATACAATGAAAAAAAAAACTGTTATACTGTAGTAACAGTGAATAAATGCTATAATGCATAAAGGCATAAATTACTACAAATCAGTATGGAGCTATGATGAGTTGAGGAGTATAACAGCAGTGTGCAGGTATTATAATGAAACCACGATGTTCTGTATGAGATCTGTTTTTATTTTTAGACTACTGAGAACCGTTTCAGGTTGGGGGCCACTCTAAGACAGCAAGTTTCAGATGATCCCTTGTTTCCTCCTACTTAAAGGAGAAATGAAGACTTTGATGTTACTGGGGAAGGGGAAGTGCAGCTGCCTATCACAACCTCTGCTCTTCTCCTTCTCTGGATTGATACCAGTTTGATCAAAGTAACCACAGGCAAAAGATAACTGAATCATTGCACAAACTAGAATTATTCATGGGCAAAAAGATCTAGAAGATACTGTAGCTGCTTAAAATCCTTCAAATCTACCTTTATTTAATCCAGACCTTGTGATTGTGACTGAACCTTATAGCATCATTAATACTTTGTGTTTACACAACTCTTAGGAAAACCATTTTGAAATGTTCATGTTGTGAATGATCTTTCGCAACATATATATTTTTATAATATTCTTTATATTTTCTCCTTTCTGTACCTTACAGGGTCTCAGCAGCCTTTTCAGCTCACTTAAAGTGGTGCGTCTACTGCGTCTGGGCCGTGTGGCTCGTAAACTGGACCACTATCTGGAGTACGGCGCTGCTGTCCTGGTTCTCCTTGTCTGTGTTTTTGGCTTGGTTGCTCATTGGTTGGCCTGTATCTGGTACAGCATTGGTGATTACGAGGTTATTGATGAAGTCACCAACACCATTAAGACAGACAGCTGGCTCTATCAGCTAGCAATCAATATCGGCACACCTTATCGGTACAATGCCAGTGGATCAGGCCAGTGGGAGGGAGGACCCAGTAAGGACACCCTCTACATATCATCCCTCTACTTCACAATGACCAGCCTGACTACCATTGGCTTTGGTAACATCGCTCCTACCACGGATGGTGAGAAAATCTTCTCTGTGGCCATGATGATGGTTGGCTGTAAGTGTTCTTCAATACTTTTTCTTATACTGCATGATTACTGTTCTTAAAAGTTTTGAAAAATAATATGGAGTGATTCCATGATGTGTTAGTTAACCCGACAACGACAAGGTTTGATAACTTGATTAAATAAAGATAAAGATAAAGATTCCAACAAATAGCCAAAATTATTATTTTATACGATTAAATACTGCAAAGGAACCCCTGTCCAATAGCACTGCAAATGCAGCAATTCCCTATAAAACATTGTTTTATATATTCAAAAATATATAATTATCATTTTATAATAAGGGAGAAAAAACACTGAACTAACCGCAATTCTAAGACCTCTGTATTGATTTGAAACTCCTCACTATGTCTCTCTTTTCACTGTTCTTTCTAATTCCCATTTTAATTCCCTGACCCAATCTGGCCTACAGGGCTACATGATGAGGATTTTGTGTGGTTCTGTGTAAAAAAGCAACAGCACTGATCTTGTAGGAGTGTGACCTATCCTATCTTAAGGAATTAATAAAATATGCTTTTTTTAGTGATCACCTTCATAAACACATGAGTGGAAGTATCTAGCTTGTACTTAACTATACTCCTGCTGGACATTTCAGTCGACTGGAACTGCATTACATTTTAATGCAAGCAAAGGCTAAGGAGGTCTGGTGTGTATACTGAGTAAGGAATGTGATGCCTTCTGCTACAGGCAGCCTCGAGGTTACTTTATAGAGAATAGGCATTTCCATCCATGGTTGCATCTGTAATGCCAAGGGAATTGTCTCTTTAGAGAATCAGGAGAATACAGTTGGCTCAACTAAACTATAATTTATAGAAAGGACAGAATTAAATGTAAAAGTATTGCATAAAACTGTGGTCACAGTTGGTTGCATATGTATACACACACACACACACACACACACACACACACACACACACACACACACACACACACACACACACATCTGTTGCTCTAATTCCCAGACAGACTGCCTTACAGTGGACTGATAGGAATAGTCTGGAAACGGCACTGACTGTTAGTGAAGAACACATTCGTGTTCATTAAAACCTAAACTTGCATGCTGCATTTTTAGACCAGCTTGCTACATTTTAATTAATTTTGTTTTAGACTTTGCTCATAGATTCTTCTATCATATCCTCTCAAACTTCAATAGGCAGAGGCTTAGCAGTAATCTGTTCTAACACATTGTACCACCTGATCAGAACTCTATTACGTTCTGTTGATGGAAGAAACATGTTCACACTGACTGGACTAGACAATTATTATCAGGTGTTTGTTACATTCCTTTACGTCCAATCTCACTATACTGTACCTGATGCCACCTACTGTGTAAGTCCTTCATGGAGATTTATTATCTTCCTCCTTCTCTTGCTTTACCCAGCCGTCTTTTTTTTTCTTTTCTTTTTGGCCAAATTGACTCTTTCTGCTCCATCACTCACCTAATCTTTATTGTTCTTCTTCACTCTCTTTCAATTTTCTCCTTCTCTCTCTCCCTCACTCTGTCCCTTCATTTAGCTCGCTTGTGCTGTCTCACCAAGTTAAACTGTAGTTGAACTGATTGAGCTTGGCTGTACAGGTCTGCACCTTAACAGTAGTGATGAAAATGCTCATCAGGCCATTCACACTATCTCAGTGTATCTGCCGGCGCTTTTGGTAGCACCCTGCTGACTGAACAATCACGAGCGCTATGGGATATGACTGGCCCTGAGCTTTATCCCTGATTCCTGTAATTGGGAACTACAGAAGTGATTGACACTCAAAGAGATGGAAGGTGTAGCAGAAGTCATTTCTTGTTTTATATGTGAGTCAGAGTAAGGCAGGTTTATCCAGTTAGTGCATCAAATTGGGAGAGACAGTTTGATTGTCCAAGAATTGCCCAGGAGAGGATGCGGGCTTTTTGGTACTTTTGCTTTCAGTCAATAACTTGGTAGTGTTCATAAATCATAGAAAGCATGGGCTTGTTAATTTGGTGCACAACAGCGATGCATTTCCTGCTAGTCTAAGCATTGATCTGGCCAAAAGGCTAAGGCATAGCTTGGCTAATTACAGATCCTGTCCCTCCTCTCCATATGGACTTGTTAACATCACCCACTACATTTCCAATAAGCCGTGTCATGAGTCCCCAAGCCACCCCCTACTAAGAAGGACCTTTGTCTCACCTATATGTTAGATGGAGTAAAACAGAAAAGTCACCAAATACGTACAGCTCATTAAGACAAAAACAGCACTCATAGAGATAGGTTACATTTTTTTTTACATAGAGTATAATTGCATGATAAGTCTTTGAAATCATGATGGAAACACAAGCATAATCACGAGGCATGCTTCAGAATTAACTATATCTATGCACATATGTGATGATCATCTGTCTCGCCTCATTAAAGAATTTCATGCTTGGACTTACATGAAAGCCATATCCCCCCAATGTGCGCTGTCAAAAGCAGAAGAAAGAATTTTCAGTGTACAGCATGGCAGGCACAGAGAGTGGAATGCACATAGTACAGTACAGTACAGTACAGTACACAATGTACTATTCTATTTCTCATTATACATATTTTGCTTTTAGTGGAATAAAATCCAGGGAGTCTTTTCATCACACCTGTAGTGCAAGAGATACAGACCATGAGCATTTGGTTAAGGTGTCCATTAATATAAAATTAAACCTCAGATGTGATTCAATTTCACTTTATTCCTATAATTTTACAATAAACACTTTATAGAACTTTGGATATAAATTAATATGGTGGATAATTAGTGGATCACACTAATTAAGCCAGAGGCACCCGTGGCAAGTAAATGTGGGAAGAAATTTTAAGAGGAACAAAACTCCAAAGGTAACTCATAATCCCATGGTAGGAGTTTTTATGGAGGATTATGTACATCTTTTGAAAAGTTAAGGCAAACTTTAGTAAGTACTGTATGTTGAAAAAATGTGCAGAATGAGCATTCTGTGAATAGGAGTCCTGCTATAAGTACAGGACGGTCCTGATGACGGCAGCAGTTCATATAAGGAACAAATCTATAGTATCCAGTCGAGATTATACAATAGCAGTAATCTTAACCTGTTCGTGTAAAGTGCAGGGTATTCATGTGGGGCCATCCACTCCAGCAGAACATGGGTCACATGTGCAGAAAGCACCAAGCAGAAGTACCGCCTCAAGATAAATTACAGAGGACCTGCTAAACGGCAAAAGGGGCCTAATTTAAAGACAGCAAAGTATT
>JAAGKR010000295.1:0-31397 GCA_011419295.1 Clarias macrocephalus
GAGTTTTCTTTATTGTGTTCTTTATTGTGTTCTTTAGCCCAAACGCGTCTCTTCTGCTTGTTGCCTGTCCTTAGCAGTGGTTTCCTAGCAGATATTCTACCATGAAGGCCTGATTCACACAGTCTCCTCTTAACAGTTGTTCTAGAGACGTGTCTGCTGCTAGAACTCTGTGTGGCATTGACCTGCTCTCTGATCTGAGCTGCTGTTAACCTGCGATTTCTGAGGCTGGTGACTCGGATGAACTTATCCTCCGCAGCAGAGGCGACTCTTGGTCTTCCTTTCCTGGGCCGGTCCGCATGTGAGCCAGTTTCTTTGTAGCGCTTGATGCTTTTTGTTACTGCACTTGGGGACACTTTCAAATTTTCCCAATTTTTCGGACTGACTGACCTTCATTTCTTAAAGTAATGATGGCCGCCCGTTTTTCTTTACTTAGCTGCTTTTTTTCTTGCCATAATACAAATTCAAACTCTTTGAATGAGAAGGTGTGTCCAAACTTTTGGTCTGACTCCAATACTTTTTTCATTTTAAAAAAAGTATGCAAAATTAATGGTAGATGGCATGTAAACATACTTAAATAATCCCTTCAGTATGAACTAAATGCATGTGTAAAGTCACTTAGCAAAGTGATAATGAAAGCAATAACTTAAGAGTCAGAGGAAAAACATGAAATAAGAGAGTGTCACTAAAGGGGGTAACTAAATATAACTCACTAACTTGCTCTGGGAATGTTAGTATTAGAAGATATGAGGTGTTGCAGGTGCTACTGAAAGAGTTAAACCTAAAAAATTTTTAGCTATCTGGCTTGGAAGGGAAGTACTTCCTGTCTATTTAAAGCTGGCTTTAAAGTACTGTATATGCTTTTACTTTCTAAGAAAAAAAAAAAAACCATGACCCTGCGCTTGACTTCCTGGGAACCAATGTATCTTTAGTGCATCATTCAACCTTTGTCTCTGTTTTTCACTGTTTTTCTGTTCTCCAACCCTGCCTACTTCTGCACTGGAGACAACTGCTGCTCTTTCCGTACCTCCTGCATGCAGTCACCTGCTTCTTCTGATCTGCTCTGTGCCAGATCATGTCTTGCATTCTTGGAACTTTCCAGCCATTACTCACTTGAACCTGCTGTGCATCTGACCTGCATCTTCCTCTGACTACCTCTTTCCACCTCAGCTCAACTTGAATCTCTCGTGTGACTGGCCCCTCTTTGGATCTGTAAATGCTCTCTTTGCCTCCTGATATATATATGTGTGTTGATCTCAGATTAGTTTCTCTAACCCTGATTCTGGATATTAGACTATACCATCTCTGTTCTCACATCTCACATTTCCTACTTCGGATTTGAACTATTGTTTACTGCTATCATAGTGTGAATAACATGAAGTGGAGTAACATGTGTAAGCTTTTTGCTAAATTATTGAGCTCAGTATTAACTCTCAACTTTTTTTCCCATGAGTGTACAATGAAGATTTTTTCCCCAACTAGTAAACACTTTGATGTCATGTCATTCTGAAGTGCTTACATAAGTGTATGTTGTGTACTTCCAAGTCATATGTGTCACCAGGCTCCTTTGTGACAGCCCACCTGTCTGCCCACCTGTCCGTCTATGACGAAATATCACCTACATACTTGCTTAACCTTCTGGCCTGTCTTCTTGGCCCCTTGTGGTCTCACCATCTTTACCATTTCACCGCTGCCTCCTGTGCCTCCGTCACCACCATTCTAATACAAGAAAAAATCTTCACATGTTTACACACACCTATCCGGAATATTAAGGAACTCACTGTTTGATAAAGACACTAAGAAGTGTTTACCAGTGGGGGGAAATCAACAAGGAGTCTGATTTCATAGTTCATTTATTATAAATAAAAGGTCAAAATTTAAATTTCACTCCCTGCTTTGTGCTTGTGAGTTCAGCCTTAACCTATTCACTAGCAAAGTTTTTTTTTTTTTTTTCTTGTGTGGTTGATGCCATAGGCAGGTTATTTTTGTGCTTTTATGTCACCACAACCATTTCCTACCAGACCAGAAATGACATCAACTAATGAATGTCTGGAATACTCATTTCAACTGAACAGCATATAAATAGCAGAAAGAATCACAGAAACATGTAGACAAGACATTGTTTTTAATTATTTACTAGCATCATGGGCATAATGGCCAAAAATGTACATGATTTTTTCAGCTTATCCATCCCAATGGGTGGCACTATGCCATAGTGGGAAGCACTGTGGCCTTGCATGAGTTCAATTCCTGCCTTGGAGTTTCCTCCCACAGTCCAAAGACTTTTTGAATAATTGATGTTTCCAAATTCCCCATAGTGTGTGAATGAGTGTGTAAGAGTGTGTGTTTGTGTGACTTGTGATGCATTGGCACCCGTGATGGGTTGTCCCACCTCATGCCGCGAGATCCATGGCATAGGCTCCAGTATTCCCATGATCCTGGACCTGGATACAAGATAAAGCGATATAGGTATATGTCACCAGGTAGACCAAAGTCCAACTACCCATATACAGTGGGGCAAAAAAGTATTTAGTCAGCCACCAATTGTGCAAGTTCTCCCACTTAAAAAGATGAGAGAGGCCTGTAATTTTCATCATAGGTATACCTCGCCTATGAAAGAGAAAAAAAAAATCCAGAAAATCACATTGTAGAATTTTTAATGAATTAATTCATTTCATTAAATTCCTCTGTAAAATAAGTATTTGGTCACCTACAAACAAGCAAGATTTCTGGCTCTCACAGACCTGTAAGTTCTTCTTTAAGAGCCTCCTTTCTCCTCCACTCGTTACCTGTATAAATGGCATCTGTTTGAACTTGTTCTCAGCATAAAAGACACCTGTCCACAACCTCAAACAGTCACACTCCAAACTCCACTATGGCCAAGACCAAAGAGCTGTCAAAGGACACCAGAAACAAAATTGTAGACCTGCACCAGGCTGGGAAGACTGAATTTGCAATAGGTAAGCAGCTTGGTGTGAAGAAATCAACTGTGGAAAATGGCGAGACATACAAGACCACTGATAATATCCCTCGATCTGGGGATCCACACAAGATATCACCCCGTGGGGTCAAAATGATCACAAGAACTGTGAGCAAAAATCCCAGAACCACACAGGGTGGACCTAGTGAATGACCTGCAGAGAGCTGGACTCAAATCTGCGCCAGGGACTCAAATCCTGCAGTTCCAGACTCCTGCTTAAGCCAGTACATGTCCAGGCCCATCTGAAGTTTTCTAGAGAGCATTTGGATGATCCAGAAGAGGATTGGAAGAATGTCATATGGTCAGATGAAACCAAAATAGAATTTTTTGGTAAAAACTCAACTTGTCGTGTTTGGAGGAGGAAGAATGCTGAGTTGCATCTAAAGAACACCATAACTACTGTGAAGCATGGGGGTGGAAACATCATGCTTTGGGGCTGTTTTTTTGCAAAGGGACCAGGACAACTGATCTGTGTAAAGGAAATAATGAATGGGGCCATGTATCGTGAGATTTTGAGTGAAAACCTCCTTCCATCAACAAGGGCATTGAAGATGAAACGTGGCTGGGTCTTTCAGCATGACAATGATTCCAAACACACCACTCGGACAATGAAGGAGTGGCTTCATAAGAAGCATTTCAAGGTCCTGGAGTGGCCTAGAGAGTCTCCAGATCTCAACCCCATAGGAAATCTCAAAAGTCCGTGTTGCCCAGTGACAGCCCCAAATCATCCCTGCTCTAGAGGAGATCTGCATGGAGGAATGGGCCAAAATACCAGCAACAGTGTGTGAAAACCTTGTGAAAACTTACAGAAAACTTTTGACCTCTGTCATTGTCAACAAAGGGTATATAACAAAATATTGAGATGAAAATTTGTTATTGACCAAATACTTATTTTCCACCATAATTTGCTAATAAATTCTAAAAAAAATTCCTACAACGTGATTTTCTGGATTTTTTTTCTTATTATTTTGTCTCTCATAGTTGAGGTATTGCTATGATAAAAAGTGGGAGAACTTGCACAATTGGTGGCTGACTAAATACTGTTTTGCCCCACTGTACTGTAGGTCCCTTGCTGCAGTATATGAGTACATGTACCATATTATATAGGGATCGGACTATAGGCGAAAGAAACTGAACTACTGTTTTAGAGGTTGGACTTTAAGTATGTGCTTCTGTATCATCTCTATAGTAAGGGTTGGGCCTGAAGGGATTAAACACACATTCACAAAAACTTGTGAAACTATTTTTCTAACAGTATTCCTTGCTCATAAGTTGATATAGGTGGAATTAAACCTCATAATGTGATGTGCAATGTGCTAACTGACGAACGAGTCAAGGCAAATGGGACCAAAGATAGACTGTGATGAATTTCTGGCAGTGTCAGGCATTTTTTTATTAACATCTCTGGATGTGACCAGGCGGCACGGTAGCTAAGTGGTTAGTTACTGCCGCCTTGCACCTCCTGGGTCCAGGTTCAATTCCTAACCAGGGTCTATACCCGCCTCTGTAGGCTTGGATGTTTGCATGTTTCCTCTTGGTAACCAGAGTGTGAATGAGTGTGTATGTGTGTGTGCCCTGCGATGGATTGGCACCCTGTCCAGGGTGTACCTGTCTCCTGGGATAGGCTCAAGAACCCCTGTTACGCTGTATATAGGATTATGTGGTATGGAGGATGAGTGAGTGAGTGAGTGGATGTGACCATGCCATGACACACATCTAAAAGCCACCAAGACAAGGCGAGCATAGGCATTTGCAAAGGGGAAGCTACAAATATGATTTGAAAGATGTTAATATGGAGTACCTCAAGCTCACTTTGAAAAAAAATGTTGCAGTGTTAAGTTATGTAAGTAATAAGCTTAAAGGACTGTACCATTTACTGTGTAAATGTTAACAAAGAAGTTCAGGCATCGTGGTTTGTTTCCCGCCTTGGGTCTGTGTGGATGTGTGCAAGTTTAACGTTCCTCATTATCCGGAGTACCTCCGGGTACTCTGGTTTCCTCAGTCCAAAGACGTGCAGATTAGGCTAATTGGCAATTGGCATTCCCTAATTGCCCGTAGTATGTGAATGAGCATGTGAGTGTGTGTGTGCATGCAATGGATTGGCACCCCATCCAGGGTGTACCGTGCCTCATGCCCAAAGTTTCCTGGGATATGCTCCAGGCCCCCCATGACCCTGTATACAGGATAAGCAGAATAGAAGATGAATGAATGAATGCTATATAAAACAGATACTGATACCGTGCATTGTTAACATAACTAATTAACTAAATAATTAAATAATAAAATAGCTAAATACCTAAAAGAACAAAAAAAAATGGTTCTCAGTGCTGTTCCTAGATAAAAATATAAGCACACTTCATATGCACAACCATTGAATTTTTCCTTCAGAAGGCAAGCACTGCAACCCAAACAACGCTAACACCATTTACTAACACATGTTTAGTCATTAGCGACTAACAACAGTGTTACGCGTTCTTTGGCAGCATAAGTTTTCATAGAGTAATCTTTTTCTCCTGTCCTTTTTCTTTTTGTTCCTCAGCACCTGCTTGTTTTGTTCTAACGTGGGCAGAAGCGTGAACAGATGTTACTCGTAAATTACAGCAACACTCTGTGTTGCAGACGGTGTTTACCGATTTAAGGTCAGCGCCTCAGTTTCTGCCTGTTTTGCCTTTAAAGAGAAAATTCAAAGAAAGAAAAGAGCTTTAAGAAAATGTGTTTAAAAGGATGGAAATGATTTTAAATGTTTAAAATGATTCACATTTCGAGCAGGTGGGCAGTGCAGAATGCTAGTGATGTAACGCTACAAGAATTGGAGCCTGGATCTTAGCTCGTGTTAGTTTGCAGCATGTTAAATGTCATGATTATTTGAAGTTTCACACAAAGGTTTCTTTAGATTTTCAGTTTTTTAGATCAGGTATTGCTCTGTACCAAATTAATAAGGAGATGCAAAATGAACATAACGCTGTTTATTATATTAAATACGGATTTAGCAAGCTAATAGACCATCCATAACAATTAGCATGCTAATTGTTAAGAATGTCATTAGCATCCCATGGTTATTTAGTAATGAATTAGTAATTCTGAATTCCCTTCCTCAGTTCAAACTTCTTCATAAACACGTTGGTTTGTTTGTACTTTGATTAATCTTTCCCCACACTACAGTACCTGCTAATAGTGATGCTAACAGAAATGTGTCTCTGCCTAAAGAGACAGCAGTACAGAATTACACTCAGGCAAATCAATTTTAAGAATCAAAAAAAGATTTTATTTAGTCTTCATTCTTCAGATAAGAATGAATTTTCCCCATAACAACTTAACAAATAGTTCATTTCGCAAACTAACATGTGCATGACTGTAATTAGGGCTCCGTATTTACAGTATGCAATTTAGCTTTAGGGCTGTCTCTACTAATTTAACAAATCGAGTTAGTTCTTTAAGGTGAGTTTTGGATTGGCATAACAACTTGCTCCATTATTTTGCAGTTTTATTCCATATAATAAATAAATATATATATATATATATATTTTTTTTTTGTCAAAAATTTTTCAATTTACAGTGGTGACAGTGGATTTAATCCGAGACGAACGATTAAAAGTTCTTAAGGTGAAATTTTGTATTCCCCTTAGGAAATAATGTAAATGCAGATAATCCGTTCCAGCAATCCAAAAGTTTTTACAATATTACAAATTTCCAACACATATAATAATATTTTTTTGCATATAAAACAATCAAAACATTTAGCAAAGATGCAAATAAACTAAAATATTCAATTTATAGACATTAAACTTCGCCTAACCTTAATATACAGTATGATTCCTCTGCTGCTTTAAAAATGAAACAAACTGAACGTGGCTTTGTTTTCATCTTGCTATCATCCTCGCTAACATACTTGGAACCCATTATTACACAAAATGCAAAAAAACCCACAAAAAATATGTAAACTCACTTCACTTGGCTTTAAACAGCTCCCTCACATAAAGTATACGCAACTTAGCTGGTGTCTGGTTTCGCTTGGTTTGTTTGCTTGTATCGAAAAAATGCTTCGCATGTCGAGGAAAATTTCTTGCAAATTTTCACTTAAAGCGGGGTGTTTGTATGCCGAGGTACAGGATAGTTCATTCAAGAGAGGCCCGATAAGATACACCCGACAGCCATCGCACCATTTAATGAAGTACCTCACTCAGTCACTCAACCTCTCATCCGGATGGTGGTGTACAGTACTGAACAGTGTGTCTTCCTATTGCAAACCTATTGGGCCATCATATTCGTTTAAGCAATGTCAGAGTACATTTAGGAAGAAATATGGTGTCCCTGACAACCTGTACCCTCAAAGAGTGTTATTCAGAGGATGCTATGGAAAAGGATGTCATGCTGATACGATCAGGAACATGGAGCGCTGTGCATCGAAACATGGCTGGAAGAAAACGGATTATGATTACACATATGTCAAGGTATGTAATAAAATGTATTTGATGGTTCAGATTGCTTTGTCATAGCGAGAGTTATTACAGAATATTCAGGGTCCCTTTCGAAGTATGTCTGTATTTCAAAAGTCTAAATGCTGAACTTTTTTTTTTAATCTATTTTTTTTACTTAAATAATTTATATGTACCAATTTATTAATGTCCACAAAAGTTATGTCAGCTCGGCTACTAACAGAACTCCATCCAGTAACCCAAATTTGATTTTTCCCAATGCCAAGTGACCAGCATTCAATGATCTCATTCTTCTCTGTGGCATAAATTTTAAACACACTGTGGTGAGTATTCTCTTATTTTATGAAATATTTATCTACAGTGCAACAGCTGTTCGTCATTGAGCATATTAATTGACCGTCACCTATGATAGGTACACAGTTATGTGTTTTAGATTCTTTGTCATTTTTATTACACTATTTGTTCAAATAAGATGTTTAACTGTTCTAGAAAATAAGAGCTGGTCAGCCAGGTGAGACCTACAGTACCACTTACATTATGGATCAACATAAGAAAATTGTCAGCTATGCCAGTAGTGTACATAATCAATCATCATTCCTATATCATTAGCAGCACAAATTATTCATACGGGTTTACTTTTACTTTCTCTCTTATCAACAAGCTCTAGATCCAATTGTTTTAAATAGATGAAAAAAAAATAGACAAAAAACTATATATCATTTGATGCTGGTTGAACTATGTTAAAGGTGCAGATTAAACATTCTGCTAGTACTATAGTTGACAAACTATGTTATGAACACTTATTTTACTTTGCTAGCTGGCTGATACATATTTTTTAATATTTAAGTCTGATGTAAATTACTCTCACTCACTCACTCACTCACTCACTCACTCATAGTCTATCCTGATTAATTCTGTATACAGGGTCGCGGGGAACTTGGAGCCTATCCCATTAGACATACGGCATCAGGTACATCCTGGATGTACACCTATCGCATTGATGTAAATTACACTTTTGAAAAACACTCCCTGCTACATACTACTGCTCTTGCGCTGTAAGTGGGAAAATGTGGAGCAGAGAGTATGCACTTTCTGGTTGTGAGGAGAAGTCAGCGAAGGAGCATTGTAAATGTGTTGAAAAAATGTGTGACAGCTCTTCTGTAACAGCATTAGCTCATACATGATGCTACACACACTGCTGCTGGGGACAATCGCGCAGGATTTACTCCAATCCTAAAAGCCCTCAAGCTACAGCAGCTAACTCATGCCAAGGCAGCCGAGCAAATCTGACAGCACAGAGCTGCTTGTGGGTTTGGACTCGACAGAAAGTGATGGTGCGAATATTGCAGTTGATAGTTCTTAAAACCACTAGTGATATCAGTGTGAAGACATCACAGTGTCTCTTCAGACTGACAGCCACACCTCCTTCACTGTGATTGACAGACACAGAGGCCACACCTCTAGGGTTGCCAACCATCCTGTAATTGGACATCCACCTTATACGGGATGCGTTTTTTTTTCTGTACTTTTGAGAATTTAAGTGAAATCTCCCTCAGCCTGTCTGTCATGTCTGTACCGAAACATGGAAAATGCGCAAATCACGCGTTTTCTATTCCTCGTTTTCACATCGCATTTTTCATGTCACCATGTTGATTAATTAGTTTCTGAGAGAAGCAGGGAAATGACTGGGAAGGTCTCTCACTCAGGAGTACGAGATGGGGAGGCATGGAGGGGGCTAGTGGACATCACCTCAGGTCAACTGCGGGGGAGCAGGAAACGCAGCGCACATCTAACTTTGCACAGCGATGCAATTAGCAAAATCACTCACTCAAACGAAATGCTACAGAATAAACTACGGATCATTCATAATACTGTGAATATATACTGTACTGCACACTGTTTCACATGAATATTTCATTCTTCTGTTTTGTGTGAAATTGGTAAGAATAATATATGACCAGTCTGCACACCACTACGTTAGGAAATGTTTAGGTCGTGACTCTTAAATTGAGGATGTGTAATGTCCTGAAATAAATAAATAAGAAGAAAAGATCAAATCCATTAGGGTCACAGTTTAGAAAAAAAAAAGAAGAAGTGATGTAGCTCGTATTTCTTCATAATATTATGTACAAATAGTAAAATCGTGAAGTATAGCACTTTTCTGCAAGGCGACAGTGCTAACCACTAAGCCAACTTGCCGCCATTAGCTTACAGTACATAACATCGGATATAATTTCATATTTCGTTTCATGTTATTTAAGTTAAGGCAAAAATTTTAAATGTGCAATCAGGCAGAACAATCTGCAATAACTGATAGTAATAATATTATTGATTTTCTTTACAATAACACATGCTATATAAAACTTTTACAAATATATTAAAAGCACAAACAGACCAAAAGTTTGGACACACCTTCTTATTCAAAGAGGTTGAATTTGTATTATGGCAAGAAAAAAGCAGCTAAGTAAAGAAAAACAAGTGGCCATCATTACTTTAAGACATGAAAGTCAGTCAGTCTGAAAAATTGGGAAAACTTTAAAAGTGTCCCCAAGTGCAGTCACAAAAACCATCAAGCGCTACAAAGAAACTGGCTCACATGCGGACCGCCCCAGGAAAGGAAGACCGAGAGTCGCCTCTGCTGCGGAGGATAAGTTCATCCGAGTCACCAGCCTCAGAAATCGCAGGTTAACAGCAGCTCAGATCAGAGAGCAGGTCAATGCCGCACAGAGTTCTAGCAGCAGACACGTCTCTAGAACAACTGTTAAGAGGAGACTGTGTGAATCAGGCCTTCATGGTAGAATATCTGCTAGGAAACCACTGCTAAGGACAGGCAACAAGCAGAAGAGACGCGTTTGGGCTAAAGAACACAAGAAAGAACACAAGAAAGAAAACTCGCTGAATGAGAAGGGGTGTCCAAACTTTTGGTCTGTACTGTATACTATAGAATGAGAAAAATTTGGGGGTGTTCAAGTCAAACCAGGACTTGTGGTGAACCGTCCCATAAATGAAGGTGTAAAAACAATTGTAGCCCCTTAAAAAAATAGCAGCCGTCAGACTGGACTGTCAGAGCTAACAGGTACAAAGGCCACACCTCATTTACCATGCCTGACAAGAACAAGGGCCCCCCGTCCTTAACTTTGAGAGGCCATACTTCCTTTAACCCCTTAAAATGAAAGACACTCATATAGGCAGTGAACCCTCCACCCCCTAATTGAGACAGTCTGAAACAACCAGTTTTACACTCAGGAAATTATATAGTTGATGAAACATGGAATGTTGCCCACTATGTTCATCCAGAATAAGGGAGTCTTTATGTCGAAAATGTTCAAATGTGAGCCAAAAATCTGTCTGCCATCTATTTCGTAATTTATCATTTTAATGGACATATTTTGGAATAAGAGAACAAAAAGCATTTTTTTGGCATTCAAAGAAGAATTCAATGCTGTACTGATGCTATTTGTGTTAATGTTAAGTTAGTGCTTCAGAATACTAGCGTTAAGGGATTTAGATTTCTTCCTGACTGACATATTTTCTTCTGAACTGAACATGATTTACTAAACTTGCACCAGTCATCCCGGACGCCTGAAACAAACATTAACAACACACAAAAACACCTAAGCACATGGTAACATTTTCTATTAATTCATGCGGATAAACGTCCTCAACATTTCTCCACAAGACATGGAGGAAACAGCAATAAAACCCAAACAATGCTTGTCAATAAGGACATTATCCATCTCTGCACTTCTTATCTACTCAGTAATTTCAGATTTATGGATACAGACAGGCAGCTTAATAGCACACGACGCCACCAGAGACGAATGGATATGGGTAGCAAATCAAGCGTAGCGCCTTAAAGGACCTATTCTCAAGCACTAAAATAACATTATAACCAACATTAGTATCAGTTAAAATCGCTACAGGACGCATTAGCATTTGAGAACTGAAATGTCTGGAGGCAAACACGTCGCTACATGTGCTATTTCTCTTTTGAAAAACAAAACAAAAAAGTCATATAAGGTTTGGAGAGAAGTCATGGAACCTCTCTGCAGGGTCATGATGCACAACATATCTGCAATAAATTCGAAATTAAAAGACATTAAAGTACTTTCTATACACAGGATACATATGTGAATCTATTATTCAGCCAGGTCTGACAAAGAATTTTATTTATGCATAAATAGAGAGTATATTTCAACCAACACTATGCCAAAGTATGACCTGCTGCAAAAATCAGTATAAAACATCAAGTGGTTTCTTATGAACTCTAATGTGTTTCTAATGGATTGTAAATGGAAGTTTAAATGATTTCTCATTATTCTGATGGTAATTATGCACATGGGAAAGATAGATGACTGGTGAGTTTTTTTCCTCTGGTTTTCTCCATAATTTGGTCACGTCCAGTTCCCACCGGTCTGGTTAGGGCACTACTTCATCAGCAACAGCTACCAACAAGAGAAGGTGAAAGGCTAACACATGCTTCCTGCGAAATGAAACTGACGAACACTACTCATGCGCCATTAGGGGGTGAAATAATACACCCAGAAGAAAACACTATCAGTCCCTTCCTATGACCTTGCATGAGTTCACATATGCCAGTGATTGTGTGAAGCTGCTTTGTGGCAATGACAATTGTTAAAAGAAATATACAAATGAAATGAATTGAATGATTGGATGCTTTGAATGGATGGTATGATTAATCTGGAAGTGCCAATATGCCATCGCTTCCATCCTGAGAGAGCATATCCGATCTGCTCTCTCTAGGCCCACAGGTATCGACCTGGGTGAATAAGCCATTAGTGTTATTTTATCAGCAACCTTTATTTTAACCTTAATCAGCAATTTTATCAGCGCATAAATACGACCTTATCATGCCCATTCTTAAATCTCTTCATCGGCTCCCTGTTTCATTCTGAATTGAATACAAGGTTGCCCTTCTTACCCACCAGTGCATTTATGGGGATACCCTTCCCTATTCTCAAAGGACTTACTACCTCACATACATCTACATGCAACCTCCGCTCTGTGTCAGTACATCTTTTGAAACCTCCTATGACCAAGCTTCATACCATGCGAGATCAGGCTTTTTGCTCAGCTACACCTAGACTGTGGAATGCTCTCCCAGACTATCTGAGGATGCCAAAGACTGTTCATGCTTTTAAATCTTGGTCTTAAAACTTGTGTTTTTATCTGATCTTTTGGGCTGAAATAATTTGTAGCACTTTGAGATTTGCTTCAAATATAAAGTGCATTATAAATAAAATGTATTATAAGTATTATTTAGCAACCAGAAAATCTTTATTGAAAACCTAAAGGAATCTGAAGGAAACCATTACCCCAGTTCATCTTCTGGTCTATTACATAATGGAAGCTTTTCTGAAAGGTAGCTAAGCATTAAAATTGGTAATAAAGTCCATATTTCTAATACAATAATTACACTAATACACTTATCCCAGCATTGGATGCTATCAAGGTAAAAAGCTTCTCAGTACACTGGAGCCATGATCAGACTGTCTACTTCATATCTGAAACACTGGCCTGCCAGGAGGAAAACGCTATCCGCCCCTTCCGCTTGCATGAGCTCACAGACACCCATGATTGGTTGCTATAATTAATTTGGGAGTGCAAATATGCCATCCCTTCCAGAGCATGGCGTGTGTACCTTCTTATTGTTGGTTGTTGGATTTCTGGGTTCCTTAGACAAGTTAAAAAGCATACAGGCTGCCTGGTGTTTCCAAAGCGCATGTAGAATATGGATGGTTTCTTTCACTAGATACTTGCTTATTATTATTATTATTATTATTATTATTATTATTATTCTGTCTTCCTATGGAGCTAATGAAGGTTAGCTGTAGCAAGACAGTATTCCTGTGTGTGAATGAGAAGGACCCAAGTGGAACGGTGAGACTACAGAGAGCAGAGGTAAAGAAGGTGCAGGACTTTTAGTACTTAGGGTCAACGGACCAGACCAACGGAGAGTGTGGAAAGTAGGTGAAGAGGTGTGTGCAGGCAGGTTGGAATGTGAGAAAAGTGTCAGGTGTATTATGTGATAAAAGAGTATCACTGAGAATAAAAGGAGGCAGAACAGGAGGTAGCAGAGATGATGTTGATTTTCTGTTGATTTTCTCTTTGGTAGTGACAGGATGAATAGGATCATCTATAAGTAAACCTTATACTTCATGGATGGCAATTAATATAACCTACAAAAAATATAATCTGCAATAGTTATTTAATTGTGTTATCCTTTATATAAACACCTGGTTTGATCAACAAATGGACTATACATGAGCTCATACTGTCCCTGCACCACTTGCACATAAACACTCGCCTGGGAGTTATTGCCACATCCCCTATACAGTGCTGACCTCGCTCCAAGCCATTTCCACATGTTCGAACCATTAAAGAAACATCTTCATGGAATCAAATGTGCAATCGAGCACATATTGATGTGATGAACTTTTGTAAATCTAGCAAGAATTTTGTGATAACTCCATATAAAAAAGTACACACAATTAATACTATATATTATTAAATGAAGCCCACTGGCTGTAAACCTTACTGTGAGTTATAATCCTCAAAGGAGCCACAAATTGCAGCTAATTTAAAATAGCAATTACCTCGTTATGCAAGGATGCATATGCCCTCAGGGTCTGTGGGTTAAGAGAGAAATGTTATTGATCTCTGGGAATTTAAGACAAATTATCAAAATTAAAAGATGGAGAATGGCAATTAATAAAACGATGTGAAACAAATATTTAATACCTTAAATAATTAGCAGGTGTTTGGAATACTTATATATACTTATTTTATATTTGTACTGTACTTTAAAAAAAAAAACAATATATGCAACATTTATTCCCACTTTGATTTGAACCATGCATAAGCATACAAGAGGAGTTTAAGTCGAACCGGCAAGTGTTAACTTAAGTAATTTCAGGAGTATATTTTAGTTTATCACTATTGGTGATTTTAGAAGGTCTCCCAGAGAGATACATATATACTGTAGATATAATATATAATGAGTGTAGTACATCTGCTCAAGGTGTCAGCCTTTCTACCCAAAGACAAATTCAACTAGTCATTAGAGATGAATTTGTTTCCAGCAAGCTTCAAGACATGGCCATCACGCCAGTTTCAAAACAACCCCAATGATAATTGGCCTTAAAGTTTACAGATCAGTAGTTCTGCCCCTGGTTTCCAGGAAGACCTTTGAAAGACTGATAATGGAATTTCTCAGATCTAGTACTCATGGTACCAGGATCTGGTTTCTGGATCGGAATTTGCCTACAGAAGCAACAGATGTATAGATGCAGTTAATTCTGAGCTTCACTTTGACTTTAAGTACCTAACCCATCTGCAAGTATCCTCTTTGTAGAATTCCCCTCAACCTTCAATATTTTTTAAGCTGGTCACTCAACACCTTAATGTTGTCTGTTCTCACATCTCTTAATATTTGTCTACACAAATGACTGTGTTTCCAGCGATGCATCTGTGAAAATTCCACCAGGAGTTTTAACAACCAGCCTCTTGGCATAGCCAAAACAACCTTGAGCTCAATGTTCTCAAAACCACAGAGATGCATGTCAGCTTCAGGAAATGTAAATCTTCCTCCTCTCCAATCATACTTAATAATTCATCAGTGAGCACTGTCACTTCCTGGGAACTACAATCACACAGGATCTCAAATTGGAAATGCGTCCATCATCTATCAACACAAAAGCTCATCAAAGGATGTATTTTTTCCAGCAGCTGGCAAAGTTCCATCTACCCCAAGATCTACTGGTGCAATTCTCTACTGCTACTAGAGAAAGCATCCTGACATCACTATCTTGATTGGTGTAGCCTCCTACAGAGAAAAGAGGAAGCTCCAACAGACTATCAAGACTGCTGAGAAAATCATTGGCTGCAGCCTGACATCACTTGAAGATGTGTTCACATAGAGGGGAAGAAAAAAATCATCAGTGTTTTACCTCCTCCAAAAACGACTATCAAGTAAGTGATTTCGCTTCCCGATAACAAAAACTGCACATCGTTGAAACCACTCCTTTCCATTTCAAATTTCTGTTATTAACCAACCTGTCTACAATACAGACCTGTCAGTAACAAGCAATCTTGTGCTGAATGTTTTTTAAAAACAATTGCATTGCCGGTTCCTGCACAATGGTGAGAAATTCCAGTTTCCTTAGACAGTCCAAAATTATACAGGCTGACTTGGGTTTCCAAAGTGCATGGAGTATATGAATGTGAGTGTGTGCTCTAGCCCAGCAATGGGTTGGAGCCTCATCCAGGATGTACCCCCCTTGTTCTTGGGCATAAGCTCCAGCTGCATAGGAAATACAGTAGATGGATGGTTTTTTGCACTAGATACTAGATTATTATTATTATTATTATTATTAGTAGTAGTAGTAGTAGTAGTAGTAGTACAGTAGTAGTAGCAAAATATCTGAATAAACAGAGCAGAATAGATAACAGTGTATTTCAAGACATTACCGCACTTAAACCTTACAGTATATCGCACGGATGACAATTAATATAAACTAGAACAATTGCCAGACAAGTTCCATGTTTGAAATGGCACTTTTGAAAAGTAGTTAAGTGTATAAGTTTTGTTGCAATAAAGCTGATAGTTATAATACTTATGTATTTGTTATAATTTAAAAATAAGCTTCCAACTGCTTCAAACTTTTTTTTTTTCATTTTAAGTTTATGAGCAAATTAGCAGTTATAATTACACTATAAGGGCCACTTTTGCCTCACACAGATCATATAATATTATGATAATTGCCTGCACTTAACCGCATGGGGAGTAAACACAGGCAAGAGTTATGTCAGAGGTTTTAAAAACCAGATGGTGATTTCAAAAAAGGTTCGTAGAACCACATTTACATAAGAAACTAGCGTTCAGGTTTTTCTTTCTTACTTCTTTTCATAATCACCATAGACAGTGAAACATGTGTGTCAAATATTTTGTGATAGGACACACTTAGGGACTTCCCTGAAAGATGCTCAGAGATGAGCTAAGAGGAGCAAGTGTATGTTCAGGAAGCATCAACACAGACTTCCTAAAGCAGCCCGTGAAGACCAGACGTTCCTTGTTGTTTTGAAGGTCAAGATGATGACGAGGCCAAAGGTAATAACTTTGACCACCAAACGTTTCAGCATCTGTTTAGACCAGGGTGCCTTTGGTCTTAAATCCATAGCACATGATTGGTAATATGAAAGAACACTACATTGGCTGAGGAAGAAAGGATTGAAAGCTTTGGCGGACAGATTGCATGTTGTGCCGTCTGTGGTCCCAAGCTGCTAAGCGAATAAGACTTGCACACGAACAAGATGAAGAAAACCTAAGATGGTATGATGGCAGTGTGTATAGAGATATTGTCTCATACATCATATGACGTTATTGGAAGGTTTCGTCATGCGTTACCACATGTACAAGGATGGTTCCATATGTGTCACACCACCCCTTGCAGTTAACAGGAAATAGGAACAGGAAACAGAACGCCATGCTGTGAACATCAGTGGATGTTGGATGGAATGTCTGCGGTAAAACGTCTGCCATTGTTTACAGTATTTAAACATTCTATTCACCACTTAATATCTTTTTATAAATGTTGGCTCTTTGTTGCCATTTTTGTGTTCCAAATCAAAGAAATTAAAGAAAGTAAGAAATTAGGTACGATACTGTATACCTTAAATCAGCCAAGAACCCTCATCACTCACTCATCATCTATACCGCGTAATCCTGGAGTCTATCCCAGGAGACTTGGGGCACATGGCAGGGTACACCCTGGACAGGGTGCCGATCCATCGCAGGGCACAGACACACACACATACACTCACTCATTCACACACTACGGACAATTTGGGAACGCCAATTAGCCTAACCTACATGTCTTTGGACAGTGGGAGGAAAACCGGTCTACCCGGAGGAAACCCACCAAGCACGAGGAGAACATGCAGACACGGGAATCGAGCCTGGCCGGTACACCACTACAACCACTACACCACCGTGCCGCCCAGCCAAGAACCATTTGCATATATGTATAATATGATGTATATTACATTAATATAATATTATCATATAGTATTGAAATATTGAAATATTTCTACAAGTTTTTTTTATTTAATATATAATATAATTTTTTTATATAATATATAATATTAAATAAAATGATATAATATATAAATATTCATATATATAGTATTGAAATATTGAAACATTTATACAAGTTTTTATTTTCCTGAAGTGTGTCTACATTTTTTTCTTTTTGCTGATTCGGTTTATATACATATTTTTGTATTTTAAAACGAAATAAATATGTGTTTAACTTTATTTGTGCAACAGTGCTACCCACACATGAAACATAACAGGCCAGAACACAACAAAACCTAACAATACAATGAGCTATATCGAAACAGTACATGAGGCATAATGTTTAAATATAACATGTTCATGTGTGTAGGCTGTAGTAGATGGTTTGGAAGTAGATGATGAGGTCTGCACCTCTACCCACATATACCTGGTCTTTAGATTTTACAAAATAACAGAACACAATTATGAGAGTAAAAACTCCCTTTGTTTTTCGACATAATTTCTCCTATAAACCCTGCTACACTGAAGCACTTATCCCAGCGTTTCATTACTTGGAAAACATCAAAGCAAAAAGTTTTCTCAGTACAATAAGTCCCATATATACAGACTTTCGAAGATATGAACAAAGCGCAAACATGCATCCTATGATATCCGGAAGCAAGCGTAAATTCAGCGGCGATGAAGCTGGTACTGCTAAGAAGTGCCAAGCAATAGCGATGGATACAAAAGTAAAAATACTGTACCTAGACAATGTATGTTGGACTTACGAACTAATTGGACTTATGAACAAGCTCTCGGAACAGAACTTGTTCGTATGTCGGTGACTTACGTACACCTGAACCATTATCAGACTTTCTGTTCCATGTCTGAAATCCTGGCCAGGACTCTTTCAATGTTCTGAACATGCCGAGTTATCTGTGGATTTTCAAGGATCAGTGTTCCACTAGTTAAATGTTCCTGAGAAATTTCTTCATAAGTTCTGGTTTTACTTGAAAACCTCTTCGTACGTTAAATCTTAGTCTTCACCTTGGTTCCTTTCACTCGAGCACCAGCGTGTTCGCTACCTATGCATTTCAGTGCCTTTATTTCTTATTGCCAAGCTTGTCATCATAGTAACACAAACCTCCAGGCTTTTCAGTTGCAAATTTGGTATAAGCTGAGAGTTTGATGTAATCTAGTGTGATCTACTAGGAGCATTTCTAACTGTCATTTCTCTAAGGTACAGACAGCTTTCACACCAATCGCTGTCTATCATCTTGAACTTAACAATAATGTGATGCAATCCAGCAACATGACATGAGCAGATTATGCACTAGTGCCAGTTTTTATTATAATGCTGAACAGTTGACTAACTTTCCTCAAGCACACTTTATCACACTTTCTGGTTGGCCAAGAAGAACTTATTTAATCCTTTTTTTTTTTTTTTTTTTAAATCTCTGGCACATCTAAGGTGCTCTTTGGGACTGAATCAGGCTGCCATGCGTAACTTGTGCTGAAACGTAAAGAGTGTGTACTGTAGGTGATCTGAGTTTATATTCTAGACGCCACTTTGTTATGGCTCAGCCATTTGTTTCTGTTCGAGTCGAAATCCTCTATAGGAGAAGTAAAGATTATTTTGAAGCTTTATCTGAAAGGCTTGCACTATGTGGGATTAGTGTAAGACAGTGCAGCAAAGAGAAAGGGATTCTGGGTAAATAAGACCTCAGACAGAGGATTAGGGATGTGTTGCAATAGGCTTGATGCAGCCTTACACTGCACAACTCCATACCAACACTGAAGTACCAAGGATGGGGAAAATACTCTGAAGTTCTCGATTTTACCAAAGCTGGTTGGTAATGCGACAGCACATTGGTGCAGCAGCCAGTATCGACACTTCATAGCTTTAGGGTCCCGGGTTCAATCCTGAGCGCAGGTTACTGTGTGAGTTCATTTTTGTACCTTTTTCTTATAGACATACAGTATAGATTTGCTCATATTTCTTGAATTATTTCTTTCACCTCCCCAAAAACATGCCATTAGGAGGATAACTGTCTCTAAATTACCCACGACTGGATGGTTACTGCTAAAGTTAAATGCTCATCTAAACATTTTGTTAAGTTTTTATTTTCCTTGCTTCTTTAAATTTCTGGGTATTTGGATGTGTTAATGGAGTCTAGAATCACAATAATTAGAATAAACTAGCAATTCCAAGCCATTTTCACCCCTAATTTTTCATTTTTGTTAAAAGACAAATCAAATTTTGGCCAGTGAGCTGTATTAATAGCTTTTAGCATCAGCTTTGACGTCATGCTTTTTAGTCCAAATAGCTCTCGGTGTCTGTATTAATAGAAAATTAATGCCAGCTTCTTCTTCATGGTGTTTATAGAAAGCCGGACTGAAAGCTGATATATAGAACGTGTGTGTAAAAATAGCATATAATTAATTAGGCTGACTTTTAACTAAACAGCCAACAACACTGAGTGCACAGAGTTAATCTTGACTCTACTTTTCTGTAATTTCCAGGCACTAACAGTCACTAGGTAATAGACTGATGTCTACAAAGTGGAACATGTTTAGTAGATCTAGGGGAGGCAATGTACAAAGATGAAGATGTACTAAAATAATAAAAAGAATGTAAAAAAAATATGGCAATATACTGATAAACAAAATAAAACAGTAACAGTAAGCACAAGAAGGTTAGTCAGAACTAGAATCTGCAAAGTACAAGATTAGTGAGAGCTATAACAGCGTAGACCTGCTGTAGAAGTCAAAAAATAAAAACTAGAAAAGAACTGGAGCTAAGTTAGCGTAAAGCTAAAATGGTTAGAGCTAGGAGGTACAAAAGAAGTAGAGCTACTGGAAGTAGAGCTATGAAGTACAAACTGTAAAGATATAAAAATAGAAACAAGAAATTTAGCATGAAGTCAAAACTACAAAACAAAAGGCTAACACAGAATGATAGAAAGATGATAGAATGTGAACTACAAAGTTAGCATATAGTTAGACCCCTTATCCCCAGTCAAGTCATCTTGAAAAATACTATGCTTCCACATTTATTGAAATATTTTGGGAAAGCCCCTTTTCTATTCAAACATGACTGTGACTGTGCAGAAAGTAAAGACTGCACTCTCTAAAATAAAAGTCACTGGGGCAGTACCTTCTCAAGGGCACAGAACTGTTTTACCAATTCTGTTTGTACCATCAAGGACATAATTTTTACCATGGGCCACCAAAATGTACCTTTTGTTTTATAAACTTGCTGGTACATTATTGTACTTTAATCAAAGATACAAATTTTGTCCCTATAAAAAAACTATTTAAAAAAAGTCATTTTCATATTGAATAAGACATTCAATCAAGTTATTATGAACATAACCCAGTATTTTAGCCACATAGAGCTAAAGTGTTTGTGCTAAATTTTATATTCATTTTATAACATTATAGATAGCAGTCATAATCTAACCAAAACTAAAACAAATAGCTACCATAAGCTAAAGCTATCCAAGACGGGGTGAAATACATTAGAACATTTACACCACAGCTGATACTTATGAACATCTGTAATCTACATACGGAGTTAGCTTAGCCACCGGGAGCTAATATGCTTGTGCTAAGCTACATGAAGCAGTTAGCATGATAAGCAGTGTTAGCTACACGCTACCCTAAACTATGTAAGTGACATTGAAAGGCAATGTTTCATATAAGCTGGCCAAAACTAGCCAAAATAAGGAAAAATAAAATAATATCAGTTTTATATTATTAGAATAAAGATTATATAAGATTTAAGAACCTACCCACGGTAACAGCTAGCTGGAGTCTCCTACTCTGTTCTCTGATGGATGTTCAGTGTTGTTCTGAGTTAAAGCTAAACTCCTCCCACTGTCCAGAACATTCTGTATACTTTATGTTAGAACAATTATGTACCTTCAATTCAGTTGTACCTTAAAAGGTTTTAAAAAAAAAAGTAACATCAAAGGTCTTTTTCATACCATTAAGTGTACCTTGCTCGAAAAGGTACAAAACTGATCTTTGAGAAACATTATTTATACCACTGGGTACCTTTTTTCTGAGAGTGTATAAAGACATGGTTTGATGAGTTCGGTGTGGAAGAAGTTGACTGGCCAGAACACAGAGCCCTGACCTCAACCCCATCGAGCACCTTTGGGATGAACTAGAACGGAGATTGTGAGCCAGGCCTTCTCGTCCAACATCACTGACTCACCTCATAATTGCTCTGGGCACAAATTCCCACAGAAACACTCCAAAATCGTGTGGAGTGTCTTACGATAAGAGTGGAAGCTGTTATAGCTGCAAAAGGGAGACCAACTAATTATTAAAGGATATATATTTGGATACAATGTCATGGCACAGTTGGCCAAATACAGTACTTTTGCTCATATAGTGTATAAACGTAATAAGAAGGTTTCTGCAGCATAGAGTTAGAAACTACAGAGTTAAAGATAGAATAGAAATACAACCGAAGTATGAAGTTAGCACAGATATGTGGATGCACCATCACAGAGTGTGTACTGTATCTCTAAAAAAAACTAGAAAGCACAACTGGTGGGTTGTGGGAGGTAGGAGGAAATCATAGATCTTGGTACAAACCCACACAGACAGGATTAATTTGAGCTCAGGACCAAACTGGAGACACAGGAACTGTCATTGTTACGTACATTATACCATCTATATAAAGAGGGAAGATATGACATGCTGTGATGCATGTTTGGACAGAATATCGTCTTGTGAGGTACTTGCTGTGTTTACTTGCCCCTTCTACTGTTGTTACCTGTTTTATTTCAGCTATAAAGTTGTTTAAATCAGAATAAAATAGGTATATGTGGAGAAAAGGACTTAACTTGACCAGGAGACATTAAATTGCAATGTCAAGTCAACAGGTATTTGGATAGAATACTCACCCCCTTATAGTCTATATCGCTTTATCCTGTATACAGGGTCACAGGGGGGTCTGGAGCCTATCCCAGGAGACTTGAGACATGAGCACACAAACACACCCTCACTTACATACTGCGGGCAATTCGGGATTGCCAAATAATCTACCCTGCATGTTTTTGGACTCTGGGAGGAAACCCACCAAGCACGGGGAGAACACGCAAACTCTATGCACACAGACCAGAGGGGGGGATCGAACTAAAACCCTGCACAGATATAATATCACTCATCAGTCCAAGACTGCATTTCAGACCCTGATCTCCTCTCACACACACACAAACAGTGTATATTATCTTGCTTTTGGGACTGAGTGCATACAATTTGAGTGAATTTGAAAGTTACAAACCCCTGGATGGTCACAGTCAGAAAACCCTGAGAATCACAAAGTCACACTAAACTGGTAAAAATATAACATAAAAAAATAATAGATTCATAGACAGTGGGTATATTCAGCTGCATTATTATTATTATTATT
This sequence comes from Clarias macrocephalus, assembly GCA_011419295.1. NCBI lineage: Eukaryota > Metazoa > Chordata > Actinopteri > Siluriformes > Clariidae > Clarias > Clarias macrocephalus. The sequence continues at coordinate 22,917 of JAAGKR010000295.1, forward strand.
ATTATTATTATTATTATTATTAATAATAATAATAATAATAATAATAATAATAATAATAATTATTATTATTATTATTATTGTTGTTGTTGTTGTTGTTGTTGTTGTTGTTAGCTATAAAGTATAACTGATTAAAAATGCAAGTTCAAGGTGAAAAAACACTACATTGTTCAGTTTCTGATTGATGGTGTGATGTACTGGCTTCAGTTCTTGATGCAGAAGCACTAACCTACTGTACGATGGAGACGTTTTTCAGAATCACAGCAGAAAATTAAAACAGTCTCCAATTTGCTAACAGCAAGGCTGTGGGATCCTCACAACATGGTGCATAAACACAATGTTACCCAAAATGTGTGACAGTGGCTTCACCTTCTTCATATTACTTTTGAGGTGAATTATTATTATTATAATAAGTATAATATTTTTAATATTTTAATTAATAATAATAATAATAATAATAATAATAATAATAATAATAATAATGTCAGTTGTTGTTATTATTATTATTATTATTATTATTATTATTATTATTATTATTATTATTATTATTATTTTACTGGGATTTCAGGTGTCTCACCTCCAGACAGCAAATTGTTGACCTTTACACATTTTCAGATTTCTTTTTCTTTTTCTCTTTCTTTCTTTGTTGCTTTCAATTGTTCATTTTCTCGTTTTTTTTTCCCAGAGTGGCTGAAATTGCCTGAGGTGAACAGGAGAATGCCACAGCGATAAAAACAGGGAGATGAAAAAATGTGACAGCACATCTACCTGTAAAGAGCTCTGGAAAGTCCTTGATGTGAACCTTTCTGCTCCTGCCTTCTACTCTGGTCTATTTCCCTTCCTTTCACTCACAAAAACACTTGACTCTGTTGTAAAAGAATAAAAGTGGCAACATCACACAGTTAAGATTTCAAACAATTCATGATTAAATCATGAGGTAAATTAGCAACTTGTTTGTTTATGAGCCTGAAAACTATTTAACTGCTTCTTTTATGATACCCTTTATTCACCCTTTATCAGATAAGCAATTTACACACACTACAGTTGTTGGCTGTGTCCAAAACCACTGTGCAAAATCATACATAATAATTAGAGCACCGTGTCACAAAGGGAGTTGAGGCAGGATGCATGTGGAGATGGTTGTTTATGTACCGTGTATAGTGTTTTTCTTATCAATAAAATGTACAGTGTTGTTATGTATGTCTGTACTTTAAGTCACCAGCAGCTGAATTAAACTCCTTGTGTGTCACAAATTCTTGTGTGTCAACAAACATAGCAAATAAACATGATTCTGATACAATATTAATGTCAATAATAATGTGTTAATGCATGTGATTAATCTGGGCCGTTTTTTGTGCAAATTAATCATATGACCAAGTTTTACCCTAATGGCTTCCCATAATTGCAAAGCGGGTATCCGGGTGTGTGGTTTCATTATGTTTCATTATGAAAAGCTTCCAGATGGAAGTTTGGATAAAACCAAAGTTGTGTGCTCAAGCTACCTTCAAGAGGCTTTATTGTTACAAGAATACATTAAATGGAAGATTTGGTGGTGATGGCTCAGGCAGCTAAGGCTCTAGATTGTTTTGGATCTGAGGAGCTGGGCTTAAGCCCGCAATTGGTGATTTGCTACACCCCAATGCTACTCAACCACTGCATGCAGTGCCTGTGCTTGAGCTTGGCATTGGACCAGAGCTGGGCACAGAGCTTGAGCTCAACACAGACACTAGGTTCTGAGCTGGAGCTTGGCATGGGCACTGGGTCGGGGGTTAACACAGAGCTGGATCTAGCATTGGAACACTGGGTTGGAACAAGAGAACCTGTTTCTTGCGCCTTTGGGAAACAACTTGGTGCCAGTACAACATTCTTAAAGCAAGGTGGTCCCTGCAGCTGGACAAATGCTCCAGCTTGGTGTGAAGCTACTGTAGCTTGATGTTTGCAAACTCTACCAGCAAATATGTTGTTAAGTTAGGAATAGTGCATGAAGGACGATGATGTTATAGGAAAACAATGGATTATGGATTATTATCAAATTGGAGTGTGGTCCAAAGTTTGTTATTCTGTTCATACAACAGCGATTTTTCCAAATAATAATAAAATTATTATTATTATTATTATTATTATTATTATTATTATTATTATTATTATTAAGCAATACATTTACACTTATACCATAATCACTTATAGTTACATATAATGTTGAATTTTGCCAGAAAAAGTTATTTCCTGTTATCACTTATATTCCAAAAACAGTCCTAATCTCACTGCCCTCTCAAGATAATCTGACAAAATAAATGAACCTTAACTGTAACCAGAAACCAGGCATTTTAAACTCCTCTTTCCTGAACTGACTGTTAAAAAGGGGTGAGACTGGAGACTCAGGAAGCTCAGAGACACTGGAGACACTGAACATTTCTTCATTACAATGATTATAGGTTTAGCTTTGTTTAATAACAGCACATTCCAGTAATCTGTTTATTATTAGGCTTAGCCGCTGTGAATGAGCTGTTCCTCTAGAAACAATAATGTCGAATAATAAGATGAAGCAAATTAACATAAACCCTTGTTTTTTTTTTTTCCTCTAAGGGAAAATTAATCAACAGGGTTTGACCAGTTACAAGAATTAAACCGCACTGTGGTATGAACTTTATTCACATTTCAGATTAGACAATAGGAAATTAAATGTTTGCATTAATTATGCATTTTTTGTTATTCATGTTGTCACAAGAACAAAGTCACAATTTGCATATAAACAGGTTTAAAGTAAAGCAAAACAAATCACTGGTAATATTTTGTTTGACAATTGATGGTAATGAATGGCATCCTTGCTTCAATCCATTCTTTATATGTTCTTTGCAGTCAATAACTGAGCATAAATTATTATATTATTATATTTAGTCTGAACCTTTTTCGAAACTTTTCATGACTGCCCAATCTACAGCTCTAAAATCCAAGCGAGACAACATTTAACAATTTGCCACATGTTTTTGGCCAACTCAAGTTAGTAAAACGGATTTAAGGTTCTCTCTCATGAACTGAACGGCAGCTCCGGAACTGTGAACAGCCTCCAAGATACAGAGAAACAGCCGAAATCATCAAGCTAGTGCTGCACATTAAAAGTCAAAAAAGTTGCTAAATTATTCTCTCTAGTTATTCCCCAGATAAGCCGAGGTGGGAAGCATTCACTCAGCACTTTGACCTCCAAACTAAAAGCATTGATCGTGCGTGGGTGAGAAATGCAGAGCTGTATAAGAACCAGATCATATATCGGGCCCATCACTCCCACTCTGAATCGGCCTTTCTCCGTCCCATCCATTTGGAGGTGGAGCGAAAAATCAATCGCCATCACGCAGCATCGCAATTACCCGACCCGAGGTCGTTTCGATGGGCCATTACTTCTTGTTTGTTCAGCAAATTACGAAAATTGTCAGGGCCCTCTTGCTATACGTGGGTTTTAGAAAGTGATATGGATTGTGTAACATTTCTGGTTCTGACTCTGATTCAAACAAGAACTTGTTTGGAATTCTGGGAAGAAAAAAACAAAAACAAAAAAAAAAAAACAATGGTTTGCTCAAAAAAGACACAATCTATCGGAAATACGCATAAATGCCATGCTGTGTCTCAAAATGAATCTGTATTGTTCTAGGTATCATTGTGTCTGGGATAATATTAGCAACAAACTCATGCATATGTGAAGCATTTTTGCAAGGTTTTTTTTTTTTTTTTTTTTTTTTTTTTTAATGAATCATGCAAGGAAAGGGATCTATAGTAATTAGCAAACACAATGGATGTGATGGTAGCAAAACATTTCTTTATATCTACACCATGAGCTGAAAATGAATATTTTTACCCTATATTATACTATATATATTTATATATATATATATATAAAAACAAATCCTATACGTAAGTATACCACTCAAGTAAAAGTTCTCCATTTACAATTTTATGTGAGCAAAGGATAAAAATACTGACATTCAAATTTACTTAAGTATCATAATAAAAAATAATTAATAGTAAAATGTTCTCTCTCTCTCTCTCTCTCTCTCTCTCTCTCATTCTCTCTCACTCTGCTGTTTTGTCGCGATCTGCAACTGTCTTCATTCCCGATTTCACACACCTGCTACAAAATCCGGGGAAGGCGATTATGCATAGTAGCCAGCTGGTGGCGATATTATCACCTCAAATACTATCCACCACTCTGGTTATGTAACGCAACGCTGTACCGAAAGCTGGAATGTAGTGGTGAGCAAAATGCAAATATTTGTTGTATGATGTAGTGAAGTAAAAGTAAAAAGTGTCCACTAATAATATAACCAGTCAGGAAACGTACACTAACAAAGTAAAGGTACTTGGTTAACTTCCACTACTGCCTGAAGACACGTCCACCCACATGCACGCACGTACACACACACACTCATACACCAGGGGCAATTTATAAATGTGAGTCATACTATGACATGACATTAGAGTATGGATTAAAAAAAAAAACAGAGATCCTAGAAAAACACATCAAACACGTGGAAAAACATATAAACTTAATGCACACTGGAGACTGGAGCTGAGATTCGAACCCTGAACCTTTGGAGGTATGAGACAGCAGCGCTACTTCGCAATAGCCAGTAAGTGGGAACTGAACACACTCATGCAGCTAAAGAATCATTAAGATCTGAGCTTGTGTTCTCCTCATGATAGCAGACACTTTTCCATTATGCCACTTAGAAGCACATTTTAACAAATTGTCATTTAATTACAAAACACCCTTCACATGATTGCCTTTTCTTTGTCAACACATTGCATAAAGAGTCGTCTTTGCAACTCTTGATGAACCTCTGTTAACACATCTGGTTTTATGCATTTAAGTGCACTTTAAATACATATCTTTTTTTTTTTTTTATCCAGTGATAAGAATGATTTCAATATGTTTTTCTTATGTTTCTTATGGTGCACCAGGTTAAAAGTTTGATGTGTTGTTTTATAATAAATGATTATTTATTGGATGATAACCTTCAGAAAGACCTTAGTATGCTGGCTAACCCAACCACATAAACGATCACAGGTTGTTAGTAGAGTACACATTCCTTTAAGAATATATCGGGATTTCTCAAACCGCTACTTTAAACACACATCTGTCTCAGTGTTAATTAAGGAATGAATTTAAATATAAATGATCAGCAGAGCAGTATTTCATATGAGCAATCAAAAACAGCGAAAAGAAAAACTTCTCTTGTTAGTGTACTTGGTGAAGGAGAAGCAGGAGACAGACAAATCAGCAGAAATCCCCTGAGGGAAGAAGTCCGTCTGCAATCGGACACGGACAGCTGACAGCGGGATGAGACCGGTTCGCAGGAGGATTAGTGCAAATTGCTATTATATGCCTTTAGCGACATTGTCCATTAAGGATATAACTATCCATCAATATAATGGTATAGCCTGGTAATGAAATCTGAAATGGTTATCCTGTTAATGTTATATATAATAACATCATAAAATGTTTATTTCCTACCTAGATGTGCACAAAGAAGGCTAAAGGCCCAGAGTGCAAAAAGAAAAAGTTTCCAGATTGACCTCAGACTGTTTACTCTTCTTCTCCTTATTATTATTATTATTATTATTATTATTATTATTATTATTATTATTATTATTATTATTTATGCTTCCAAAACTGGTAACCTACTCAAACTCTCTGAATAGATAACTTCTCAAATGTAAGTCACTTTGAAGAAACATCTCAAAGTTTTCATTAACACTTTATATTGGGCGTACAATCAAACAATCCGTAGTCAATGGAGAAACAAACAAGGGACAAAACAAGGCTGTATGTCTGTGAATGAGCTCACTGTAGTCGTTCCCACGAACATTCAGCGTCATTGTCACCAACTTGTGGAAAAAGACAGATTTGTCTGATAACTGTACAAGAACACCACTTTGACATCACAGGAATTTGGATGGGAGTTATTGCCACATTCTCCATATAGTCCTGACCTCGCTCCAAGCCATTTACACATGATTGTACCATTAAAGGAGTTCCTGGGGGGCCAGCGTTTCAGACATGAAGCATGCAGTCCAATTATGGCTCTGAAATACTTAGAAAACTTTATTTATGGTACTAGTGAAATGCTGGGGTAAGTGCATTAGTGTAGCAGGATTAATATAATATAATATAATATAATATAATATAATATAATATAATATAATATAATATAATATAATATAATATAATATAATATAATATAATATAGGGGAATAATGGAAGTTTTTACTCTTATAACTTTAACTTAGCTACTGAAATCTGAATAAAGGTCAGTGCATTAGTATTAACACATTTTGATGTCTTGTCTAAATCTCTATGGAATGCCATGAGTCTACATAAAAAGTATGTAATATTAAAATGGGAGCAATGAATAAAATACAGTTTGCATATAAGTTATGTATAAACAATAATAATAATAAAACCATTAGTCAGAGAAGATGCAACTTTTCTTCATTCAGAATCTGCTTTTCAATTGGCTGCTTGTCATGCAAGATATGTCAAGTGTCTGATTGAAATTCAGTTCATAATAAAAGCTACTGAACATCAGATATGCATTTCATTCCAAACTTTCCCTCTATTCTCTCAGCCTGTGTTCAATAATGTATTTTGCGAGCTCTCAATTTGGAAGCACTTGACACTGACAAACCCAGCGCCTTTTTGAGAGGCCTCGTCTACACGAATTAAAAATCTGAGCTAATTGTCCAGGCTTTTTCGGGCGGGGACGGATTTGTCTGCTTCGCCACTGATAACACGAGCAATTACTCGCAGGCTTTGAAGCCCTGCCTTCTTGATTATTAGCATAATTGATATTCATGACGATGCGACTATGGATTCAGCTGCCAAGGTGGTCTAAGATGAGCGCGAGGAAAAAGCTGGAACCGATGCTAATTTGTTTAGCTGCTTTAGTGAGTTTATGGCAGTCAATCAAAGAGCTATCAGCAGAGAGGGACAGGAAGTAGATGAATTCAGTTTCAGACACACACTAATACTAACAATAAGTATCGAATAGGCATTTAAAATATTTTCATATTATGATAACTGGTTTATCCCTTTACACACTGTAGGTTATTACTAGGTTATATTAAAAATTTATCTATTTTTATCTACAGCTATTTTTAACCCAACTTGAGTCCTCATATGAGACATTTTCTCGAAAATACATTGTCTACAATTCTTTGTATGTGACACATACAGTACAAGGACCGTTGGATATAAAAAATTTTTTTTTTGCCAAACTCCTTTGTGTTTAGAGACACTGATAAAGTTCATAGTTATCGGTTGCTAAGAGAAATCGTGAATAAGGATAAAGCGGTATAGAAGATGAGTGAGTGAGTGAGTGAGAAATACTACCTCGATACTCTAAAATGTACTTTAAGTACAACGCTACAAGTACCACAAAGAGTTAACATTCATTAAACAAATGGAGGGTAGCATTGTTAGTGTTTTTCAATTCTTCGATAGCTCGCTGGTTGCTACATTGCTACCCTGTATAAATAACTGTTAATTTACAAATAATTAATAGTTCAACTGTATTATTATTTTACTTTATATCTATTGTACCTATGTTCAAGATTATTTCATCAAAAAATTTTTGTTTGTCCCCAATTTTTTAATTCCATTTTTTGTGTGTGTGTGTGTGTGTGTGTGTGTGTGTGTGTGTGTGTGTGTGTGTGTGTGTGTGTGTTCGCAGAAAACATAATAAAATCATCTGATTGTTAATCAAGAGCTGATGATTAGCAGCACACTGGCTGCAGATTCTCTTCTTACATCCTGTGGAAACAGTGAGTATTTTGGCTTAATTTTTGTTAAATAAATGTAGAAGGTATATACTGTATTGTTGTTCATCTGAAGTTGTATCTCCCTAATACTCGCTATGATCACATGATTTTTTAATTATATTTTTACACACACACACACACACGCACACACACACACACACACACACACACACACACACACACACACACACACACACACACACAAATGCATAGAATTAAAAGGCGGTACTCATTCAGTTTTAAAAACATAAAACACAAGGTATATAATACACTTTATAACTTTATGAAATGCATTGTGATTTTAAATAAACTGACTAAAATAAAATTGAAAATGCAGATGAATGCTGAAGGTTATAGCTAGCTCAAACCAAATTCCCTCCCTCAGTGCATGACTTTGCATGCATACCACCCCCATTTTGGCAGCTGAATTACGTATCAACATTTTTAAATTAGAGGCAGATTTTAAACCCAAGTAAAAGATGTATTGTAAGTGGAACTAGAATAAATAATGGTCAACTATATATGTTTTATATATGTGTGTGTTTGTGTGTGTGTGTTTATTAAATAAATCAAATTATGCAAATTGCTCATTTAATTTCTAGCACTAGCATACATATAATATCAATATTCCAATTTGCAGTTTATAACCTGCTGTGTTATTGTCTCTTTAGC
>JAAGKR010000295.1:31417-68612 GCA_011419295.1 Clarias macrocephalus
TGTTTTTTTATTTATATTTTTACACACACACACACACACTCACACACACACACACACACACACACACACACACACACACACACACACACACACACACACACACACACACACACACACACAAATGCATAGAATTAAAAGGCGGTACTCATTCAGTTTTAAAAACATAAAACATAAGGTATATAATACACTTTATAACTTTATGAAATGCATTGTGATTTTAAATAAACTGACTAAAATAAAATTGAAAATGCAGATAAATGCTGAAGGTTATAGCTAGCTCAAACCAAATTCCCTCCCTCAGTGCATGACTTTGCATGCATACCCCCCCCCCTCCCCCCCCATTTTGGCAGCTGAATTACGTATCAACATTTTTAAATTAGAGGCAGATTTTAAACCCAAGTAAAAGATGTATTGTAAGTGGAACTAGAATAAATAATGGTCAACTATATATGTTTTATATATGTGTGTGTTTGTGTGTGTGTGTTTATTAAATAAATCAAATTATGCAAATTGCTCATTTAATTTCTAGCACTAGCATACATATAATATCAATATTCCAATTTGCAGTTTATAACCTGCTGTGTTATTGTCTCTTTAGCAGGGTCTTATTAGAAAATGTCATAATTTCCAAGCCATAATTTTTGTGTTCTAGTCAATGTTACTTCCTTGATTTGATTCCCTAGATTTAAATACACCATGAATAACCTGCCTGCTTGTACCTTGACCTTTGATATATTTCATAACCATGGTTTCTGGACTCCACATAGTAGACCAAAGAGATTCTTAATTTTACTCATTCTGCCTCCCTCTATAATACATTTATACACATTTATAGACATATTATTGAATTAGCAAGCCAGTAAAAGATAGCATCTTATGGACTGTCTTAAACTATGTCTTCATATGAACAGAAATGTGACTTCTCTGAGAAATTACAAATAAGAAAGACATTTGTTTTCATGCTGCTTTCCAAAATGGGACTTTTCTGTAGCATGTGTTACCTAAAACTGCTGCCTACCCAAACACCCAAACACACACAGGCTTGTCACGAATGAGTAGCTGAACCTTTTTTTTTTCTCCCAAAAATAACACCTTGTTGAACACCAGGGTATATCCTATGACTATGCTATGATTACTGGAATAATCCTAGTCTCTAACATTTATGAAGCCATGTACTTTGATGTTGCTATACAGTATCCTCCTCGCTAGCTGACTTCATACGCGTATCATATCAGGAAGGATGAGGAAATGGAACCCGTCCATGAGCTGCAGGGCATCACAAACGTGTGAACTATATCCAACGCAGACGCTCTGAGATTTCATAATCAGTCATCAAAAGCACATTAAAAGATCTGAGACATATTTCCCAACTTGTTTTATTTACCAAATTCTGCCAATCCCCCCCCCCCCCATGTATTTTGATCTCTGCCGCTTGTTTACAACCTGCCATGGTTTTGACTGTGAAGTGCAGAAAAAGCTGCCTCCAGCGTCGATAAAGCAAAACACCCCAAGAAATCCAATTCAAAAAGGCAAGAGCGAGGATGAGGTAAAACACATTCTGCTACTGAATCCTCATCCAATCTTCGCTGCGGGCAGATAACAAGCAGAGGTGCACAGGAAATAACTGGCTTTGGGATGTAGCACACACACACACACACACACACACACACACACACACACACACACACACACACACACACACATTTGCAGCTGCAGCTGTTCAAGCTTAGATGTCTAGCTTGTTTTTTTTTATTTATCTAAGTTACAGATTAAGCATAAGTTGCTCATGATGCTGAAAAAATGTGTTTCTCTAGAGACTGTTAGGAGATATTCTTTTCATTTAGGGACACTGATGTGGTTTTAGTCCAATCTCACAAACACACACATACACACACACACACACACACACACACACACACACACACACTGCAGCATGGAAAAACCTTTCAAATGGTTGTTTAAATTTCACATTTTCTATTGCATACAGTTTCAACTACAGAAAATCTGATTCCAATTCCACTGAAAGGTGCTTGTGTACATAATCTACACCATGTATCGTGGGTATTTTGAAAGCCAGTATCTGCTTACAAGCTTTATGTCTATTTAACTATGAAATGTACTGTAATGTGTAAAAGCCTTAAGACACCCATCTTTTCTTCACATGATTTTAATTTGTTAAGCCACACAGTGACCTACACACTAAAAAAAGCTGGGTTGTTTTTACTACCCAAAACAAGTGCACCGGTGTATTCAGTGGCTGTGTCAGCTTCGTGTTTGTTTTTTGGTCTTTCTCCTCACGCATTTACAAGGAAATGTAAACTTTAAATATAAGGTCTGTATACACACTTTCACTCACCTATGACTGAATTTGTTCACTGTATGTAACATTTATTACTGTCACCATGTTACACTCAAACTTTCAGCCTGGTCTGTGCTATAGCATGCTAGTTTATCTGACAATGGCTCCTAGCTAGCCAAACCAAAGATCCCCATCTGTGTATGAAAGAAACTGCAAAAATGTCTGAGCTTTTTAGCTTTCTTTGTAGAATGCTTGCAGGGTGTATGAAAGTGGTGAAGTGATGAATGAAAGCTAAACTGTTAACTGTAGTGCCAGCATGACACTAGCATTTAGCTATGTTGCTAGCGTTAGCAACCACATATAAAAAGCTGAGGTGCTACAAAACACTAATCTTCTTACAAATATGCATACTAGCCAACCCTCTCGATTTTTCCATAAACTTTTACTTTCTTTAATTTCTTTCTCTCTAAGGTTGGAAGCGACACTGTGGAATATCTCCAGCAGGCTGAAGTGTCGAGGCCGAACCCCTACATCCTGATGTTGGGAGATAATAACCAGCGCTGCTCTCAGGCATTAGTGCTTCTCAGTAATAGTATCATAATGATGTCGCTGTTAAACTTGTTTTGTATTATCTGATTTTGTGCTTTTGAAAAATAAATATAAATATTTTTTCTATGATTTGTACAATTAATTGGGTGTTTATTGCGTATATGTATGGTTTGCAAAACTTAGAGTTTTTTTTTTTTTTTTTGTAATAGACCAGTATATCAAAGTAATTTAACTGTTTAAACTGTTTTACCCATAGACATGTAAAAGATCAAAATAATAATAACCTATTTGTGAGGTAGAATTATAGTTAAATATGACCTGGCATTTGGATTAAATATTTCACCCATCTTGTTGGGTTAAATAAATAACCCATTTTGCTGGGTTAAATTAACCCAGCATGTAGTTGGTCCAATATTTATCAAGCAGCTGGGTTAAAAACAACCCAGTTTTTAGGGTGCAGGATAAAGTGGTACAGATGATGAGTAAGTGAGTGAGAATTTTAATTGAATTGAATATAAATAAGTGAGAGGTGGCTCATGAATGACTTTTGTACAGTACTGTAGATATATAAGAACTTTTATATAATGATATATATATTCTAATGATAAAAAAGCACACTTAAGTAACATATAAATGTAATTAATTTAATTTAATTAATTTAAATTAATTTAATTAAATTAATTAATTCATGTATTTCTTTATTGTTTTTGAACGTCTATCTGTCCTGTGAAGATGATACGGTAAAAAAAGGGCCTAAAGAAAACTATTTACATGTTGTTTTTGTTGAAGCACGAAAGTATGCTATAGATAGATATATGTTTTCGGTTTCTTTCAAGAATTAAACCCATGCAACATCGACATGCTTTCCCAGATCACCACAAATAGGAACACATGAGGAATAAAGTGCCATCGTAAATTTGCAGCTATACAATCCTGGCTTGGCTTGAGAACAATCAGTCAACCAGTAATCACCACCCAAGGCTCCCAACAGGTGCAACAGAAAAGCATTTGCGCTATTATCCAGAAATTCTGAGAAGGCCAAAGCCATTCATTGTTCATGCTTTCAGAGAGAGGAATGTGGCATATTCTCCTCCCTATCAATCACAGTGACACTAGCCAGTCATAGATTTCTGTGAACTTATGGATCCAGAAGTGGGTGGATAGTACTTTCTTAATATGCTCTGTTAATAATAATAATAATAATAATAATAATAATAATAATAATAATAATAATAAAACAAAGTAGGTGTGTAGGTGTGTTACGCTGCGTCTGAAAGCATGCCACTGACATTGCTGTCCTGAGAATTCAAGAAGCAAATAATATTTGATCAGCGGTGTTCTATTTCTGCTAATGGAGGAAGTAGAGAGGGGCTGACAGATGAGCTTCAGACAGTAATGGGGGTAATGGTGCATGTACTAAGTGACCTTGGGTAGGTGGATATGTTGAAATGGCTAATCAGTATACAGTGCTGTGCAAATGTCTTGAGCCACCCGTTATTTCTACATATTTTGTTTCCAAAGAGCCAGAATTTCTTGCACATTAATGTAGTCTTGAGGAATAGTTCTCCAGGCTTTCTAAAGGACTTTTTTTTTGGCTATTTCCGTCAGTACTATCCCTGTGCACGACCAGTTCCAGTGAGAAAACAGATGAGCAGGAAGCAGGACAGTGATTAGTATATTGGTGATGCTGAATGTCTTTAGTCACTTTGTAGTCTGTCAGAATATAGTGTATGCTATACACAATACATAGCTATACAGTGTGTGTGTGTGTGTGTGTGTGTGTGTGTGTGTGTGTGTGTGTGTGTGTGTGTGTGTGAATCAAAGTTCTTTGCAATTACCAAAAGGTTTGTGTGTAATTTTTTCTTGGTTTATCTTAATTTTATTGTAAAAAAAAAAAAAACTGCACAGTAAAAACTTTAGTGTTCATGGAACATTTTCAGCCTTTCAGACTCCATATGAGTCCAACTGTGCTGGCAGGTGTTAATTCAATATTGGGAATGTAGGTGTATAGATTTATAGCATTTTGCAAAATCATCATCATCGAGTTCTTCTCTGTTATAACAACAACACTTTTTGCCTTTTGTGCTTTGTTATACCCTTGTGACACAAAATCACAAAAAAGTATTACTTTTATTTTTACACACACACACACACACACACACACACACACACACACACACACACACACACACACACACACACACACACTTATTATTAGTAACTCAATGAATGAATGAATTACATGTAAATAAAACAATAAAACATTACCAGGACCGATATTTATATCATACAACTGCCTGATATGATAAATAGTTTTTAAAAAAAATGATAATAACATAGGGCAAAATATGCTTATGGAGAGAGAAAGAGTCAGTGGCAAGCTACAAAATAAAAATAGTCTTTATACAGGTTTCAGAGTGGAGATGGAAATGGAGAGCACTTTAAACACTGGAAGGTGAATCTCTTAAGTTGCAGGGTCTAGTGGAAGTGACGGTGGGTCGAGTGTGCAAAGATGAACATGGAGAAAGGAACCTAGAAAAGCTGTAGTGTAGACAAGGTAGAACGTACAGTAGGTTATTCTCTATCTGGAAACAAACAGTAGATCTTTGAGTGTGTGGATGACATGCTTTTAGGGTCAGGTGAAGGTGAGAACTCCCAGGCAGACAGTCTGTAAAGAAATGTTAACAAAGGCTGGATATTAAAAGCACATGTATAAAAGTCAGGAACAATGAAATTAGCATGGCCTTAGGGCCTGAAAGCTTCTGCTTGTTTAATTGGAGGTAAAATGTGTGCTGTAAATGTTCCAACAATATGAAAGATTTTTTTTTTTTTTTTTTAACAAATCAGTGGCATTCCCATTAGTACTGCTGGTCGTTACTATGGCAGCAGGACGTCAGGAAGGAAAAAAAAAAAAAGAGTCAACACTGTACATTCTCTGAATACCGTAGAATGAATGTTATGTTATTAAATTTGAAAATATTTCAGTTTATAAAAGACTTTTGAGTCTTTGGATGACTTCTGATGCCACCATGCTGCTTCTAACGGCTTTAGATAAACTAGTAAGTGATGTGATTCCTGGGTCTTATAAAACATTTAGTGTCAGGAAAAACTCTGACGTGCTAACAACTGAGACTCCTTCCATTCATGTTAAATACATGACTCTCAGTTATACTGTAGGCTGTATTTTGTCAAACTTTTTTCCTGACATTTTTAAAAATCTGTTTATTGTTAATATTGTATTACATGAATGGTCTGCCTGTGATGTTCCCTTGTATTACAGTAGGTGTTACTTTAGAAACAGTAATGTATTACAATGAGCATGTTAATATTAACTTCTTGTTCTTGTTCACAGTCAGATCCACTTGATGAGCCGTGCTGCTATTTAAAAATAATGCACACTTTCTGATCAATAAGATTTAAGAATTTAACCTCACTGGGTGATAAGAGGACACAACATTGTAACCTATTAGCTGGTAACACTAACTACCCCTTAAGTAACCTACAGTACAATGCAAAAATCTTGAGTGAACCATCATTTCTTCATATTTAAATTCATTTAAATAAGGGTGGCACGGTGGCATAGTGTACATACCTCCAGGGTTGATGGTTCCATTTCCGCCTCAGGTCTGTGTGCATGGAGTTTGCAGGGGTAATCACTCCAGTTTCCTCCCACAGTCCAATGACATGCAGATGAGTCTAATTGGTGTTCCCAAATTGCCCGTAGTGTGTGAATGAGTGTGTGTGTGCATATATGTGTGCACCCTATCCGACCCTTGCATTGTGCCCAATCTTCAAATGTACTGGTATCTCAGCGGGCTAATGGTCTGGGTTACTGAGCAGATAATTGTTTGTTCAAACCCCAGATCCACCAAGCTGCCACTGTTGGGTCCTTGAGCAAGGCCCTTACCCCGTCTGCTTCTGTGGTGCTTTATGACGGCCCCAGGCCTCATAACATGTTGGTATATGTGAAGCAAAGAATTTCACTAGGCTTTAATGTACTATATGTGACCAAAATAAGGCTTCTCCAAATTAAACATTTAGAATACATTAAAGTGTAAAAAAAAATAGTGTTTATCAGGTTCTGCGGTCAAACTGTTTGAATATAAATTCACAGCATTAAAACTCATTGCTTTATTGGCAGAACAAATAATTGTGTCTATTTGCAAGCTCTTGTCTATTTAATAATGTTCTCTTTGTATACTACAATGAGAAAACTGGCACCCTCTTTAACAATAAACCTTTTCAGAATACGGTTTGTATTTAATGTGTGCTTATCACTGATGCAGAGCTCATTTGCTGAATCCAGGAAAATAGATATTTATACAAAAAAAATAAAGAGAGAAGAGAAGAAGACCTCTCAGAGGGATGGAAGTCTCCCAAATGTCCTAATCACCACAGGTTTTGCAACAAAACATGGGAAAACAATGCAAGCGAGTCTGTCTATAAAACTACACAGGGGGGGGAAAAAAAAAAACAGGCGACAAAAGAACCTGATCAAAATGGCATTCAACACCATCTTGTAATTATCTCTAGGCTGGGACGCTTATCTGAACCGTGGCAGGTACGAGGCGTGAGAATCAGGAGAGAAAAGCGTCGGATTAATCGGAAACAGCGACGGCATAAACAGCTTACATTTCTCATTAACCCAAGGTGAATGGCTAATCGTGAGGAAGACAGCGTAAAACAAACAGTGACAAGCGCTCAAGATGAACTGCTAATTTGTATTCAAGGGGCACGCGGGACAGAAATATCAGGGTCTCGCGTGTAACGGTGGCCAGATATATTTCTAAAAGGTCACCTTAGGAACAAATGTATATATGCATGCTTGTGTCAGAACAATAACAGGGGCGTGTTGGTTTTGAAAGCATGACAGCATTATGCTAACTGTGTGCACTGACCCTGCATAGCAGTGGCACGTCTAAACAGAGCTCTTCTTATTTCCAAAATTGCAAATGAGGGGCATTATGGCTCATTAAAAAAGAGAAGTAAAAGTGTGCTAAATATCAGCATTATGTTCTTGCATGAATAGAATCAACTAATATATTAATACACCGATGTGAACGCCACAGGCTTATTTCATAGCCTATTACCCCTAGTCTATAAACAACATTACTGGGGTCACACAATCAGACACATGCATCGAGCATGAAAGGATATGCTACGAGCCAAAAGCATTCAAGCTAACAGGAAAATTAGAATTACTGCATATTTGACAATATTCTCTCGACCATGTGGTTTATTGGCTAGTTTAATACAAACCTGTTCAATGCAAACAGTAAGTTATTATGATTATTATTTTTGATGCCACATTGCTATTGAATTCTTGATACTCATCATTTAGAAGATACAAATTACAGCACCTTTCTCTACCAGGAGTTCTGGTGTATTTCTGGTGTACATTTTGATATCAAAAAGTCTTCTGTATTTCAGTAGTCTTGGAAGGAGTCTCCAGTGTCAGTGTGTTTAACAGTCAAATACCAAGCAGTACATTTAGTTTTTCCACCACAGGAAAGTGTTTGGGACAGAGGACATACTGTAGCAATTGCAGATTCTCATTAATAAGCTTTTTTTTTTTTTCTAGGGAGAAATAAACTGTAATAATTAAATTTATTTTGGTACTAGAGAAATTAAAGATTCCTTTATAGAAAAATAGTAACATTTAGGGTGATAACTCTGAATATGAACATTCTTATGAGTTAAAATTGGTATACTGAACAGTTTGACAGAAATGTCACTATTCCGCCTCCGAGAGGCGCAGTGGTAAAAGCGCTCGCCCTATCATCCAGAGATCGCTAGTTCGAATCCCGGGTGGTGCTGTAACCTCTCGCAGCCGGAGATCTAGAGAGAGCTGATTGGCCGAGCTCTCTCAGAGGGGAGGGATGAGAGGTACTTAGTGCTCCCACATTAATCACGGCTCTACAGACAATCAGGGGGTTCTGTGAGCTCGCGCAACGGAGGGAGCGGATAGCGCTGTCCTCCGAGTGTGTTACGCTGCCCCCAACGGTGCGCGAGCGAGCAGTTCGAAAAGATGCGGTCGGCTGGCATCACGTGGTTCGGAGGAAACACGTGATAGTCTTCGGCCCTCCCGACTGAGTGGTGGTAGTAGCCTTAATGTGGAGCCCCCTAGTGATGGGGAGGAATTGGACACGACTAAATTAGGGAGAAAATCGGGGAAAAATCCAAAAAAAATATCACTGTTCCACTCGCTGAATGTTCACAGGAAGAACTGCAGTGGGCTCTCAGCCACCTCAGCTCTCATAATCATTCACAAATATACAGACTTTTTAAAAATATTTTCATGTTTTACTGCGTCCAAGAGTCTCATCAACTTCGTACTGTGTTTGAAGTTTTCTGTAAATGTCAATCGTTTTTTGCACCTTCATTTACAAGAAATTTCATCACAAGTCCCAGTTCGACTTGGACACCTACTGTACGATTAAAGTAGCTTTGGTTTACATGTTGGTTTGGTTACATGTACACTGTAAACCCGAATAAGCTGGAAAAACTCAAAAAATTTGAGGTAATCAGTTACATCAGTAATAAGTAATGATGTTTCCAATTTTAAGTAAACAGAACTATCAGTTTTTAATTTTATTGTACTCATTCATATTAATCGTTCTTTACTTGCATTGTTGAGTAGTCTAACTCATAATATTTAGTATCAGTTATAATTTTAAATTTTTTTCAGTTGGTGCAAATCAAATAAATTGTTCGGCTGCTCCCGGCAATGGGTCGCCACAGCAGACAATCCGGTCCACACACAAGCATGGCACAGGTTTTACACCAGATGCCCTTCCTGATGCAACCCTCCCATTTTATCTGGGCTTGGGACAGACACTTCATGCAGTTGTTGGGAATCGAACCCAAACCTTTCGCATGGCAGGAGAAACACAACTGAGCCACCAGTGCTCTATTGCCCTGATGATATCAGACACAAAATCGCTATTTTGAAAAATGTTAAGTTGCCGAAACTTTAAGGTGACAGTTACTGTTACTTCAAATATCAAATTTGTTCAGCTAACATCGACAAACTCATAAATACCAAAAAGTTTGAAATACACATCAAGGTCTATTAATTTGAGCTAATTAATTATTTTTTATTTAAGTTAACAGTACTCAATATGCTTAATTACTTTGAGCATTAAGGTTTACAGTCTATAGTAAATAGAAACAGATATGTGACATTTTCAAATAAATTAAAAGGTAAAGTCTGTAAACGTCTGTACTTGTGAGCTAAATTAGCTTTAAAGCTTCACTGCAAAACGAAAGCCCAAAATATGAGACGTCTCCCTGTCTGGTCTTGTTTTAATATTTTGGTTGAAGTAGCTGTGGAGGACTTTTAGAGTGAGGTTGCTGAACGCTGCAGAATTATGAGAGATGTTTGATAAAAGAATAATATAATTTGATCGTTTATTAAATAAGACCAGTTCTTCATCTCAGTCCCAGACTTTTATTCTTGGCTACATCTTTAGTCAATGGCACTGAACTGCAGCAGTCAGCTCTTTTATCTAAGAGCTTTGTATCACCGCAACATTTCAAATGCATTTGACCACATAACAGCCGATACCTACATTTTCTCCAAGATATGAGAATTGGCCATTTTGTCTTTTCAACTCCCTTAAAATGCTTTATAATCTTGTTTTGGGGTACAGGGCAATTTTTTTTTTCTTCATTTCACACCATTAAACTGAAGAGGTTGCTGATTAGACTAGGGCAGCTCCAAGAACCATGGCTTTTTTTTTTTTTTTTTTTCAGATAGCGTCTTCAGCCTTGCATGAACTCTAATAGCAATCTAAAGCACAAAAGTCGCCCTTACACTCCAGACCCTCTAAACGCTAGCCATTAGAGCAATTCACATCACTTTCAATCCAGTTCCATGTCTATTCATCCTGCCATCTTTTCACCAAATTACAGTTGCTAGGAAACATCTCCATCTGCTTGATGCTGAGCTGAAGCGCTTACACATTCATATGCACTCTATTGATTTTTCACTTTTTTTTGGAATGTCACATGCATTTTGCAAAGAAATGGCAGATATTTGAACTTGTTTACCCTCTGCCTTTACACACTAGCCTATGAAGCGTGAACAAAACATTAGCACTGTTTAGAGTCAATGCAATATTGTGACTAAGGAAGATCAGAAAATGTTTTACCAAATCTGGACCATTTTGGTTTGGGCAGTTAATTAGCAATTCACCAATTAACAAATACAATGACTTGACCTTTTGGGGAAATTGTACAGGAAACTGCATTTAGTGATTCTGGTGTACTTTTTTTTTCTTCCAGTATTTTTGTAATTCATATTCAGCAGTTGTGTGCCACACGGATGATACAGGGTGACATCGTTATTACAAGCCCAGTTACATTGGGTTATTAGGGAAAAACTAATCATAGATAAAGGTTAAACATAGAGGATAATGTTCAGGTTTAGCTGTGAGCACTTTAATCACCATTTTTTTCCCACCTGAATGCAACGGAATGTTAATAAAAAAAGTCCCAAACAGATGTAGTGGAGACAATAAATGCTGAACTCAGAGTTCCACAATGCAATGAATAGAATATAATAAAGACTTGGCTAGACAAGTGGCAATCTTACAAGGTGATGAGTGCAATGGCATTGCAGACAGTATTAGCATGCAAGATAAAGCTTTGGCACCTGATCACCATGCACTAATCATGAAGTGAGACAGCTTGACAAACTAAAAAAAAACAACAACAACAAACAAATAAAAACAAACCAAAAAACACTACTTTTTTTTTCTTTGTACAGATTAAAGAAGGGTTAAATTCCACTCACGCCACTATGAGCAGCTCTTTGACTGGCATTGAGGGTATTGTTGGAAACAGTGAACAGTGTAAAAAAATAGACATATAACTTACAATTTAATTACACAAAATAACTTAAAGTTAAAAATACCATTCACCAACATGACCCTGCACAGATTACAGAAACTCGGCTGGGAGTTATTGCCACATCCCCCGTACAGTCCTGACCTCACTCCAAGACATTTACACATATCTGGGCCATTAAAGAAGTTCCTGGCATTTCAGATGTGAAGCAGGCAGACGCATCAGGGCTTTGGTGTATTGAGAATGTTTTTGAACCTGATGGTATCCAAGCACTAGTGAAACAATGGGACAAGTGCATTAGTGTAGCAGGAAATTATATAAAGAAATAAATGGAGTTTTTACACTCATAACTATGTTCTGTTATTCTGCACAATCAAAAGTTCCTGTTAGACTTGGAACACCCCTCATGTAAGTTGAATGTTGTTATATTGAAATGTCGTGGCCTATTACACATTTACAACCGGAATGTTAATGGCCACCTAACTCCTTTATTATTTCATGCATGTTTATACCATCACAATAAAGGATTTGTCCTTTCGAGTGGCAAGACACTCCAACAGCAAAGCAAATAACCCTGTTATCCTTGACTGACTGTTTTTTATTTTTATTTATTTTTTATTTTATTTTATTTTTACCAATTTTACCTAGTTGTACCTAGAACCTTGGATTATGAGTAATGAAGTTTACTAGTTTTCCACAAGACAAAAAAGATTTTTAATAAAATTTTGACTTGAAAAACGAGCAAGTCTTGGTTTACAAGTGCCGAATATCATGTATCACACATGCGCTCTTGTTTTGACATCGAGCGTTATGTGATCACAACTGAGCCAATGATTTTTCTCTCTTTTGTACTGCGGAATTGTGGGTAATCATTTCCCCTGCTGGGTCTTAGTGCTCGTCTCTTACTGGTGTAATCAACATCTCCCTCTCTGTTTCAGCATGACTCCTATGTGTGTATGCGCGTAATTTGACACCGACACACACCGACACACGCACACACACTCTCTCGCCTTTACACCCCCCTCCCCAGCTTCATACACACTCTCTGCTTTACACAGAAAACTCTCTCTGTCGCGATTCTTTTCAAAGGTAAAGTGCTGGTTAATTTCTTTTTTTACTTTACAGTAGTGATTCTATTAGTATGTGCTCATGTGTGTCATTAGTAAGATTTCTTTTTTTCCCCCCGTTAAAACAGAGTTTCCATTGTGTGTGTGTTTGTTGTGAAATTTTAAAAAGCGAGGTGGGGGGAGGGCGGAGGAGTTTTACTGTGTAAACTCCTCACACACACACACACACACACACACACACACACATACATACACACACACAAATACACGGCGCCTGCGTGCACAAACGGAAACACTTATCTATCAGGATTTATTTTTACTTTTTTTAAAGGTGCAGTTTAATTTGTTTTATTTTTATTTATTTTAATATATTGTATTAATTATTTTTATGTCTTTATTTTTTTTGGCCTGTGGAACAAATAATTTTCATTATTTCTTATGGGAAAATTTAATTTGGTTTACGAGTGTTTTGGAATACGAGCTGGCTTCCAGAACGAATTATGCTCGTAATTCAAGGTTCCACTGTAGAGTTAATTGTTGACAACATTATCAACCATTTTAAATATCTACAGACTTTGTAGAACATGTTTTCCATACTTAGCTTGAATTGAACCAAGGTAATTAACCTTATTGAGTTTGCACATAAATGATTAAAACTTTTGGTTAAAGTGATTACGTGTTCACAGTACAAGTAAGTATGTTCACTTAAATTGTAAGATTACATGGACATTTACTTATATTGGGATTTGGAACGCATGCTGGATCTCACTAATAAATAAATAAGTTACATAAAAAGAATAAATGTTTCTTTTCTCTCTAGGGTGTCAACTTGCTCAACTTGTTGATTGAATACCTTGAATACCTTGTTCACCAACTATAGAATTTCTAAAACTATAAAAATAAAGAATATTATAAACTACATAGACATACCCTATGAAATAAAGTATTTATTATAGGCTGTCATGTTCAGAAAAGGCAGTTGTTGTAAGAACACCCATTCTTAACACATTTTTCTTCTTTACTCCAAACGGCTATTTGCACTGATATTTTTTGGAAAATTAAACTGCGGTAATTCACAATTGCATCTTGGTAATTTGGACTATTAAACTTTAGGTTAATGTTGATTTAACCCCCAATTTAATGCCCGTCTGTCATATGACATAGTGGATAAAGTAATAAAAACTTAAACACAGTATCTGGAAACCAACCAAAGAGGAGCTCATCAAGGGCACATTACAAGAGTACTGAAAGATAAAGATTTATTCATTGCACCTCATGGTCAATCCATGTGGGAGCTGAGACATGTGTGTGCCAATTCAAAATGGAGGACAGCCAAGCAGACACAATGCAAATGTTCTTATGCAAACAAACAGTTCCTGATGCTAATCATGGTAATAAACAGACACATTTCCACCAATTTGTTCCTCAAAAATTGGACTATTTTCTCTTGTACTAATTTCTCTTTTTGACAGTTCACATTTAATAAAAGCTCATGGTCACGACACAGGAAAGGCATTTTAATTACCTCCTTCTACGTATAATCATCCTGCTGTCATTACAGGCAGATCAAATTATTGAACACTTAGCAGCAGAAGGGTGATGTCAGCATGTAATGGTGTAGAGTTTGTGATCACTTTTAGGTGACCTTGTGAATATTTATTTCAAAGTTGTGCTGTTGTACTGTTCATCAGCATAACAGTGATGTTTTTGACCGTTGGGCTGCACCTTCATGCCTAGACTGCATTACAGTCATGCTGATATTCAGTACAACAGCACTCCCTCTTGTGTAATACGGCTTTATTAGATAATACTTCAAATGACACCTCTCAGTGGAATTCTAGAAAACTGTCTACGCCTAATTTTATGGCGGTACACAAAATGGGCAACATAACAGCACGCTAACTAGCGTACACAAACCACAATGACATTTTTAAAGCTAAAATATATTTTTAAGTGCATTTGGATTTACCTTTTGAATATCAACTCCCCTGGTACCACACAGTGTAGTTAATAATTACATAATCTAGTTAGCTGCAATTGCAACAAGAGCTTCGACAAGCTGTTCCCTTCTCCACAAATAACCTTTTGAAACTATGCAGCCACTGCCCTATTAAAACTGTGCAGGCTTAATGAGCTAACTAAAGTTAGAGCTAATTTCAGAAGAAAAAAAAATTTTTTTTTTTTTTTTTTGGAACTGTAAAATTGAAAATCTACTAAAGCAGTTTTTAGACTTTAAATGTTCTTTGGCAGACTTTGTATATATTTTATTGCAGGTAATTATTATTCATTTAAATAAACCATGGTTGAAGATTGATTCAGACCACGCAAGTACACAATATAAAAATAATGAGTGATAGTGTTACTTTCTTGGTGTTGCGCATTTATCTATAAAAAATTATAAAACTCTTTTCTGCAGCCTATACTTTTATTATGTTAATTAGGCCCACTCTCCCTTCCATGGCACTGAGATCACGTGACCAGTGACCTCATTATAATTTTCTCATGGCTTCACAAAGCCAACTTGCTAAAAAACAAACAAACTTGCGACTGAGGCAGAGGGTCAAATTCCAAGAGCCTGAATGTATTAAAATAATTCAAAAACTTGAAATCTTTGGTAAGATTTTTAAAAATGCCTAATCATTAATTACTAGACAATTTAGATCATCCAATCAAAGTTTAAGAAATATTTGGCACAATATACAACGAAGCAGGAAAAATGAGCAAGCATAAGGATAACTTTTGATTCTGTAAAGCTGCTTTGCAACATTGGACTTTTTTTTTATTATTTGTATAGAATTTTATTTGTATTTGTATACTGTACAAATAAAACTGAATTTATAAGTGAATCCAAGATGGATTTGAGCAGGGTCAAGTAGTTATTGATAGATTCTGGGTCAAAGAATCTCCAAAATGACTTGAGAGGTGGTTGTACACAAAATGACTAGTATACAGTGGTTAGTATGTACCAAAAGTGGCCCATGGAAGAGTGCGGAATGCACAACAGGGTCATTAGCAACCAAGGCACATTGATGCACAAGAAGACGTAAGAGCTAGCACATCAAGTCCAATCTACTACAGCCCAAACTGCTGAAGTGAATGCTGGCTATGACAGGAAAGTGCCAGAACAAACAATGCATTGCTGCCTGCTGTGTATTGGGCTGTGTAACCACAGAACAATCAGAGTGTCCATGCTGACCCCTGTCCACTGCTGAAATCTCCCACAATGGACACATGAGCACTGGAACTGGATCATGTAGAAATGTGGGCTGAACATTCACATTTTCTTTTACATAAGTTTGACTGACAGGTGCATGTGCATTGCTTACCTGGGAATAGATGGCATCAGGGTGCAGTGCCAGCTGGCAGAGGCAGTGTGATGACCTGGACAATGTTATGGTGGAAATCTTAAGTCGGGGATGTTACTTTGACCTGCAGGAGCATCTTTTAGCAGAATAATAATTGTTATATAATATATAATAATAATGTTTTTTTAAGAATCATCTTTGAAAAGGAAAACACTGTTGTTTAAATTTGCATAAAAAAATAAGATTAATCAAAGAGAAAACTAATCCACCTGTTTTCTGAAAGGCTAAGAATGATTGGTACTATTTTTTTTTTTTTATTAAAAATGAGACTGAATTCCATTATTTCACATTTATTGTACATTAACCTCATTGCCCCGGGAGCTAATTAAAGTTTGGACACACAATGTCATGATTTACCTTTGGAGTATAGTAAATAACATATTGTTGATTGATTGTGATACAATCTAAAGGTACATCCTTTAGTCATGAAAAACACAGCAGATGTTTTCCCCTAAAGCTCTAGTGCACACCACTAGAAATTTACAATCACTTAATGATAGCACTGCATCACTATTTGGCCATGTTTATCAGGTTAAAATGGTTGGAACTTCGTTCATTTCATAGAAATATGATTCATTTTGAAAATGTTAATGTTTATTATCAAAACTGACATTTTAAAATGGTTCATTTTGACCCAAAGGGAACAAAAAGGGGGGGAAAAGTAAACTTTGTGCTTTTTGTCAGTTCCTTTCTAAATCATTTTAGTCTCCGAATGACAGTGTATATGACACACCTCCGCTCTATCCATCTGACATTCAGCAACAGAATGGAACAGTTTGCGCCAACGCAGTGGCGGGTGGCTGTAATTATGACATTATGAGTGAAAAAACTGTGTGCCACCTTTTTCTGTGATAGAGCGAGTTGGGGAGAAAGAAAAAAAAACTAATTACACCATCAGTCATCAGACTGAAATATTTTAGTGAGCTTAAAGGCAGAGATGGTCCTTAAGAGCTTTAATAGTTTTTTTTTTTCCTTATTTGAGTCAGGACATGAGTAAGGTCTTGCTTAATGCTTTTCCTTCATGTTTAG
Source organism: Clarias macrocephalus (assembly GCA_011419295.1). Lineage (NCBI taxonomy): Eukaryota > Metazoa > Chordata > Actinopteri > Siluriformes > Clariidae > Clarias > Clarias macrocephalus. Next base: position 48,577 of record JAAGKR010000295.1, read on the forward strand.
CATATTTCTGGAGAGAGTATTAGGTTTTCTTGACATCCTGTATCTTTCCTTTGTCTAGTTTGATATATATGTTTAAGATAACAGAAGCTGATTATACCAGTCCTGGGCTACACTTTCATCTTGTAATATTAAGTCTTTTGATCTAAAACCCATTAGATATTTTCATACTGAAATGCTGATGGTGTACATATTGATTTTGGAGCCAATTTGTCAGTTGGTATTCCTGTGAGAACGTAACTGTTCTGACATCACAGGGGTACATTGCCACGGAAGGGGTGGCGTCTGTATTACTAGCTCTAAAAAAGAAAAACAAAGGAGCAATGCTTCTTTTCTTACTTAACATTTTTGTGACATCATATTAACATTTTCTTGACATCATATTACTGAACATGGAAAACCAAGAAAACCAGGCCGACAGAAACTTGGCTTGTTTAGTTAGTGATCTACCAGTTGACATGGACAATGACTTTCACAGCATTATTATCTTGAAAGTCATGTTTTATTTGTTCTTTTTTTTTTTTTTTAGCTTCGTGGCTGCACCATTTCCTAATCTGTATGCTATCTACTTTCTTTCTTTTTTTTTTTTTAAATGAGTGTTAGATGACAAACTTCACAAACTTCATTTAGTTCAACCAAAAGGTGAAATTTATTTACTTGTTGGCAGAGGATACTTTTGACTTTTTCCTCCACTACATCCTACAGCAGATCCTACAGTACTTCTACAGTACTTCACTACATTTTTGCATGGTGTTGCAGTACATAACTGCAGTGGTGTGTAGTATTTGAAGAGGGAATATAGCTGAGTATTATACATAATTACATGATTTGCCTTCCCTTCATGAAATGATGTAGCAGACATTTGAAATCGGAAGCAGAGATGGTTTCAGACAGAGACTGAACAGCGTTGTCTTAGTCGTAAAGGAGAGAGCGAGAAAGAGAGACAATTGACAGTTAAGTACATTTGAAGATAAGTACTTCTGCACTTTTATTCAAGTATAACTGTAAATGGAGGACCTGTACTTTTACTTGAGTAATATTTCACCTAGGGTTCCTCTACTCTTACTTTAAGTACAGGATTTGTGCCCTTTGACCACCACTGCTTGTTGGTTATTTTGTCCAGCCTCCTTTTTTATAAACATGCATTCAAATGCTTTGTGTCTTGGGTTAATTAAAAATAAAATAATAACCAACACCAACCTTTTTCTACAGCTTTCCGATACACAGAGTGAGCCGTTTCCCATTAGTAATGCCCATAATGCCACACTTTAGCACTAAGGAGTCTTTGTAGAAGAGATAATGTCATGCTTTAGCACACAACCACCAGCTTTGTCTTTTAAGCTGCTTTTTATATAAAGCTGGACGTTATTTCAAAGTGAGCACAGCATGAGCACCACAGTTTCAATTAAATGCTTTGATTTTTAAAGGCTAATCATGACTTGGAGCCCGAACACTCAGTGGGAACAACCACCTGATGGGTTTATATATAAAATCTCTGTTCACTTGCAGGGATAAGTATGTTAACTATTTGGATAACCAAGCTGGGTTTCTTGGATAAGAATATAGCTCATCGATATCTTATCTTGTGAAATTGTGTGCATGAGCTCACTTGGATCATCATTTACTTTTATATACTAGAGCCAGTGTTTCATAATGCATCTAATTGTTTTCCTTCTACGTTTTTAAGTTTCAAAATTCTTATTATGTTATTATTACTATTCCTATCATCCATATCTACCTTGGTTTGTAGTTTTCCTGCTAATGTTCTACACCCAGAGTATGTGTATAAGGTTTCACATCCCAGTTAATCCTTAAATGGATAGACAAATGAGTGGAAAAAAACTAATCCTAGCTGTTGGTTGGCCCACTCTACTTACTTCACTTACCACAAGCCAGCTAGCTTAGATTTGTCTTAGTTATGTTAAGGTGACAAATGTTAAGTTATATACTAATGTTACTTTGATCTTGATTTAAATCAGTCATCCATAAACTACACGTCATCCCATGTCAACTGGTCAACTGTGTCGAACATTTTCAAATTGTTTACAAAAAAAAAAAAAAAAAAAACACCCCTGTACAGTTGTCATGTATTTGAATTCTAGCAATGGAGACTAAAACCATTTTCGTACCAGGCTGCAAACATTTGTTTCAGTTGTACGGTTGGACATTTTACCAGGCCTTCGATAGGGGTTTGACTCATTTTTGGAGCCCAAACCCAGTGGACATTTGAGGTACTGCATGTTTTGCCACTTGTGCGCTGTACTCTCTCTCTCTCTCTCTCTCTCTCTTTTTTTTTTTTTTCAAAACAACAGGTTGCCCCTTGGGGGAAAAAAAAAATTCTTTTTTTAAAAATCACTTTGTCATGATATATAATTATTATAATTGTAAAATAAATTCTAAACATTTCGATGGATTTAGAAACTCATTTAAATATGTTACAGTGCACCTTTATGAACAGTTATTCTATTATATAAGTTTCTGGGTAGCTTCAGGGTAACATCTGCTGTTTGTCTTGTTTTCCTTTCTTCCTCCACTCTCCAACTCTCCCAATTCTCTTCCAGCTGGTTTAAGGCACGGTTTGTCCTGCATAATCAAACTCGAGGGCTGGAATTTTCTCCAACTCTGGGCTTGCTTCCTAAACACTCTCGAAATATTTTAGTTTCATTGCACATATTAAGAAAATTGAGATGGGTCATTTGTGTAGGCTTGGTCCAACTTTTTCTTACCCTTTTTAAAAAAATAAAAAATATAACCAGCCATAAGTAGATTTATTCCTGTACTGTACATGGATTGTATATTGTGTATAGATCTATTAGATATAGTATATTGTGTACCTGCCCCCTCCAAGAAGGTTTAGAAGTTCATCAACATGCATAATAAAAACACTCAAAAACTCAAAAAAAATTTTGTGAATGAATTTTTCTACTGTTTTGTAAAATGGCAAATGTTTTGGTGATAAGGTCTGCCATACCCACTGAAACATTTACAGCTAAACATTGGAAGGTCAAAAGCTATTACTGTACGTGCCATAGATCATGCAAGTTTGCTAATAAATAAATACATAAAAAAAAGTTTCATAAGTAAGGAATAAAAGGAAGGGTGTGTGTAAAGCTCCTGGCGGGTTCGGAAATGATAAACACAGGGAGGCAGTGATGCGGTGAGTTCAAACGTGCAGCGTTTATTGCGGTTCAGCCTCAGGTGAGATTACGTGCTTTGTGAGAAGGGTGTAGGTGAGGGTCGTGATGGGTTGGTAGGGAATAGCTAAGGTCTTGTCTTGCCGCTGTGCTCCGGCGAGCCGGTCCTGGCGAGTGCTGGTTGAGCCGAGGAAGTGGAGACACGGGCTTGTGGCAGACCCTCCGTCGAGCTGGGCGCGCGTGATCCTCCGGGATAATCCGAGTCTGTTGGGAGAGTCTCCAGTATACATTTTCCACTCACGTGTTTGTGTATGCACGTGTATGCTCCGTCGCAGTCCTTTTATAGCGAGCAGGCGACAGGTGGAGGTTGTATGATTCGTCCTCACTAGTACCGGTGAGATGCGGCGTCCCGCCCCTTTTGTGCTTTGATGCTGTCCAAGGTGCTATCTGTCACCTGTTTGTGGTTTCTCCAAGATGTGCGAGAAGGTGTTATCCTACAGTGCATACTGGGCTTCAGCCCGTCGCCACAGTGTGGTAAAATTATTAAAGTGATATTGAATAATGGATTAGAACAAACTGTAGTTTGATTATGATGCAGCTGGTTACATTTAGCAGGGTTGTATACATGGGTATACATGGAAGATCTTTATTAATGCTTTTATCCAGCGGTAGTATGCACAGTGGGACTGGGTATAAACATAAATTATAACACGGTTGCAGTACTATTATTGCTAAACCTTTCCCAAATTGTTTGCATCACACTGAAATGTTTGCACCACCAGAGTTATTCATGTCCAACACCATGCTGCTTAACATGAATGCCAAGATTTTAGAGGTGGGGGGAGGCTTTTGTTTGTGCACACATACTCACACATGCAGGCATACTGGCATACTCGGTTAATGATGCCGTAGGGAATAACAGTGTACCACTGCCAGCATTCCCCCCCCCCCTGAAGACACACCCAACACACACGTGCAGACTCACGCATACACACAGGCATACTCGGTTAATGATGCCGTAGGGAATAACTGTTCGCCACTGCCAGCATCCCCGCTGAAGACACAAACACCAACCCTCCCACCGACCCAACACACACAAACACATATACAGTACATGCAAGAGCAACGCAGTGAGGCAGCTAGCAAGCATAGGCACATGGAGTTAAAGTAAAAGGATGTACTGACAGATGGTTGCTATAGTAACCCAAATTAAAGGATGTTCAGCACAACACAGCATCTGTCTCATGTTTTATTCCTCTCTGTGAGCTTCTCAAAATTACAGTGGATTAAACAACTCGCCTTAATAAATAAATAAAGTTCATATAATTTCATATTCAACATCATTAACTTTATTCTCCTGATGGATTTAAAAGACAGCAGCAGTCCTCAGTCATCATAACATTTAATATTAAACTAATATTAAAAAATAAATCCTTGCACACATTACCATATACCAGAAGTATCACGTTTAAACTCGTGATATGGAGACTGGATGAAATGGATGAAAAGAAAAGGAAAGACAAACATAAATAAATATAAAAATACAAGCAAAAGAACTTTGCACCTGTGCACTGGGGCCTGGAGCCTATCCCATGAGACTTAGGGCATGAGGCAGGGTAACTCTGGAAAGGGTCCCAATCCATCACAGGGAACACACAGTATGGATACTTTGGGAATGCCAGTTAGCCTAATCTGCATATCATTGGACTGTGGGCGGAAACCAGAGTACCGAGAGGAAAACCACAAACAATGGGGTAAACATGCACATTTTTATGCTCACAGACTCGAGGCAGGAATTGAACCTCAACCCTGGAGTTGCAAGACCAGACATAAATCTCTAAACACTAGTTTACATTAGTAAAAGGATGATGAAAGAACAGCAAAAATGCTATGAGGATGTGTGAGTCATATAATATAAATTAATATAGTATACAGTAATATAAACTCCTGAGGGTTACCTGGTCACATGATTACCAACATACACTGGTGGCCAAAAACAAGTCACCATTTGGGAACGGTCAGATTATTGGGCTGCATCAAGCAAAGAAAACAATTAAAGACATTAATTACTGGAACTTCAACACATTATTAACTCCAGGAAGGATAGAGCTGAGCTGTCAACTTTGAGTAAGAAATATGGTTGGGAAAAAAACATGAATGGAGATTACTTAAACGCTTGGTGAATTTGCAAAAAAAAAAAAAAAGTAAAAAAAAAAAAAACAGTAAACCCCATAGGTATGCTTAATATGAGAGTAGGAGCATTCCAATACATGATGAAATATTGGGACTAAATAGCTGTTTGTCCATAAGAAAACTACCGGTGAAACTCGAAAAATTAGAATATCATGCAAAAGCTCATTTATTTCAGTAATGCAACTTAAAAGGTGAAACTAATATATGAGATAGACTCATTACATGCAAAGCAAGATAGTTCAAGCCATGATTTGTCATAATTGAGATGATTATGGCTTACAGCTCTTGAAAAGCCCAAATCCACAATCTCAGAAAATTAGAATATTGTGAAAAGGTTCAATATTCTAGACTTAAAGTGTCCCACTCTAATCAGCTAATTAGGCAATAACACCTGCAAAGGGCTCCTGAGCCTTTAAAAGGTCTCTTAGTCTGGTTCAGTAGGAAGCACAATCATGGGAAAGACTGCTGACCTGACAGTTGTGCCGAAAAACATCACTGACATCCTCCATAAGGAGGGGAAGCCTCAAAAGGTAATTGTAAAAGAAATGGTATGTTCCCAAATGCTGTATCAAAGCACAATAATAGAAAGTTATGTGTAAGGGAAAAGTGTGGAAGAAAAAGGTACACACGCAGCAGGGATGACCGCAGCCTGGAGAGGATTGTCAGGAAAAGGCCATTCAAAAGTATTGGGGACTTTCACAAGGAGTGAACTGAGGCTGGAGTCAGCGCATCAAGAGCCACCACACACAGACAGATACTGGACATGGACTTCAAATGTCGTAAGCTGGCAGAACTGGTCTGTTGCTCAGTGGTCCAGCGGGGCACTGCCAACCAGACCTGCATGTGCACCACATTTCTTTCCCTTTCTTTCCGTCCTCCCTTTCCTTCACCATTTTTCCTAAATAAATTAATAATAATAGGGTCGAACCCGTTACAGTTTCATTTATTGATATTTGGTCAATTGGCAAGATTGAAAGGTTTCAGTCATTTTCAGTAGTGCAGAAAGATATTTAAAATATGCACAACTGTTATCTTGTTTCCCACTGAGAGATACATAGACTATCCATCTTCTCTTTCCTTTGTCAGGATCTTTTGGGATAGTGTTCTTTATGTTTTTTTTCTTTTTTCTTTTTTTTGAGTGGGAATGTAGCTGGAACAAAAATATGCTGTCACTAACTTTTTATATGTTCTGTGGGATCATGATGGCATGACCATGGTGGCACACTTGTGTCAGGATTGACATGCTTGTTTCAGTTGAGACATGCTTTCAGTTGAGATATGCATGTTTCGGTTGAAACATGGTTGTCTCTGTAGTTACGTGCTTGCTCCAATAGCTGTTACGGCTCATCTGAAAGGTCTTATAGAGCATTCCTTGAAGACAAAGTAAAAAGCCTGCCGTGTACCCATTATTAAAGACTTTGCCATAGCCACTACATGCAAGGATGGAAACTCTTTCATCCAGGAATCAAAAATCAAAAATGACCCATGATCCCACACATTTACTAATGACCTGCCAGACATGTTGCAAGCACTTTTTATGGTATACTTTTTAAATGCACAGAACATGTCTTTAGTGAATGCTTCTAGGCATTTTGTACTTAAAAGACTAAAAGAAGTGCAGTTCTAAAGTATCCGTGTGGGACTGCTTCCAGGCCCCCACCACAGATACCAAACTTTGTGTATAAAGAAAAATGAAGTAACATAATCAAACAACAGAAACAGGACTGGACTCATAGCTTTTACTCTGTCAAATTAAAATTCACACCCTTCACCCACGTACTCTCCTCTCTCTGTCCCTCTCTCCAGTTACAGGAGAGTCAAAGCAAGTCAAAGCACAGCATTAGACAGCATTTTGTCAGTGTAATCTTGCACTTATTAAATATTCTGTATGTCACTTACTCCATGCCACATGTGGTATATCCCATTGCTGCAAGATTGTAAAGTACACCATAGAATATTCACACACACAACATCCACACTGACAACATCCTGTCTAAGCAGTGCTGAAAACCTACCCACTTTGAACTACTGTTACAATGCCCAGATGATCAGACAATATCTTGACCTTTAAAAAAAGGGACCAAGGGGATTTGGAGGTCCTGGGGAGTGCTCTCCACACTAGCCATCCATGATCAAGAAGACCACTGACACAGTCCAAGTACACAACCCCAGTACACAAGCACCTGACCAACACCCAGCTGGAGGGAACCTATCCGGGACATACACACCAGCCCATGTCCACTTAGCATGAAGCTAAGAAGACCTGGAAAGGCAACCATGGATGGGAGCCTATTGGTCACTGTGGACAGGTCACCTTCACTAAACAAGAAAGCTCCACCATGCTGGGATATACAAACCTGCAGCAAGTGCCACCTGAGGCTGACTGAGGTCCAGTACTTGGGTCACAGGACCAGAGACAGCCGAAAGAAACTGTGGGAGAAAAGGAAGCCCTGTAGCAGTCCCCTCAACCAAGAAAATGCAACTAAAAGATGAATGGGGGCTGCAAAGGACATGTTCCAGGAGTGACAGTGCCCTTTCACAACTGCTGCACCAGCTGTTGTTCACTTCTCATGCACCTGATGTACTGTTGATGATTGGACAATACCAATTTAGCACCTGCTGTGTTGTGAATCAGCAGTGTGACAGCGTGGCAAGGTTGATCAACAACAAACAGTTGGTGCTGCATCAGATAGGCTCCTTAGAGAAGACAGGAACACATAACAAGGGAGAGAAATGAGTGCACATGAGCTCTGATATATGTCAAGTTCATAAAAATTCAGTTCAGAAGGAAAAAAAAACTATTTGGCTATATTTTAGTATTACGTTAAATATATAATAAATATAAGTTTATGCATAAGATGCAACATTTCTTCTGTGATAAATGCTAATTGCTAATTCAACCGAGCTACCTTGCAAGATCTGATCAGCTGTGATGGCGACCACACACAAACATTTCAGATTGTCCAGGTGTTTTGACAGATTTTTCCATCTAGCTTGTTTTTCAACTCTAGTTTTTAAGGCTTGTTCATTTATTTTATTTATTGAGTTTCATTAATAACACAAGCTAATGTTTCATAGCTGGCTAAGGTTAGCTAACCTGACAGGTTTTCAGACTTTTGCTGCTAATGCTAGCTAGCTGATTAAAATAAGCTAACCTGAGAAGAACTTTTTATTTTTTTTTATCAACGTTCATAGCTTTATGCTTCCATGTTCACAGCTTGATTACCTATTATAAGATTCAGATTAATTTTAGTTGTATAAATTACAGCCTAAAAGGACTTTAATTTATATATATATATATATAATTAAATTTCGGTTAAATAGACTAAAAAAACAAACTTTTTGGCTCTATTTGAGTGTATAATCACATATATAATCTGTTTCAGAATTTTAGGCATAAGCAACAGAAGAAACAAATGCTAAATCAATAGCAGTGTGTGATGGCCACCATACACAAACCTTTACATTTCTCTTACAGCAGCTTCTCTGGAGGAATTAAACATGAGCAGGAAAGAAAAAAAAAGAGCAAAAGTAACAAAAATAAAGCACTTTTAAAATTCAGCAGCTTAAGCAGTGCGGAGGATCTCCAATATATAAATAAACATTTGTTTAACCTTCGAGAACAAAGAACAAGAACAAAGCAGGGGAGTAATACACGGGAAAGATACAAAAAGTCTCTAATACACTACAGAAAACTGCTACTATTTCATTTTACTGTGGATATAGAAAAGAATCATCCCCCTTTAAAATAATCACATTTTGTTGCTTTTCAGCCTGAAATGAAGACAGACACATTTTTTGTTTCATCCAGAAAACTTTGATGGTATTTTGCCCCATCCATTTTCCTTCTGTCCTGACAAGTGCTCCAGTCCCTGCTGCAGAGAAACACCCATAATGGGAAATTACTATTTTCATGATGTACTGTAGGAATTATGTTATTTGTATGGTGAGCTGTATTGGATTTCTGCTAAACATATCTTTTGGTGTTGTCATAAATTCCTGCCCCTGCTTCAGAGTTGTTGTGGGCCTCTCTTGCTATTTTTCTCCAGGCTCTTTCATCCAGTTTGGAGCGACATCCTAATCCAAACTGTGTCTGTGTCAGAAGATTTGTTATTCAAATATGTTCCTTTTGTTTTTAGCAAAACCTGATATCTATCACATTTGTCTGAGATCATTGGGCTTAGAAGCTCTTGTGCTAAAGCAGTGAAAACCATTATAACTGTCAGGATTCTACTGTTTTTGGTTTGCGTTTATGACTTTTGTGTTTTTCTGTAGGTCTTTTATGTTGAAACTTCAACCTCAGGATTTCAGTTTCATATTGAACAGTCAACAGTGTTTCCACATGCACCTTGTTCTATAATCAGTAGCTTGTCTATTTAAGTCTATGTTTCAGTGGGTACTTTTTCTTGCACCTGTTAACTGTTTGATTTACTGTTGTTCCTCTCATTATCTTCAGTGGTATGTTGCCATAGTTATTGTTAGTGTTAGCTTTACTCATCATCATATTCTAGTCTTAGTCCTACTTTTCATGTTCGTGATTACATTTAGTTTTTTATTTATTTATTTATTTATTTATTTATTTATTTATTTCTAATGTTTTCACACCACTTTAATAAACCAGCGTCTGCCCTTGCATCCTGCCTCTCCTCCACAACCTGGAACCAGAACCACCGTCCCATCACAAACATTACAAAAGAAACATGTTTATTGTGGTTTAGGGCCTTTTTCAATTACCTTAATAAAATAAAGCTGTTGATTTGACTTCTTAATCAGATGAGAGATGTTTAGAGTCCAGGCTAATGCTATTGTTATATGGACTCCTTGCAGCTTAAGGTCTTTGACGCTGTCCACCTCCTCCCCATTTATAAGGACCGGCTTTCTCCATGATAACTTCATCATTTGTCATTGTGGTGTTCAGGACCAGGTTGTTGTCTCTGCATCACTTGACCAGAGCTTGTACCACTTTTCTGTTGGCTGTCTCAAGATGTTCTGACATGAGTTCCACTATGGTGGGATCATCTGCAAATTTTATAAAAGTATTTGAGAGACAGGTGAGTACTGTATATCTACTTTGTTATTGTATTTAACTATATATTTTACATATCTGTACTTTACTTGAGATTTATAAGAGGACACATTTTACTCCACTCAAAAGTAGTGAGTAACAGAGCATACAGCGGATTTAGTTCATATTAAAAGATATTTATAAATAATGTTTCCTGGGAGGTAATCTCAGCTACCTAGTTACAATGCGGACCTGGGATGGGATCTTAAAAAAAAAAAGAAATACAATAAAATTTGGTAGCTTTTTGTAGTTTGCTCAGGTGTTTGGACCAGACTTTCATTCATTTATTTATTTAAGAAACAGAAAAACAATCCACATCTGGTACAAGGGATCCACTGCTCCTTTAACTAACTGGTAATTGAGGGGTATTTTCTGGACTATATAATGACAGGCTAACGCTTTTGTATTCTGTGCTTTCAGTGCAGTCGTGCTCATAATTCAACAAAAATGTACTGAAAGCCTGCGTGTAAGAATCCAACCATCCTTTAGTCTGATAATTGTTTTAGCATGCTTGGAAACCATACACTGATGTAATTAACCCTTGCTGGGCAAATCCAGCCGATCATGTCACTCAGGAAATAATACACAGCAGGTGAGAAAACATGTAGCTATCGCATAATTCATCCATGCTTTATAAAAGCAATTTCACCCCTTACACCACCCCCATACTGTATTCACACGACAGGGACACTATTCATGAGTCTCAGTCTACCTGATATAAAGATCCATTTTATTTTCTCAGTCACCTCCGTCTAAATTATGTATTAAAAAAGGACAACAAATAATTTGCAGACATGGGTCATTAGCATCTGATGTGAAATTAAATTAGTTTTTCATGGTGAACTTAGACATTGGACTTTGTTTTAAATTCATTAAACCTCCCACACACCTCAATTACTTTCAGACGTGCACACCATCCAATTAAGCAATTGGATCAATTAACCTATGCTTCTTAATGAAAGCACCATTGACTGTTAATAAGTTAAGCAGATTTAAAATAATGAAGGGAAAAAAAGCAACGGGTCATTTGATTAAGGTAAGGGGATCAAGGCCTGAGTTAAGAGATGCACTCAGAGTGATGGGCTATTCATTAACTCTAACGAGAGAGATGCTAGGCTAGCTCCATTAGTGCTGTTTAGAGAATGATAGTAATGGGTTTATTTTTGTGGAACACTAATGGCAGACTGTGCTATCTTTGCCTAATGCAATTGGATGCAAACAGTAATTTCAGCTAGCTCTGCTTAGCTGTGACAGACAAGCGTGGTACTGGGTGACTCCTTAAATCATGTACTATACTAAATCATACGCTTATTTCTGGGGGCCCCTAATAAGTGCTTGTGCTTTATCCTTACTTCTGTGGCATAGAAAGAGCTTTTTATACTACCTTCATTTTAGGAATGGTAACTGGGAAGTTATAATAATTGTGATAACTGTACACAATTATAAAGTAATTGTCATGGTGCTCCTCCTGGCAGGTTCATCGATCAATACAACAGGTTTTGATTTCCGTCAAGACTAAAAAGTCTTGCTTGATGTCTGCCATATTTTTGCCATAAGTTTTGCTCTGTAGAAACAAATGCTTGTCTGAAGCTGGGCTTTCATGTTTGATTGTCTGATATTGCAGTCCGAGACTACATTAAAGGTCCCATCTTGTACTACTTCTACTACTTCCCCAAAACTGTTTCTCTTAATGCTCCAGCTGACATCCCCTTTCGGATAATGCATTTTTTTTCCATACCTCAAACTGCTGCTGGCTGTAACTCAGTTTCAATATGTAAATGAGCTACTGCTGAGCCACTCCCCATCAGCGAACCGTGATGAGCACCACTTTATGGAGATGAGCAACAAGTTGAGGGAGGGGACTATTTCCTATATGAGGTCACATTAGGGGAGGAGGGGAGGGGGTTATCTTGGTAAGCTAAGTGATTTGTTTAAGTCCTGTACAATACATTTATGAAAAATCAAAAATTCTCACATTTTTGTTTACACAAGCACACTAGAGTCCCTGAGTCTCAATGTCTAAAAATGACAAAATAATTAATTTTATATTTTCTAATTATTGGTGGTCAATTTAGTGACATTATGACGAAAGATCTGACAATGAGACAGAACCTTAAGGACAGCTGCAAATCCTGGAGTGGAGATGGGAAACTGTAAACCAAAGACACAGATCTAAAAAGACAGAAAAGACAGAAACTCGAGTGCGAAGATTATGGCTCACTTGTCACATTCGGACCGGTGTCAGACTTCACCTCCCATCAGTCATTACACATCACACACCTTGAATACATTTCAGATAGATTGTGTTTGTTCATTACCAAATCTATTTTTTCCGAAGCTATTATTACTACAGTAAATCTCTTTTCTTTCCAAGTGAGCGAGTGAAAAAACAAACGTGCAAACCTATTCGTTTTGTGCTAAGTGGACCTATTCCTTTTCTTAGACGATTTGTATATCAATACACAGGAGACTCCTGGAAATTCCAGTAGATGTAAAATGTCTGTTTTTGCCATGCTAACAGCAATTTATGCTAACGTCCCATACGGGAATGGTAACTTTTCTTATGCCAGAGGAATATAAACAGAGATTCAGTGTAATCTTTGCTTATTTTTCGGTGTCAATGACAATAATTTGTTCCCTTTTCGTATTTCTTATGCTAGCTTTTTACAGGGATGATATCAGAAATGTATGTGTTACGTTTGAAATTAATTAAAGAAGGAATTATTGTTTGATGCCTTACCTCTATAAGTTTACTGGCCGGCCCCGGACCTGGATAGTGACAAACGCGTTAAATTCACAATAACGATGGAGACGGACAAAACAGATGCCAGTGATGCAGACCCAGCTGGAGGCGAAATGCCATTAAATTCTTATGAAGCAAGCCCCTGGCCATTGTAACGGCCACTACTATGCTGTATACCACATTATGTATGTATGTATGTGTGTTGCCCTATTCCTGTCTCTGTGTGCACGGAGTTTGCATGTTCTCCCCGTGCTTGGTGGGTTTCCTCCGGGTACTCCGGTTTCCTCCCGTGGTCGAAAGACATGCAGATTAGGCTGACTGGTGTTCCCAAATGAGTGTGTGAGTGTGTGTATGTGTGTGTGTGCCCTGCAACGGATTGGCACCCTGTCCAGGGTGTACCCCACCTCGAGTCTCCTGGGTTAGGCTCCAGGCCCCCCGTGACCCTGAATACAGGATAAGGTGGTATAGACAATGAGTGAGTGAGTGAGTGAGTGAGTATGTTGCCCTTTTAAGAGTCTTCTTTACTTTTACTTCATGTTTTATAATATAAGTTTGTGACACTGAAAGAGGTCACAAAATTATCCTTATATCCTTATAAGCGTCACACCATATTTAAGCGACCAGTTTGATTTCAAGCACAAGAAAGCTTTATTATGCAAAGGTGTTCCTTCCATTAAAAACAACTAGTTTGAGATTTATATCCGCTCATCTTTTTTTTTTTTTTTTATTAAAAAAAGGGGTCGACGGCATCGTCGACGATGCCAATCACAAGTGTTTTTGTGAATTAAATTATATTGTAGCAACCCAGAAAAAAAACATGTACACAAACAGTAAATGGTTTTCTTTCCAAAATAGTTTATTGCCGAATGAATGTTTGTTATTCAATTAATGTTAAAATTTAAAAACAGACGCATGTCAGATTCTTGTCTCCACGTGCGTTGGAGCCCCGCCCCCGCACCTCGCGCTCCATTCACATGCAGGATTTATGTAAACGTCTCTATTCAGATGCTAATTGCTGTGTTGTTTGGGGGAGTGATGTGCTGATGCATGTCCGTGTCCAACAGAACAGGAAGGGATTGAGTGACGAACAAAAACATTTTTTTTTTTTAACGTAAATATTCTTATACGCATGTTAAGAATCTCTCCATGATAAAATGACTCGTGGCATGAATCCACACGAAGCGTTTCAGTTTCAAATAATCGTTCAACGATGGACACAAACAGCAAAAAAAGCATGATAATAATAATCAGAATAATAATACTCATCATGTTTTTTTTTTTTTTTTTTTTTTTGCTGTTTGTGTCCAGTGTTGAATAATTATTTGACCATATGGAATAATGAAATAAAGCTGCTCACATCGCGCGCGCTTTCACTTTTAAAAATGCACAGTTTATTCAGAAAGTATATATTTGTGCTCTGTTCATTTTTCTGGGCTACGGAGTTTACATTTTGTTTGCTTTGCAAAAGTTGCTCTCTGTGATCTGTGTATATTTCGAGTGAAACAAAGCTGCTCGTATCGGCTCATATCGGCAGCGTTTTGATCAAAGTGGAGATGAAAAGTGAAAGTGTAGAGCAGAAACAGCAGCTTCAGTTCATGCATAAAATACTTAGATCACAAACAACAACATAGCACAATGCATGGTGTCTGTGTGTGGCTGAAGTATGTTTGTGAATAAGCCTTATAGTGAGTAAAATGTCCGCGCGAGCCCGCGGCGCGCGCGCGCTCTTTCACTTTGCGGCGTTTTGATCAAAAGGCAGATGAACGCGCGCGCCGATATATATATAGATTTATAAGAATTATTTTTTTTCAGTTTCTCTTCTCATCATCCCCTAGAAATACAACAAACACAGATTTATACTCGCTAAAAATGCGCCACCTTTGCGGCGCTGCGCAAAACGCGCGCCTATTTGAGCCGCTTTATTTCAGTCATAATATACTATAACATCTTTTTGCTGTGTAGTTTTTTTTTGTGTGTGTGTGTGTGTGTGTGTGTACATAAGAATTGTATTTCAATTAATGTTTTAGAAACCATGCTTTATTATTATTATTTTTTTTATCTCAAAAGAAGCCCTGTTTGTGTGAGGAATCTGAGTGTGTGTGTTGGTGTGACAATAGGAGACCTGGTGAAACCTGATGTTACCTGAGCCAGGTGTGACTGGGTCTTACATATGCATGAAAAGTCCTAGATTATTCAGTGAAACAGAGGTTCTGCTGAAAAAAGTTAGGCACATCAGTCACTTTACCCCAAAGAAAAGGTCTTTCTGAGTGTTATAACTTAATTGTTTTGCTATGGACACACACCCAACACTTTCATGAACTCATTTCTATGTTCAAAACTGCCAGGTTTGTTTATTCTCCTTTTTCTCTGCTTGTCTGCTAGAGTTTGAAATGTTATGTCAAAGTGTGCACACAAAAAAATAAGTTTAAAAGTTGCACATGAATCTGACGTATTTACATCAGACACATTATGAAAGCCCAGTTTGTGCTCTACATAAATAAGGGAAAATGTATTAGCTACTATATTGGTAAAGATTTAAAATTTACACAAATTTAAGAAGAGCGCAGAACCACTGCAGGTCTTCAAAAAGGCCTCAGACCCCTAAGGGGTATCTACACTAGAATCCCCCATCCCACCCCCGCTGTTAAAAAAAAGTAACTCGGTAACTTTTACTCTGAGTAAATTTTTAATGAGCTACTTTTTACTTTTACTTGAGTAGATTTTTATAGTGTTAACCCAACTTGTATTTCAGTATAATTGCACAGAAGTAACAGTACTTTTACTTGAGTACTCAAGTTTATTACTCTTTCCACCTCTGATTATCAACAAAGAGAACATCTTTAAGCTTTTGGCAAAAGAGGAAAAGTCATTAACGTGAAAGCCATAGAGAGACCCGAAGACAGAGAGATGATACGGAACACATTAGCATTTTCCTGCCAGACAAAAGTGTTCCAGTGGACACAATTATATATCTTGTCAAGACACGGGCTATAGGAACTGTTAACATACAAGGAATGAAGTGAAATGATTGGGCTGTTTTATGGACACAGGGGCATGAGAAAGGTCACAAAATACCAGAAAACCTTACGGTATGTTAACTGTTTTAACTCTTATTGAATGCCAACTTACTTTAATAATCACTTCATATATTTTTTGTGGTACATTAATGGGAATATTTACAGCAATCAGTTATTGTTTCACAGTATGGCAGGGCAACATTCATTTTAAAGGCCACTGACCCTCAGTTATGCTAATTATACTTCTCAGGGATGCTAGCAGTAATTTGTGCTAACTCTGCTTACTCCTGCGGGACATTAATAGAAATTGAAATGCTAAGTTTGCTTACTTCTGTGGGACACTAACAGTAATTTGTGCTAGCTGTGTTTACTTCTGCAGGGCACCCAATGTAATTTATTTGAGTTTCAGCAGCAACTGTTTTGTTTACTTCAACGTCTAGTCTATAATTACTTTCATTGCACTTGCAGGAGATGCATTTCACAAAGGACAAAGTCCTTGCTTTTTTTTATTTGTAGATTTTTTTTTTTGACGGGTAAAACAATGATAACTGAGGGGTCATGACTTTAAAAATATCTTTTTCTAATGAAAAAAAAAAACACAGTAGACACCCCCCCCCCCCCCTCGAGTCAGTATAGAAAACTGCAGAAACCTCAAGACATGAACAGTGGACCCACAGAGAAAGAGAAAAAGGAAGCATACTGTAGTATTATTGAAAACTTTATCAATATTACCGTGTACTTTTAACTACACACTTGCTTGTATGATATTGCTTAAATAATCCACATTGGGGTTGTAACCACATACCATCTAGGAACGGTGGAGGCCAATGTTGATTATTGTGTTTATTCCTATTTTTACAACCGTGGAAGGACTTTTGGTCAACATTCACATGCGCATTTACACACTACGAGCAATTTCCATCCATCCATCTATGAATCTCTGTAGTCCAACTAGGGACCATGGAGGCTAATGGAGAATATTGTATTTATTCCCATTTGTATGACCATGATAGGACCTCCTCACAACATTCACATGCACATTACGGGCAACTTGGGAACACCGATTAGTCTAATCGTATGTCTTTGGACTGTGGGAGGAAACCGGATCACCCATAGTAAAACCCAGCAAGCATGTGGAGAACATGTAAATTCCATGCACAAAGACCCCAAAGTGGGAATCGAACTGGAGGTGCAAGGCGACAGTGCTAAACCACATGCTCCATGGATTATTTGTCCACAATTTGTCAAATGCTATTACTTTCTTAACACACTAAACTTGCTTCCAAATCCAGACAGTTACAGATGATGATAGCATGCATAAGAACTGCACCATTAACTATACACAGGTACTATATGAGTAAGACATGTTTTAAATGCTTCTAGCCTCCAATGCCTTGGAGCACCATAGAGACGGTGTTTCTGCATTGACCCTGGTTTATCTGTGCATGCAGTTGGGAACACAATAGCAACAGTGCATAAAACCAGCTTGTTTTATGTATATCTTACCTTTGTCTAAAACATTTCAAAAATTTCGCCTTGAGTTTGGTCTTTTAAGGCAGATGTGTCAAATTCCAGGCACGGAGGCCAATCATTTCTTCCGGCCTGCAAAAAATTCCATATATATATATATATATATATATATATATATTGAAATGACAAGGAATAGTATTACCTAGAATTCGAACCAGTCGCATAGCAACCATCCACTCAGTTGACATGACTTCCTCTCACATCACTGGTGCAACAGTATGCCTCAATTTTCTGAAAAATCAAATAAAAACAAACAAAAAAGATCAAGTCAAGTCAAGCAGGCTTTATTGTCACTTTAACCATATACCGTTCGTACCCAGTGAAACGAAACAACATTCCTCCAGGACCAAGGAGCTACATGCAACATAAATTAACAGAAAAACTAACTAGCTAACTTGGAGACCTAATTAGCTGGCTAGCTGGGAACTGTCTATGTTTTTATACAGAGGAGGCAACATAAAGTGCATGTGCAAATGTGCAAACAAGAGCAACAAAGTGACAATGCGACAAAAATGACATTACAATACCGAACAAAAACAAAACAAAACAAAACAAAAAAAGTTCACCCATCAGTACAACTGATTTTGTTTTTAGAGACTACAATGCAATTCTATAAATCTATAAATCTTGATGTCTGCTGCTTTCTGTGCATATTAATGTGAATGTGACCTTTGACCACATGCTTTATCAACTCCAGTAGTACTAATCAGATGCACGTTGTATTTTTAAAGAACTGATTTTGTAGTCAGAGAATTCTTTGGTCATGACTTTCCATCAGTAATCTTAGAGATTAAAGGTCCCATATTTTACTACCTCTTTTACAACTTGGGTTACAATGTAGGTCTCAGAAATCCCCAAAAGTGTTTCACTTAATGCTCAACTTGAACCAGTTTTAATGTACAGTATATATAAACGAGCGACTGCTGAGCCCTCCCCGCCAGAGAACATCTGAGCTGAGCAACAAGTTAGGGGAGGGGTCTATTTCCTACAGTATGTAAGGTCACATTATGGGAGAAATGTTTTGGTTTGTAGATACACATGAGAGATCCTAAGTCTGAATGTCTAAACATGATAAAATATATAGTTTTCCTTATTATTTTCCATTTAATGGTGGTGAATTTGGTGCCATTATGACCACAGACCTGACAATGACACTGAGAGCTGCAAATCCAGTAGTGGAGATGGTAAACCGAAGATACAAATCAAACAAGAGAAAAAAAAGACTGAAAAATAGCCTCATTACCTCAACTTTCCTTTGGAAACCTATAGACAGCAAGGCAGTAAATAAACTTTTTTTTTTTTTTTTTTTTGCTTAAACCATAAGTCATTATTGTACAAACAAGTCACTCATGATTACAATCATGACATTATACAGTACAATGCTTTTCATTATAGTTCACAGTGTATAAACAGTTCTTTATGGTGTTTACACTTTACAAAGTAGTGCAAGTAAAACATAGAGAACAAGCTGAAATCAAATGCAACAGAGCGCACCGGGTCATGTTTCATAGATTTTGATTATTATTAAAATAAATAAATAAATTATGTAAACTGAATGCATATCGTCTGGGGATGGAACTGGGTTTGGTATTAGTTGTATTTATCTCTCAAATGAAGACACAATTGAAAATAAAACAATACATCCAACGTGCTCTCTAATCAACACATGAGCTTTGATCGCTATAAACATGTGCAACTCCTAAGTGCAATATATGTACCAATTTTACCCTAGTTCAAGTTGAGAAGGTGTTGTCATAGTTTTTTTAGAGGTACAAATTCAAACTGCAATGTCTCCTTACATGCAGCATTACTCTAACATTACAAGGTAAAAATTTATGCCCAGTATTGTGTAGATCATCCTTGTGCCATCTAGGCAGCTCTGGCCCCTCTGTGCAAGACTCCACAACTCAATGCATCACAGCCTGCCGCTATGGGGCTTAGCAGGCAAGATTATTGAACTGTGATGCATTCAGTGTTCTGATACCTTTCTATCATAGCCAGCATGGACTTTTTTTCTGGGATTTAAAGCTGCATTAGCTTTTCTGTGGGATTGGACCAGACAGGCCACCCTTTGGTCCTCATAGGCATGGATGAGCCATGGGTGCCCATGATCCTGTCACCAGGTTAATGGTATATAATTGATATGCTATGTTAATGTTAGGTGGTGTTATGGCTGACTGGTGTAGACCATGAAAAAGTCCCAAAGGCAAATTGATTGAAGTGAGAAGTCCAATGCGGTTCAAAACAAGCTCTATTTAACCCCTAAGAAACACCATATACACATTTAGAAATTATAATAATTATATATATATATATATATATATATATATATATATATATATATATATATATATATA
>JAAGKR010000295.1:68642-87712 GCA_011419295.1 Clarias macrocephalus
ATATATATATATATATATATATATATATATATATACATTTATTATAATTTCTAAATTAATTAATTAATTAAAAAAAAAAGTTACTCAGTACTTGAGTAGTGTTTTCACCGAAAATAAATTAAGTAATATTTTGGGTGACTACTTTTTATTTGCACTTGAGTCATTTTTTTTGGCTACTCTACCCACCTCTGACTGCATATCACAACACTCAAATGCTTGACATCTAAAGCCTCCACTGTCGACACACTGTATAAGAATTATATATATATATATATATATATATACAATTTATTATAATTTCTAAATTAATTAATTAATTAAAAAAAAAGTTACTCAGTCATCACCAATGTTTTGTGTTTCCACCAAGGATCCCTGCCTCTAAAGATTTAAGTGTTAAAAACTTTGGAAAAGTTTGCTAAATCACTAAGGGTTTGTTTGGGCAGGAGGTATGAAATATTTCAAAGTTCTGTCAAGTCCTTCAACAAGCTCCAATGCTGACTTTCAACAGGAGCTGCGTCATACATGCTGAATCGAATCAAGTTCATGATATTACAGTATTTCATGGGTATTTTAAACAGTTTCCGACCTTGCATGACATGCTCTTATCTGTAACGATGCAGAGCTAAAAACAGTCGTACTGCAACATTAGCCTACGTACCTGTGAAAGCACATTAGGTTTTGCATATGTGACTAATGCTTTGGTTTCATAATCAATCTTTTTGATAAGTGTTAGGATAAAAACAGTCGCATAAAAGCTTCATATGAGATGGAGATAATCCCGTGGGTGTCTTTAGACTTTGGCTTTTGCTCATTTTCAACCGTGGGCAGATATTGTGATTTTCTTTCCTCCTGGCAGTGTCAGCATTTGTAATCCTGCAGGACAAAGCATGCTTAACCACTGTGCTAAAGCAGCTTGAAGTGTAGATCTTGTGTTATAAACGCCCACATGGCCTTGCTTCTTAGGTCTAAACGTCTTGAAATCCTGAATTAAATGTAGCATAACAATTACAGTGATGATGATGATGATGACGAAATCCTGCAGATGGACACAATGTAAATTTTCATCTTCTGAAGGAATTGGGTATTTCCAACTAAATATTTACGAACATTCAGGCATTTAGACGAATCCTCCGGACGAAAAATTTGGATAAATATTGAGCAGGATTTAAATTTTTTTTTTTTTCATGACAGACATACACATGCATATTTTAAGGCAATTTTCTTGCCATGCGTCGAGACACCCATGATTGTGGCTGGATTCAAAACAAAGGCAGTCATTCAAAAAGCAATTTGCTGCTATTTAGCTGTCATCAAAAAGCTTTTAAAAAACCATTTCTGAAAAGTCAATCTGCCACCAGCGTCTTTATCAGCGGATTCAAAAACTCTCATCTCATCTTGAAAATAGCAAGTGACATTCAGAGAGGTCAAAACAGAGTCACAGGATCTCTGTTTGATACCTTGAAAACAATCACTTCTTCCTTTGACAACTAACCAATGTCAGATCAAGGTTGGAAAGTTTACAGGGGGTCTTTTGAACCGATACATTCCCTCATCAAAGCCACAGCAGTAATGATGCTGCGATTTGTAAATAGATCCACCAGTCAGGTTAATCAATTTGTAGGCATTAAAATGCAAGTTTCATGATTAGTTTGCATATTATTGATGCCTCTTAATGGTTTATGCTGTGTGGATTTCAACATTTGTCGATTTTTTTTCCCAACAAACAGTTAGTTGCAGTATGTTACCTTGCTATCCAAACTATTTACAACAATTCATAATTTAATCCTTTTATGTTTCTAAAATGCTGTAGAATGAAATTTCAAATGTATGTGTGTATGTTCTTTTAAAAATATATATTTCAGTTTGTTACAACTTTGCCTGTTTGTCTGTCTTGAAAAGACAACTTGCTAAATATGATGGAGTTTTTGCTAGTGAGAGTTTTTTTTTTTTTCTTGAGTACTAATTGAATAAATGTTCTTGGTACTCATTTATAACAATAAAGAGAAAGAAAACGATGTGTGAAAATGATTTCTCATACTCCCAGGATGATTTTTTTTTTCACAATTTGACTGCTGGAATGCACTGTATCAGGGAAGAAGAAAAACTCCATAGATGTGATAATCTGGTCATTCAGTACATTCACGTCATCTGCTGACTTTATTTTTTCTCCCATAACGTTGCTGAGCCTAGACCTGACCAACTGAAGCAACCCCAGATCATAACACTGTCTCCAGAGGCTTGTACAGTGGACACTATGCATGATGGGTACATTGGTTCATGCGCTTCCCTTCTTACCATGATTTATCCATCACTCTGGAATCGGAGGTCCAGTCTGAACTCATCAGACCACATATGATCACTCATATAATCCCTAGCAAAAAGCTTTTTTTTTTTCCTGAATAGTCTCACTAGCAAACTGTTTTTCCTATAGCCAAACAGCTGTTTAGTCCCAATCCTGTCAGTTCTTATCACATAATGTGTTTGGAAATGCTCTTACTTTCACTATTAAATATAGGTCTTTTATGTTACATGCAGGTGTAGGTGATCTCAGACCATTATTTTTTCTGACCACATTTCTTTAACAAAAGGATGGATGCTGAGGAGGCTTTTTTTAAAAGACCATTTTTTGACTCTGTGATGGCCTCAGCCATCTTCTATGGCAGAGAGCAAGAGACTGGACAAACTTATAAAGAAGGCCAGCTCAGTCCTGGGGATCACCCTG
The DNA here is from genome assembly GCA_011419295.1 of Clarias macrocephalus. Taxonomy (NCBI): domain Eukaryota; kingdom Metazoa; phylum Chordata; class Actinopteri; order Siluriformes; family Clariidae; genus Clarias; species Clarias macrocephalus. The sequence continues at coordinate 71,365 of JAAGKR010000295.1, forward strand.
GACACTGTACAGGAGGTGGAAGAAAGTTCTACATCGGTTCTACATTCCACTGTAGTGGTTTCAGGCAACAAAAGCATAAGGCTTAACACATTATAGAACTCAATTGTAATTATAATGAAATCTCCAGTATAATTATAATTGTATTTATACAGTATATATGTATTTATAATTAGTAGATAATAAAATAGTAACCAAACTCAAACAAGTAACATGCAAAACTAATTAAACACAGTCAATTAACTTAATTAACATCTCTCAATAACAGCTGAAGCTGAAACTAGTAATTAGTAAATTTGCTAGGGCCCACTGCTCATGGCTTGGATATTAGCTTGTGTACAGTTTGGTACACAATACACAGTATATATAAAACGTTATACCGATCAAGGGAAATAATACTTGTTAGATTTAAGTTAAGTGCCCAAATTGTTTACTTTTAAATGAATTAAAAAAGGAATTCCTGCTTGATGTGATCACCACCATCTCAATATGCCCTCTGTACCCTGATATGCTTACAGGCCGGTGTTTCGAGCGGGTAGATGGACAATCATCACGCACTCATGATGTGTCTGAAGGTCTCTGTTTATTATTAGTAAAGAGAGCATATTTAAGCTTTTGGACAGGTACCCTCTGTCACATACGGGATGTACGAACATTAACAGAACAAGGCAGTAACATGTAAGTCATAAAAAGACCCGGAGACAGACAGACGATAGGAAACACTTGAACACTTTCCGGGTCATTAAAAGGGTTCCAGCGGACACAAGCTATTTGTATGTATATTCTGTATAGTCTGGACACGGGCTATAGGAAATATTACTATGTAATGGATCAGGAAACACAATGAGGAGGAGAAAACCCTACAATAATGTCGCAAACTTTTCATAAAGAAACAAGACATCTTCGTTCCAGGATCTCATCCAAAGACAAATAGGTTTCCTGAATTTCAAAAAGTTAACTCGGTTCTTAAAATTCATCTTCCAGACAGCAGATTCCAGAAAAAAACATCCTTCATTTTTGCAGAAACCTGATACCGGCATGGGGGCACACTTGCAAGATTGATGTGCTTTTAAGCCTTTTCCAAACACCAGCACTTCAACAGATACGCTTCAGTCAGTTTACACTCTGAGGCAATAGCCGAAGGTCAGAGGAAACACGTTATTCTACCACCAGCTAGTTTTTTTTTTTTTTTTTTTTTTTTACAGGACATTGCTATTTACAAACCTGCACTGCACTGAAGAATTTACTTTATATTACGTACAGATCATCTACATTTTACATAATTATATGTTTGTAATTCGAGTAATGTGAGATTATGTGTAAAAGTGCGTTACAACATGTTGTGCCATGTAAATACTGTGATAACCAAGTCTATAATAAGTGAATTAGAAATTAATGTGAAACTAAATAAATAGTCTACAAAATATTATATGAAACAATTATGTGGAAAATAATTAATTTCTGCAAAAATAAACAAATTAATTATGTAAAAAAAGGACATGAAAAAATTAATTAAATGATAAGTCAGAATCAGATGTGAAAAGAAATTAATCATAGGAAGAGAAAAAAAGCTCACATATGAAAATAAATGAATCATCGATTAAATAATACTAATAAAAAAGCTTGTTATTAACATTTAACTTCTTAGCAAACTAAATGAATCATGTGGATAAAATGCGATGTAAAAGTAAATTAATTTAGGGGGAAAAAAGGCACACAAATGCACTGGTTGCGTGAAACATGTGATGTCTCTAATGGCTTCTGTGAAATTTCCATGTGACTCATGATTATTAATGTGTGAAGATGATCTTCAGACGTCTTCCACTGTGCTGTGTTAGGATGGCTTTATTATAATGCCTTTGTTGTGTTAAAAATATATGATTTACACATTTTTTACCAGTTTGTGTGTGTGTGTTTTAGGTAGGCTGCCACAGCTAGTCGCTGCTTCAGGCGACAAGGGGTGACTCAGGTGGCGCTGGGTTGGGGAGGAGAGTCTGGGTTCGGGCTCAAAAAAAAGTGACAAAAAAAAAAGTGACAAAAATAAAGCTCTGGACATGATGTACATTATCCATTAAGTGACTGTGGGCATATCAAATTCTCTCTCTCCCCCTCTCCCAAGCTAAACATGGCACGCTCCTGAGTCACCAGTGATCCTGAGCCCTCCTGATCCTGCCCTCCGAACCTGCCTGATCCATCCTGATGCCCCACTTCTGTTTGGAGATCTCATCGCACAGAGACCACTCACTCTCTCCTGCTGATGGTCCCATATGCTCCTCTTTAAGAGATATCTGACTACTGATTATGGTTCCACTTACAAACCAAAAAGATGGACGCCATTTCATGCCAACAGTTTCACTCCGCGGTCAGTCTGATAGTTTTAGCACTGAAACTGTCACGGGCAGATTTGTACCCAAGTCTCCATCAATGAACAGTTGGTAACCTCAATAAAGTGGGCCTCATGTTAAGTAAAATACATTCCCTGTTATACAATTGCACTTTCGACCTTATAGCACACAGTTATAGAGGGGATTTATTCCTGGGCACGCAATCTGGTATGACCCAAATGAGCATGGGTTTCCTTTTGAGTCTGGTTTCTCTCATGATTTCTTTCTCATGCTCAGGACATTTTTTTTCCCTCACCACTCTCCTCTGGCTTGCTCATTAGGGTCATATTGATAAAGTTTTAATTTAAAAAATTTATATCCAGAATTTTTCTTTTTGTCAAGCAACAATGCCTATTGTTGAATGTGTTATACAAATAAAACCCAAGTTTAATTAAATTCTGCTTGGATTATGAATGCATACTGTATAAATGTGAGTTCTTCTTCTTCATGCATTGAAGTCCCGTCTAATTATTCAGTTATTCATACATATTCAGTGTATTATTCAATAACGACCAGGAATTACTTTGTAACTACAATGAAATGAATTTTTAGTTTAGTGGTTAAAGGAAAACACTGTTGTAGGATTTACATAAATGCTTTAGGGCTGGGTTTCCCCAAAGTATGGTGCAAGACAAAAATATATACCCAAGGATAATTGAAAAAGTTATCCGCACACTGGTTGTTTTAATTAACTTTTAGATAAGACAGTTTTTCCATCTGTCAACAATCTTTCGTATTTCATCATTTCGAAAAAATATTTTAGGCTGAGCCTACGGGCCCCGAATGTACTGCTGTCTTCACTTCTTCATCAGAAGTGAATCTTCAGCCTCCTATCACTGCTTTCTGGCACCCAAACAGGTAAAAGTCTGATGGAGCTGGATCTGGGCCCATATTAATTAATTGTTTCAGAGTAGCAAAACGCTCCTAAGTGGCCAAAAATTCTCAGAGTGATGCAATTTTGGTCCTACTTTTAGAGTAAGAGCTATTAATCAACATTCTGAAAATAGAAAATTACTTCCATCTGCACCAAAATGTAGGAATGCTCTGAGGTGTCCTAACTGGTTCGGAATAGAGAGTAAATTTCTTTCGGGCAGAGACGCGAAGAGGAGAGGAGAGGAGAGACGCTGTAGTAAACACTGAATGACATGAAGCTAATAAATGATACGTTTGGACAAAAATTGATTTCGCATGCGGTATGGAACGGGTCCATTAATGAACATGTCGTATTCTGTCTCCACAGGAGTCTGCTACTGTACGTTTTTTTTATTTTTTTTTTAGTAACAGTGAAGATGCAGCTTTGAAACAGTAACACAGCCCACAAGGTGTGAAATAATGAATCACACTTTGCACTTTGCTACAGCACCGCAGATCATGCGCAGAATCATACACCTCCCACCACGCAGCGTGACATCAATGAAAAAAACAAACTGCATTCATGGAGTTGTGGGCATCATCCATGGCACACAGATTAAAATAATCATATATATATGATTATTTTAATCTGTGTGCCATGGATGATGAAAATTATTGAAAATTAATTTATGAAAATTAATGAAAATTTATGAAAATTATATATATATATATATATATATATATATATATATATATAATTTTCATTTTAACAACTGTTTTATTTGAGATTCTATGTTATAAGTAGCACTTTGTCACTTCATTAACACGGCGTATTCCCCTTTTTCACACAGGTACAGGTGGCAAACTGATGCTTTCACAAATTGTGTACTCCGTTATCTTTAGAGCTAAGAGTAGGGCAGAATTTTTTTGTTAATTATTTTCTTACATTTCACTACCTCCTCCGCAAGCAAAACGCCTGATCCTCTCTCCAGTTTCGCTTTGTTTTTGAAAACATTCAGATCAGATTATCAGACAGTACTGCACAGCCATTCCATAGGGGCTTGAAGCAGTTTGATTAATCTGATTAGGATAACGTCATGCAGCTTAAAGCTTTCACACAACTGGCGCTGATTTCACCGTTTTGCTTTTCCACCATTTAGAACTACAGAAACCTGTCAAAACTACAACAGCCACTATAACGAGCAGCCTACTTTGTGACTCTCAGTGTTGTAAAAAAGTGATATCACATGCTTTCCTTTGCACAGTCCTACTCCTCCTCGCTGAAAACAAACAAAAAAAAAAAGAGTACGAAGCTTCATAAATAACTTTTATGTCCAACTCTATAGCGAGGAAGTTTTTGCAGATTGTCACCAGTGTCGACTCCTCCTTCATTGTGTGACCCTCCTATCCATTCATGCGCACTTCTTTGGAGCAAAACACTTTCTCCATACTGCGCACAAAGTCTTATAAAGTCTAAAGGTATAAATAAAGATATAAAAATGTGTAATGTCTTATAAATTAAAAGATAAATAACGGTACAGGGCACACCCTCAGACCACAAATAACAACTTGTGCAAATCACATGTGGGGCGTCCATTCTTGATCGCACCGCATTAACAAATGAGCTGATATACGGTACCACGTTCACACCTGCACAGCAGGGACTGAGGAGACAGTAGCCTTGAACCTAAAGCCCTGATGAGACAGTGCGGCCAACAGAAGTTTTAATATAACCGGAGTGTGGATAATGTTTGACTCACCATTGGATGGGTGTGTGTGTGTGTGTGTGTGTGTGTGTGTGTGTGTGTGTGTGTGTTTTATTTATTTATTTTGCATGGATTTATATTAAAATATTATAAAATTCCAATTGTACTGTAGTCACAGAATTACATAGCCTGCTGACCGGATGTGCACCCAATAACAGCCAACACAGTAATGTGGGTAAACACAGTCATTTAGACTCCACATTAACATTATTGTGGCTACTGCCTTGTAGCATTAATTATTATTTGCTCTCTCTCTCTGTCTCTGTCTCTCTCTGTCTCTCTCTCTCTGTCTCTCTCTCTTTTTACACACACACACACACACACACACACACACACACACACACACACACACACACACACACACACACACACACACACACACACACACACACACACACACACACACACACACACACATGCCAGGGAATTTGCCCTCAGGACCAGTGACTGGTCTACTTTGGTGCACTTTTCTATCACACACTATATATATATATATACACAATATAAATAATGTATATACACAATATATATATATATATATATATATATATATATATATATATATATATATATATTCTTTTCTGCAAGGCCCAAGTTTCCTCACCACTCTCATACATCAACGACTTTGAGTGTTCTTAGAAATATAATAATATAGTAATACGTTGTTTTTATGTGCATGATTACTCAATACAAATATGTTAATTTCACTGTAAAATATTCACATGCATTTCCCCTGTTTAGATAACAATATGTTCCAGAACCTGTGCGTGATTCTTACCCTGACTCACTCTTTTAATGCTCCGACTGGTGCAAATTTGTCGCAGTTTTGGGCTGGCAGGGGTGTTTCAGCTTGGCCACGGATGTAGAATGGGATCTCTGACCTAAGTTGTTTGGGAACTAAAGCTTTAAGTTTTACCTGGGAGGGCATTTCTTCTTCTTCTTCTTCTACGTTTTTCAGTTGCTCCCGTTAGGAGTCGCCACAACGGACCATTTATCTAACTCTGTCCACATCTTCCCTTGTAACGCCAACCACTAGGTATGGAAATATATTTCATGATCTGTATATTGATTTGGGACAAGGTTCACGCCGGATGCCCTTCCTGATGTAACTCTTCTCATTTATTCAGGCTTGTGACCGACACTAAGACTACACTGGCTTGTGGAACCTCAATGACTGAATGTTAAATGAATCTTTTTTTCTCTCTCTCATTTTTTCAGATTTTTTTTTTTTTGTCATCAAGATCATTTATTGACTTTTGCTTTCTCAAAATATGTTGCAGCTCCACGCACTAGCCACATCATTACTTACACCTGTTCAACTGAATTCTAATGCAAATGTCTAATCTGCCAATCACATTCCAGTGACTCATTGGATTTAGGTATGGTGACCTGGTCAAGATGATCTGCTGAATTTCAAACTGAGCATCAGGAAGGTGGTTTAAGTGACTTTGAGCATGGCATGGTTGATAGTGCCAGACGGAGAGGTCTAAGTATTTCTGAAACTCGCAATTCCACTGGGATTTTCACATCACACACAATCGTCTCAAGGGTTTACAGAGGCTGGGCTGAAAAAGAGAAAATATCCAGTGAGAGGCAGTTCTCTAGGAGAAATACCTTGTTGATGCCAGAGGTCAGCGGAGAACGCACAGACTGGTTCAAATTGAAAGAAAGGCAAAAGTAGCTTAAATAACACCTTGTTATATCCAAGGTGTGCCGAAGCTCATCTCTGAACCCAAGACATGGCGAACCTTGAAGCAGATGGGCTACAGCAGCAGAAGACCTCACCGGGTGCTGGCTAAGAACAGGAAACTGCAGGAGGCTGCAGTTCACATGGGCTGAGCAAAATTGGACAATAGAAGATTGGAAAAATGTTTCCTGGTCTGATGAGTTTGGATTTCTGTTATAGATGGTGGGTTAAGAATTTGGCATACAACATTAATAAATTCAATACCAATTCAATTCAATACGGTTTTATTTATATAGCGCTTTTAACAATTGACATTGTCGCAAAGCAGCTTTACACAATCAAAAGATGGCTCCATCCTGCCCTGTGGTGGTGGTGGTTTAAAGATCAATATATTTTCTTGGGCCCCTTAGTACCATTTGTGCATTGTTTAAATGCCACTGCCTACTTGAGTATTGTTGCTCACCAAGTCGACCTCTTTACAGTATGACCGCAGGATAATGGACCATGTCTCTTTTGCCACTAAATTTGTGTAAAAAAAAATTTTCCAGACATTTCCTCCTCACCACACTATGAATAGAAACCATATGCAAACATTCACACTTACTTGTATTTGTGGATTTCTCTAGTTTTTTTTTTATTTTATTTGATATAGGCTTCTGTTTTCTTATATATACACCTGAGTCCAGTACATTATTTATACAGTATATGGGATGAACGTGAGCACATATAAATCTCACTAGTAAGAGTGTGAGATGCCCTCTTTATGTGGGGGCTTTTATTCATAAGTCAAGAACAAGGCAAGTTTGCAAGATTGACAAACATTTATTAGGAACCTGCTGGTGATTGGCGACATCACTAACCAACCTCATATGAACACCCTGAGAAATATATAGGTTTAGGTTTTTTTATTTTTAAAATAAAAGTGGACCTAATATTAAGCTATGTAATTGGATTTGGTCATTTACAAGGAGTTGTGCTTTAAATTTTTTTTATTATTATTTTTTTTTTCCGGCTCATAAACCATGACCTTACAGAGGCATGCTCACAGCCTCACTCTGTTGCTATGACAACCTGTTTTGAAAATTTGTAGTTCTTTTTTTTTTTTTCTTTTTTTTTTTTGGCAAATTAGACAGAGTTATAATTATAGGGAGGCATGATTCAGGCATGTATAGTGTTTTGACAATGATTTGTTGTGCAGTGCAGATCCTTTTTTCTTAAAATAAATGACTGTATATTTTGAGCAGTGCGGAGATCTGGACATGTCTTAAAGATGGAAGCAGGTTTCAGGAAGTAAATAAAATTTCCAAAAAATTATTAATAATTATAGGGAATTCGATACTTTCTTTATGTGTAGTCCACAGGATAAACCCTCACATGGCTGTTCAAACTGCACGCACCAGTCCTCAGCCCTGTATATAAGCAATCCCCCCCCCATCCCCCCCCCCACTTCCTTTCATAATCCATATCTCTCACTTTTCATTCCAGGCAAGCTAGGGCCCTCACGCAATTGGTGTCTTGGGTATTGCATGAAACAACAAATTGTTTTTATCTTGATTTTTGATTTATTAAAAAAAAAATACATTTTGTCTCAATACTTTGTTTCAGCTCTGTACATTATATAGCATATAACTCGTGGCTCTCAATTGGATGCTTACTTCATTAGAGGCTGCCATTAATTCATTGTCAAATGGTCCTATTCCCTAAATGGCTACTATATAATTCTTTATATATTCATACTAAATATTTATAATATCATCACTATTCCCAACCAAGTCCCACTAGTAGTGCATTCCCATAGTCAGTACAGGGCTGTGTTGTGAATAATTATTAGTTTGGACATTCAGTCATCAAAAAGTTGGGCAAACTAAATTTTTCATGTAGTTGCAAGTGATGGGTCAGATATAAAGCTATAAAGCAGAGGACAAATGAACAGCTCGTAAACAAGAAGATAAACCATTGTGTCATGCATAAACAGCATCTTTAGTAACTGCCTGATCACGTTAAAGTGGTTTAAAATTAGACTAGAACTTCTCCTTATATTTGAGGAAATATACTGTACCTGATATAATATATGATATAATAATAATAACCACAAACATGCACAAAATATAATCAATCAATCAATCAATCAATCAATCAATCAATCAATCAATCAATCAGTGTTAGGATTTTCTGGCATTGTGTGAACTTTCCCATGAATCTACCTTTTAACATTACTTTAATTTGTCTGTAAAACATTATTTGTGCTTCTTTATTCCTTGTATGGTCAAATTTCCTATGACTCACCAGAACATAATAATAATAATAATAATAATAATAATAATAATAATAATAATAATAATAATAATACATTTGTTTTATGGCCAAGCCCACTTCTTGTCTAAATCTCAACACAGATATCTGGAGCACCAAACAAATATAGAAAGATGGTGTCACTGTGTTATAGTTTTAATGCTTCTCCTCCTCACGTCCAATCTCTAGGCTTATTCCTCTGAGGAAAACCCTTAGAGGTTATATGAAGAACCTTACAACTGAGGATTTGCCTTTCAGACTATATAAAAGTATAAGCCTTTTAAAAAGCCACAACAATTAACTGTCCAAAGAAGCCTTAAGGAACCTTTTTTTTTTTTTTTGCATGTAGTGCATTTAGAGCTATTTGCTGAAGCGCAAATGGCTCCCCATGGGGCATTTTTATTTTTATATAGTGCACTTATATCAGGAGTAGCAAAGCATTTGGGAGTCGGTTAGTTCCTCCTAGAGCTCATGAAAGTCTCCCTGTTCTGCATGTAAATGAGCAAAAATGATACACTGTGCAATATGGATAAAATACTCTCTTCTTTTCTACATAAACCATTGTATCTTATTAAATCGAAAATTCACAAAGGAATTACGAGTGGGAATTAACATCATCTTCTGTGCGTAGTGTGAATGATATGGGATCCAGGATTATATATATACACAGACAGTACAGACCAAAAGTTTGGACACACCTTCTCATTCAAAGAGTTTGAATTTGTACTGTGGCAAGAAAAAAGCAGCTAAGTAAAGAAAAACGAGTGGCCACATCATTACTTTAAGAAAAGAAGGTCAGTCAGTCCGAAAAATTGGGAAAACTTTGAAAGTGTCCCCAAGTGCAGTCACAAAAACCATCAAGCGCTACAAAGAAACTGGCTCACATGCGGACCGACCCAGGAAAGGAAGACCAAGAGTCGCCTCTGCTGCGGAGGATAAGTTCATCCGAGTCACCAGCCTCAGAAATCGCAGGTTAACAGCAGCTCAGATCAGAGAGCAGGTCAATGGCACACAGAGTTCTAACAGCAGACACGTCTCTAGAACAACTGTTAAGAGGAGACTGTGTGAATCAGGCCTTCATGGTAGGATATCTGCTAGGAAACCACTGCTAAGGGCAGGCAACAAGCAGAAGAGACGCGTTTGGGCTAAAGAACACAAGAAAGAACACAATAAAGAAAACTCGCTGAATGAGAAGGGGTGTCCAAACTTTTGGTCTGTACTGTATACTGTATATATTTACAAAATAAAATGAAATAAAATTAAACATGGCCTCATTGTGACCATGCTTTCTGTAATTACTCAATTATTATTATTATTATTATTATTATTATTATTATTATTATTATTATTATTATTATTATTATTATTATTATTATTTCAGTTCATTTCAGTACTGTGGATAATGAGAGAAACCTTTTTGACCTTTGAGAGACCATTTTCTCAACTAATGTTTTAAACAGCAAAAAAAGCAAAAACAACAAATATTCTATATCCTCGTCACAGTGTATGCATGCTGGTATGCTACCACTGAACATTGCTAAAACCACTTTTAAGGTCCCATATTGTTCTATATCTTTAACAAGTTAACACTGGTCTCAGATTCTTCCCTTAGAACAGCAAAAGCTGGGAGGGAATCTTCTTATATGAGGTCACAGTAGGGGAACAGAGGCGAATAACTCGATTGTTTCAGCCAGAGGAAATGCTTCTTTTTTTCTGCATGCATTTTGTTTTGTTTTGTTTTACCCATCTGTTTAAAAATGACCAAAAAAAAAAAAAAATACATTTCCATACAAGGTCCCCTTTAAGCTAAGCCAGCTATTTAGTTAGAACATTGAGAAATCCAAGTTAGCTTTGCATTCGTCCCATGAAGACAATGGAGCTGTTATGAACATAAAATACAGATAAAGTAATATGCTGGTACACAGCAGGGAAAAAGAAGTCAAACCCAGTGTGACGTTTATATCAAATCAATAATCATGTGAAGGTAAATGAAGCAGCCTCTGATGTGTGTCTCCATCTCTGACAGACGCCGTTGTGCGGAAAGCAGCTGTTTTCATTTTCCCTCTCCCTTTTCATGTTTCTCGTTTACCTGAAATAATGAAGCAGAACGGTGCTTTCCTGCACAAAAGGCCCAGTTGTGATGATTAATGTGTTTCTCAATCCGTACGCGACGATCTACAGCAACCGTCACTCCTCTCGGCCGGCGAAACCAACAGCTCTCATCAAAATGCTAATGTGTGTATTGTGCGGTTCTAATTAATGTAGGGTCACAATAAGCCTGTTCATTCCTTAATAGAGGAGCAGACGACTTTATACGCAATATTTTGCACAATAGGTGTTTTTTAGTATTAATATAGAGTGTAGGCATATGATTACTCTAAGGATAAATGGGAACACAACAAGGGATGGAGATGCAGCAAAAAACTTTTCATTAAAATCTAAACATAAGAGTTTGCAACCATGGTGTCTTCGCTTCTTTACTCATGGGTGGAGTAAATATTCAACTATTTGTTATAAGAAATATCCATCCATCCATCCATCCATCCATCCATCCATCCAGGAACCTCTGTAGTCCAACTAGGGACCATGGAGGCCAATGGTAACCACTGTATTTATTCCTCACCTCGCATGACCGAGGTAGGACCTCTGGTCAACATTCCCACACACATTCAGCCAATTAGTTCACCAGTAATTAGACTAATTAGAACGTCAATTAGTCTAATCTGCATGTCTTTGGGAGGAAACACATCAAGTATGGGAAGAACACGCAAACTCCATGCACACAGACACGATGCGGGAATCAAACCCAGGACCTGGCGGTGCAAGGCAGGTAATCACTAAGAGAAATATAGAGAATATAAATTTTTTATTTCAGTCCTTTCTCATGCGGTACTTACAAAAGAGGTAAATAATAGTGACTCCATGGCAGTTTGTTATTACATTTATGAATATGGACGTAAATCAAGTCAACATTGGAAATATGTTACAGCATGTAGAAAAAGTCAATTTGGCTGTCCTACACCAATATAGCTACACTTTACTGAACATTAAAATATAATCTTATATGTATTTTAAAAAATCTTTATTTGTGTTTAGCCATCAATTGTTGGTCAATAAAAACTGTTGAATTTAGTTAATTCACTTAATTATGTTATCTAAAATATTCACCCCTAAAGCTTGTTTCTTAAAAATCACAAAAAGATTTTTTTATATATATAATAATAATAATAATTATTATTATAATTATTATAATTAATTTGATTGACATTGTGATGTTGACTGATAAGGGCAAACTATTCCCCAGTTTATAGACTGGAAGTAAATTATTAATTAAAAAAAAATTATTAAAATGAAATTATTTGAATGCCCTCAATGTCCTTGTTCTGTCATTATTTGCTAGAAATAGCCTTGTTACGTTCACTATTGTAACCTTTCAGGCTTTACACTTTTTTTAAAAATGTAAACCCAGTTTTGGAAGCATGCAGTTATTATTATAATTTTTTTTATCCCACTAAATTCAGTGGCCATTTTTATCAGATTCACTTGTATACGTGGACTCATGTCTCATTTCTGAGATTCAGTACTTACTAAATTTAACTTTCTACCATTATACACTGCCATGTCAAAAAAGTCACTCATTCTAGTATTTCTGCAATATTTCCTTAATATTTGGGTAAATCACTGAAACCCCCCCTACCACCCCTTGTTGGAAGAACAACTCCACTGATGTGATACCACGGTGCTGTTACATTCAGGTTGTCAGCTGACTTCATTTTTTTGCCACATAACGTTGCTGAGTCTCGACCTGAGCAACTGAAGCAACCGCAGATCATAACACTGCCTCCGGAGGCTTTTACAGTGGACACTAAGCATGATGGGTGCATCGCTTCATGTGCTTCCCCTCTTACCCTGACATGCACATCACTCTGGAATCAATGGCTCAATCTGAACTCATCAGACCACATGACCTTTTTCCTTGCTCTAAAATCAAATCTTTGTGCTCGCTATCAAACTGAAGCCTTCCTTCCTGATGATGACTAACTAATAAGTGGTGCATTTAGATTAACTTTGTATTTTGCTCATTCATTATTTTTTTCTGGCCAAGTTTCTTCTGCGAAAAAAAAAACAGTTCAGCACTATCCTTCCTGGTTTTAATGATCTGTTGAGAGAGTCGCAGTAATTGAAATGCTTTCTGTGTTTGATGTAGGCCAATGATTTGACCCTTCTTAAACTATATTATTATTATTATTATTATTATTATTATTATTTATTTATTTATTTATTTATTTATTTTTTACCAAGTAAATCTATACCTTGCACTCCATGACTTCTATTGAACTGTTGTCATTTTGAAGGTCAAAGACCTCTGGTCTCAGTAACTCTGAACATCAAAGTACTTTAAAAATGAATCAATAAATTGTATTTAACCTTCAGAAATTTTTTTTTTCTTTTTCTCTTTCAAGCAAGTCATACATGCAAAGATAGGCCTCTAGTCAGGTCTCTGAAAGTCTGAATTCTTTACAATATCCTTTTTCTCTATGAACTACAAGCAGAAATCAGCTTTTCTCCTCAGGGAATTACAAAATTTATCCATATTTACATTCATTTCTATATGCTATAAGGACTTATAGATAAAGCATGAAGTTGAAGTTTAACTGTCACTCTTTTTTGGAAAAGAAAAAGAAAAGCAAAAAAGAAAAACTTAAGTAGCTGTACACCCGAGTCTTGGGAGTCGCAATGCAATTTCTCTTATCGTCTAAAGGAGAAAAACCCTATAGTTCTGTGGCAGGGAAAGAAAATACCTCACTCTCTTATGTGAATCATTCATGTGGAATCAGCAGAGAAATGTTCTGTTCATCCCTTTGGCCCACTGAATCATCAACTTGTCATCTTGGGGAAAAATAGTTCAGGCAAGAGCTGCTAGCATCAGATATTAAAAAAGTAATGCAATGTTGCCAATTACAGTTATACAAGTGCTAGAAAATGTGTGTTTCTAATACAGTGTGGATGCCTGGAGCAGCATCCTAATAGAGTGAGGTCTAATTTGTTAAAAGCCAAATCAGCAGCTTTGGCACGAGCATACGGAAAGTAACTGCTATAAATCCCAACAGACGTTTTACTGTGACAGGCTGCAAATTGCTTAAAGATACAATTTAAAAATGGACTGTTTATGCAACAACCGCAGCAGCAACCTCTTTACCCCTCTCGTCTGTTTCAACCACTCAGCATCAGCAGTATACTGATCATCTGTCATCATCATCTGCACCTGTTTCTTACTGGTGCATGTTTTAAGTTAGATGGTTAATTTTTATGCTTGAATTTTGCTTAATTTCTGCCTAAAAACGGTGCCTTCTCTGGGCGGCGGGGGGGGGGGTGGGGGGGGTTGGTAGGGGGGGGGGGGGGGTACCAAACCCTTGCAGTACATTCAGATGCAGAATACACACTACGTACTGGTTGACTCTTTGACAACTGTCGGCTTTGTGGTCAGTTCAAGCAGGAATATTTTACCTGACCATGACGTGTCACTGCCCAAGCAAGCAACAGTAAGTTACACCATGTGTCATGAGTGCACATGAGCAAACCCAAAATATCTTGTCTCGCTGCAATTTGGTAAAACTCAGACAAACAGGATGTTTCAATAGAGTTGGAAAAAAGAGACCAGCTCGTCAGAAACACGAAAGCAGAAACACTATAAAATGAGCATAAAGCTCCAGTGCGAGTTATTGTCAGTGTGTAAACACAGCTCGGATGAACTAACGTGTATGAGCATTGAGCACTTCCTCTGTAATCAGCTGCTCAGAACTCATGGCTCAAGGTAGTAATCAACAATCTTGGCAACGTGTTAAACGGAGAGACAGAGATATAAAAATGCACTAAATGAGTGCTGCTGGGGGAGATCAAGGCTTCAGATTCGAGAGCAAAATGAAAATGATTGCACTCATTAATGCTCTAATAGTGAAGCTTCAGCAAAATTGAGCCTTTCAGTGCTTAATGCATATCATTATCGAGTGAAGATGCCTAATTATGTGTCGTGGAAGTGATAGGGGATATGTTATTTTTATGTGTGTTGCAGTGTGCTCACAAGGTTATTCATGTACAGTATATGGTCATGAAAACAGCAGGTTATGATATCTGATATTGGACGAAAGCTGTTATTAGATTCGATATATAATATGTAACGAACTACGTGGCACATGGATACTGACAGTTCACATATCCTGCATTACTGTATTGAAAGCTCCTGCATGGGTGCAATTTATTAGTATAAGAGATATTCAAGGTTTGGACTTGATCCTGAAGTTTACCCTTTTAAATGACCAAGGACTGGACAATATCATTGACTTATTCTTTATATGCTTTTTCCTGCACAGGGTTGCGGCAAACCTGGAGCCTGTACGAGGGGAGTTGGGGCACTAGGCAGGGTACAAGCTGGATGATGTACCAATCTATTGCAGGGCACGAAGACACACACTTCCACAATGACTCAAGCCATTTGGAAACACTTCACGAATGAGTGATCAATATGATTATCACATCCTTTTGAAACAAAAACTCTAGACTACAAGATCCAGGTCACAAAAGGCTTGTAAACAAATGTTATGAATGTGGTTTCTGGCCACTTATTTCAGTGATAACTATATTTTTTGTTTTCAAAAACCACGCATAACTGTTATTTTCTCCAAAATACAAACTTGTACATATACGCCGCTCAGATATTACTGTAGCCCAGTTTGTGCTGAATACAGTGTAGTTAGATTTAAGCCATTTATATGGTTATAAGTAACTGAAAAATACAAAAATGTCAACACATCATTAGGGCCCCAAAACACCCTCAGACTCCTAAGGTTATTAAATATGTTTGAACTTTGGGGGAAAAAAAAAAAACATGGTTAAGTGTTGCTAAATAATGTTAACCAACCAGCTGCTGACATCTGAGCTATGACACAACCTTGATTTTGTAGATAATTTATACTTTATATTAAATATATATTGATGTGACAGTGTGAGCAGAAACAGCCGGTGACACATAAGTCATCAGACCATCTCATTTCGGTTCAGCCTTCTCAGCGAAGGCCACAAGCCTATGACGACCATGTAGAGCAGATCTTTCGAATGAGACACAGCTAATAATAGCAGTCTTTATTTCATATTCTAATTTTATTTGTCACATACACAAGCACATACACTACATATTTCATTTTACACAAAAAACTATTAAATATAGATACAGCACATATCCCAATATATAAAAACATTGCAATAAAATAAAATTACAGTAAGTTTACATGATAAAATGGAATTAAATTCAAATTTGATTTGTTCTTGAGGGGAGTTCTTAAAGCAAAAATTTGTGAAACAAATTTTCAAAA